>JANJGN010000608.1:0-362690 GCA_026770705.1 Isurus oxyrinchus
TCAACAACAACCTCGAAATTGAAAAACGCCAACAAATTCAACAACAACCTCAACATTGAAAAATAACAACAACCTCAACATTGAAAAACAACAACCTCAAGATAAAAAACACCAACAAATTCAACAACAATCTCAATATTGAAAAACAACAACAACCTCAACTTTGAAAAACACCAACAAATTCAACAACAACCTCAACATTGAAAAACACCAACAAATTCAACAACAACCTAAACATTTAAAAACGCCAACAAATTCAACAACAACCTCCACATTGAAAAACACCAACAAATTCAACAAAAAGTTCAACATTGAAAAACACCAACAAATTCAACAACAACCTCGACATTGAAAAACACCAACAAATTCAACAACAACCTCAACATTGAAAAACAACAACAACCTCAACATTGAAAAACACCAACAAATTCAACAACAACCTCAACATTGAAAACAACAACAAATTCAACAACAACCTCAACATTGAAAAACAAAAACAACCTCAACATTGAAAAACAAGAACAACCTCGAAATTGAAAAACACCAACAAATTCAACAACAACCTCAACATTGAAAAACAACAACAACCTCAACATTGAAAAACACCAACAAATTCAACAACAACTTCAACATTGAAAAACAACAACAAATTCAACAACAACCTCGAAATTGAAAAACACCAACAAATTCAACAACAACCTCAACATTGAAAACCAACAACCACCTCAACATTGAAAAACACCAACAAATTCAACAACAACCTCAACATTTAAAATCACCAACAAATTCAACAACAAACGCAACATTGATAAAGACCAACAAATTCAACAACAACTTCAACTTTGAAAAACACCAACAAATTCAACAACAACCTCAACATTGAAAAACACCAACAAATTCAACAACAACCTCAACATTGAAAAACTACAACAACCTCAACATTGAAAAACACCAACAAATACAACAACAACCTCAACATTGAAAAACAACAACAACCTCAACATTGAAAAACACCAACAAATTCAACAACAACCTTAACATTGAAAAACACCAACAAATTCAACAACAACCTCAACATTGAAAAACAACAACAACCTCAACATTGAAAAACACCAACAAATTCAACAACCACCTCAACATTGAAAAACAACAACAACCTCAACATTGAAAAACACCAACAAATTCAACAACAACCTCAAAATTGAAAAACACCAACAAATTCAACAACAACCTCAACATTGAAAAACAACAACAACCTCAACATTGAAAAACACCAAGAAATTCAACAACAACCTCAACATTGAAAAACAACAACCTCAACATTGAAAAACACCAAGAAATTCAACAACAACTTCAACATTGAAAAACACCAACAAATTCAACAACAACCTCGAAATTGAAAAACGCCAACAAATTCAACAACAACCTCAACATTGAAAAATAACAACAACCTCAACATTGAAAAACAACAACAACATCAACATTGAATAACACCAACAAATTCAACAACAACTTCAACATTGAAAAACACCAACAAATTCAACAACAACGTCGAATTTGAAAAACACCAACAAATTCAACAACAACCTCAACATTGAAAAACAACAACAACCTAAACATTGAAAAACACCAACAAATTCAACAACAACCTCAGCATTGAAAAACAACAACAACCTCAACATTGAAAAACACCAATATATTCAACAACAACCTCAACATTTAAAAACACCAACAAATTCAACAACAACCTCAACATTGAAAAACAACAACAACCTCAACATTGAAAAACACCAACAAATTCAACAACAACCTCAACATTGAAAAACAACAACAACCTCAACATTGAAAAACACCAACAAATTCAACAACAACCTCAACATTGAAAAACACCAACAAATTCAACAACAACCTGAACATTTAAAAACGCCAACAAATTCAACAACAACCTCAACATTGAAAAACACCAACAAATTCAACAACAACCTCAACATTAAAAAAGAACAACAACCTCAACATTGAAAAACGCCAACAAATTCAACAACAAATTCAACATTGAAAAACACCAAGAAATACAACAACAACCTCAATATTGAAATACAACAACAACTTCAACATTGAAAAACATCGAAAAAGTCAACAACACATTCACCATTGAAAAACACCAACAAATTCAACAACAACCTCGACATTGAAAAACACCAACAAATTCAACAACAACCTCAACTTTGAAAAAGAACAACAACCTCAACATGGAAAAACACCAACAAATTCAACAACAACCTCAACATTGAAAAACACCAACAAATTCAACAACAACCTCAACGTTGAAAAATAACAACAACCTCAACATTGAAAAACACCAACGAATTCAATAACTACCTCAACATTGAAAAACACTAACAAATTCAACAAAAACCTCAACACTGAAAAACAACAACAACCTCAACATTGAAAAACACCAACAAATTCAACACCAACCTCAACATTGAAAAACATCAACAAATTCAACAACAACCTCAACATTGAAAAACAACAACCTCAACATTGAAAAACACCAACAAATTCAACAACAACCTCAACATTGAAAAACAACAACAACCTCAACATTGAAAAACACCAACAAATTCAACAACAACCTCAACATTGAAAAACAACAACAACCTCAACATTGAAAAACACCAACAAATTCAACAACAACCTCAACATTGAAAAACACCAACAAATTCAACAACAACCTCAGCATTGAAAAACAAAACCAACCTCAACATTGAAAAACACCAACAAATTCAACAACAACCTCAACATTGAAAAACACCAACAAATTCAACAGTCACCTCAACATTGAAAAACAACAACAACCTCGAAATTGAAAAACACGAACAAATTCAACAACAACCTCAACATTGAAAAACAACAACAACCTCAACATTGAAAAACACCAACAAATTCAACACCAACCTCAACATTGAAAAACATCAACAAATTCAACAACAACCTCAACATTGAAAAACAACAACCTCAACATTGAAAAACACCAACAAATTCAACAACAACCTCAACATTGAAAAACTACAACCTCAACATTGAAAAACACCAACAAATTCAACAACAACCTCAACATTGAAAAACAACAACAACCTCAACATTGAAAAACATCAACAAATTCAGCAACAACCTCAACATTGAAAAACACCAACAAATTCAACAACAACCTCAGCATTGAAAAACAACAACAACCTCAACATTGAAAAACACCAACAAATTCAACAACAACCTCAACATTGAAAAATACCAACAAATTCAACAGTCACCTCAACATTGAAAAACAACAATAACCTCAACATTGAAAAACACCAAGAAATTCAACAACAACCTCCACATTGAACAACAACAACAACCTCAACATTGAAAAACACCAACAAATTCAACAACAACCTCAACAATAAAAACAACAACAACCTGAACATTGAAAAACACCAACAAATTCAACAACAACCTTAACATTTAAAAACACCAACAAATTCAACAACGACCTCAACATTGATAAACACCAACAAATTCAACAACAACCTCGACATTGAAAAACACCAACAAATACAACAACAACCTCAACATTGAAAAACAACAACAACCTCAACATTGAAAAACACCAACAAATTCAACAACAACCTCGACATTGAAAAACACCAACAAATACAACAACAACCTCAACATTGAAAAACAACAACAACCTCAACATTGAAAAACACCAACAAATTCAACAATCACCTCAACATTGAAAAATAACAACAACCTCAACATTGAAAAACAACAACAACCTCAACATTGAAAAACACCAACAAATTCAACAACAACCTCAACATTGAAAAACAACAACAACCTCAACATTGAAAAACACCAACAAATTCAACAACAACCTCAACATTTAAAACCACCAACAAATTCAACAACAACCTCAACTTTGAAAAACAACAACAACATCAACATAAAAAACACCAACAAATTCAACAACAACCTCAACATTGAAAAACACCAACAAATTCAACAACAACCTCAACATTGAAAAACAACAACAACCTCAACATTGAAAGACACCAACAAATTCAACAACAACCTCGAAATTGAAAAACGCCAACAAATTCAACAACAACCTCAACATTGAAAAATAACAACAACCTCAACATTGAAAAACAACAACAACCTCAACATTGAAAAACACCAACAAATTCAACAACAACCTCAACATTGAAAAACCACAACAACATCAACATAAAAAACACCAACAAATTCAACAACAACCTCAACATTGAAAAACACCAACAAATTCAACAACAACCTCAACATTGAAAAACAACAACAACCTCAACATTGAAAAACACCAACAAATTCAACAACAACCTCAACATTGAAAACACCAACAAATTCAACAACAACCTCAACATTGAAAAACAAAAACAACCTCAACATTGAAAAACAAGAACAACCTCGAAATTGAAAAACACCAACAAATTCAACAACAACCTCAACATTGAAAAACAACAACCTCAAGATAAAAAACACCAACAAATTCAACAACAATCTCAATATTGAAAAACAACAACAACCTCAACTTTGAAAAACACCAACAAATTCAACAACAACATCAACATTGAAAAACACCAACAAATTCAACAACAACCTAAACATTTAAAAACGCCAACAAATTCAACAACAACCTCCACATTGAAAAACACCAACAAATTCAACAAAAAGTTCAACATTGAAAAACACCAACAAATTCAACAACAACCTCGACATTGAAAAACACCAACAAATTCAACAACAACCTCAACATTGAAAAACAACAACAACCTCAACATTGAAAAACACCAACAAATTCAACAACAACCTCAACATTGAAAACACCAACAAATTCAACAACAACCTCAACATTGAAAAACAAAAACAACCTCAACATTGAAAAACAAGAACAACCTCGAAATTGAAAAACACCAACAAATTCAACAACAACCTCAACATTGAAAAACAACAACAACCTCAACATTGAAAAACACCAACAAATTCAACAACAACTTCAACATTGAAAAACAACAACAAATTCAACAACAACCTCGAAATTGAAAAACACCAACAAATTCAACAACAACCTCAACATTGAAAACCAACAACCACCTCAACATTGGAAAACACCAACAAATTCAACAACAACCTCAACATTTAAAATCACCAACAAATTCAACAACAAACGCAACATTGATAAAGACCAACAAATTCAACAACAACTTCAACTTTGAAAAACACCAACAAATTCAACAACAACCTCAACATTGAAAAACACCAACAAATTCAACAACAACCTTAACATTGAAAAACACCAACAAATTCAACAACAACCTCAACATTGAAAAACAACAACAACCTCAACATTGAAAAACACCAACAAATTCAACAACCACCTCAACATTGAAAAACAACAACAACCTCAACATTGAAAAACACCAACAAATTCAACAACAACCTCAAAATTGAAAAACACCAACAAATTCAACAACAACCTCAACATTGAAAAACAACAACAACCTCAACATTGAAAAACACCAAGAAATTCAACAACAACCTCAACATTGAAAAACAACAACCTCAACATTGAAAAACACCAAGAAATTCAACAACAACTTCAACATTGAAAAACACCAACAAATTCAACAACAACCTCGAAATTGAAAAACGCCAACAAATTCAACAACAACCTCAACATTGAAAAATAACAACAACCTCAACATTGAAAAACAACAACAACATCAACATTGAATAACACCAACAAATTCAACAACAACTTCAACATTGGAAAACACCAACAAATTCAACAACAACCTCGAATTTGAAAAACACCAACAAATTCAACAACAACCTCAACATTGAAAAACAACAACAACCTAAACATTGAAAAACACCAACAAATTCAACAACAACCTCAGCATTGAAAAACAACAACAACCTCAACATTGAAAAACACCAATATATTCAACAACAACCTCAACATTTAAAAACACCAACAAATTCAACAACAACCTCAACATTGAAAAACAACAACAACCTCAACATTGAAAAACACCAACAAATTCAACAACAACCTCAACATTGAAAAACAACAACAACCTCAACATTGAAAAACACCAACAAATTCAACAACAACCTCAACATTGAAAAACACCAACAAATTCAACAACAACCTGAACATTTACAAACGCCAACAAATTCAACAACAACCTCAACATTGAAAAACACCAACAAATTCAACAACAACCTCAACATTAAAAAAGAACAACAACCTCAACATTGAAAAAACACCAACAAATTCAACAACAACCTCAACATTGAAAAACAACAACAACCTCAACATTGAAAAACACCAACAAATTCAACAACAACCTCAACATTGAAAAACAACAACAACCTCAACATTGAAAAACATCAACAAATTCAGCAACAACCTCAGCATTGAAAAACAACAACAACCTCAACATTGAAAAACACCAACAAATTCAACAACAACCTCAGCATTGAAAAACAACAACAACCTCAACATTGAAAAACACCAACAAATTCAACAACAACCTCAACATTGAAAAACACCAACAAATTCAACAACAACCTGAACATTTACAAACGCCAACAAATTCAACAACAACCTCAACATTGAAAAACACCAACAAATTCAACAACAACCTCAACATTAAAAAAGAACAACAACCTCAACATTGAAAAACACCAACAAATTCAACAACAACCTCAACATTGAAAAACAACAACAACCTCAACATTGAAAAACACCAACAAATTCAACAACAACCTCAACATTGAAAAACAACAACAACCTCAACATTGAAAAACATCAACAAATTCAGCAACAACCTCAGCATTGAAAAACAACAACAACCTCAACATTGAAAAACACCAACAAATTCAACAACAACCTCAGCATTGAAAAACAACACCAACCTCAACATTGAAAAACATCAACAAATTCAACAGTCACCTCAACATTGAAAAACAACAATAACCTCAACATTGAAAAACACCAAGAAATTCAACAACAACCTCCACATTGAACAACAACAACAACCTCAACATTGAAAAACACCAACAAATTCAACAACAACCTCGACATTGAAAAACACCAACAAATTCAACAGTCACCTCAACATTGAAAAACAACAACAACCTCGAAATTGAAAAACACCAACAAATTCAACAATCACCTCAACATTGAAAAATAACAACAACCTCAACATTGAAAAACAACAACAACCTCAACATTGAAAAACACCAACAAATTCAACAACAACCTCAACATTGAAAAACAACAACAACCTCAACATTGAAAAACACCAACAAATTCAACAACAACCTCAACATTGAAAAACAACAACAACCTCAACATTGAAAAACACCAACAAATTCAACAACAACCTCAACATTTAAAACCACCAACAAATTCAACAACAACCTCAACATTGAAAAACAACAACAACCTCAACATTGAAAAACACCAACAAATTCAACAACAACCTCAACATTGAAAAACAACAACAACATCAACATAAAAAACACCAACAAATTCAACAACAACCTCAACATTGAAAAACACCAACAAATTCAACAACAACCTCAACATTGAAAAACAACAACAACCTCAACACTGAAAGACACCAACAAATTCAACAACAACCTCGAAATTGAAAAACGCCAACAAATTCAACAACAACCTCAACATTGAAAAATAACAACAACCTCAACATTGAAAAACAACAACCTCAACATAAAAAACACCAACAAATTCAACAACAATCTCAATATTGAAGAACAACAACAACCTCAACTTTGAAAAACACCAACAAATTCAACAACAACCTCAACATTGAAAAACACCAACAAATTCAACAACAACCTAAACATTTAAAAACGCCAACAAATTCAACAACAACCTCCACATTGAAAAACACCAACAAATTCAACAAAAAGTTCAACATTGAAAAACACCAACAAATTCAACAACAACCTCGACATTGAAAAACACCAACAAATTCAACAACAACCTCAACATTGAAAAACAACAACAACCTCAACATTGAACAACACCAACAAATTCAACAACAACCTCAACATTGAAAACACCAACAAATTCAACAACAACCTCAACAGTGAAAAACAACAACAACCTCAACATTGAAAAACACCAACAAATTCAACAACAACTTCAACATTGAAAAACAACAACAAATTCAACAACAACCTCGAAATTGAAAAACACCAACAAATTCAACAACAACCGCAACATTGAAAACCAACAACCACCTCAACATTGAAAAACACCAACAAATTCAACAACAACCTCAACATTTAAAATCACCAACAAATTCAACAACAAACGCAACATTGATAAAGACCAACAAATTCAACAACAACTTCAACTTTGAAAAACACCAACAAATTCAACAACAACCTCAACATTGAAAAAACACCAACAAATTCAACAACAACCTCAACATTGAAAAACTACAACAACCTCAACATTGAAAAACACCAACAACCTCAACATTGAAAAACACCAACAAATTCAACAACAACCTCAACATTGAAAACACCAACAAATTCAACAACAACCTCAACATTGAAAAACAAAAACAACCTCAACATTGAAAAACAAGAACAACCTCGAAATTGAAAAACACCAACAAATTCAACAACAACCTCAACATTGAAAAACAACAACAACCTCAACATTGAAAAACACCAACAAATTCAACAACAACTTCAACATTGAAAAACAACAACAAATTCAACAACAACCTCGAAATTGAAAAACACCAACAAATTCAACAACAACCTCAACATTGAAAACCAACAACCACCTCAACTTTGAAAAACACCAACAAATTCAACAACAACCTCAACATTGAAAAACACCAACAAATTCAACAACAACCTCAACATTGAAAAACTACAACAACCTCAACATTGAAAAACACCAACAAATACAACAACAACCTCAACATTGAAAAACAACAACAACCTCAACATTGAAAAACACCAACAAATTCAACAACAACCTTAACATTGAAAAACACCAACAAATTCAACAACAACCTCAACATTGAAAAACAACAACAACCTCAACATTGAAAAACACCAACAAATTCAACAACCACCTCAACATTGAAAAACAACAACAACCTCAACATTGAAAAACACCAACAAATTCAACAACAACCTCAAAATTGAAAAACACCAACAAATTCAACAACAACCTCAACATTGAAAAACAACAACAACCTCAACATTGAAAAACACCAAGAAATTCAACAACAACCTCAACATTGAAAAACAACAACCTCAACATTGAAAAACACCAAGAAATTCAACAACAACTTCAACATTGAAAAACACCAACAAATTCAACAACAACCTCGAAATTGAAAAACGCCAACAAATTCAACAACAACCTCAACATTGAAAAATAACAACAACCTCAACATTGAAAAACAACAACAACATCAACATTGAATAACACCAACAAATTCAACAACAACTTCAACATTGAAAAACACCAACAAATTCAACAACAACCTCGAATTTGAAAAACACCAACAAATTCAACAACAACCTCAACATTGAAAAACAACAACAACCTAAACATTGAAAAACACCAACAAATTCAACAACAACCTCAGCATTGAAAAACAACAACAACCTCAACATTGAAAAACACCAATATATTCAACAACAACCTCAACATTTAAAAACACCAACAAATTCAACAACAACCTCAACATTGAAAAACAACAACAACCTCAACATTGAAAAACACCAACAAATTCAACAACAACCTCAACATTGAAAAACAACAACAACCTCAACATTGAAAAACACCAACAAATTCAACAACAACCTCAACATTGAAAAACACCAACAAATTCAACAACAACCTGAACATTTACAAACGCCAACAAATTCAACAACAACCTCAACATTGAAAAACACCAACAAATTCAACAACAACCTCAACATTAAAAAAGAACAACAACCTCAACATTGAAAAACGCCAACAAATTCAACAACAAATTCAACATTGAAAAACACCAAGAAATACAACAACAACCTCAATATTGAAATACAACAACAACTTCAACATTGAAAAACACCAACAAATTCAACACCAACCTCAACATTGAAAAACATCAACAAATTCAACAACAACCTCAACATTGAAAAACAACAACCTCAACATTGAAAAACACCAACAAATTCAACAACAACCTCAACATTGAAAAACAACAACAACCTCAACATTGAAAAACACCAACAAATTCAACAACAACCTCAACATTGAAAAACAACAACAACCTCAACATTGAAAAACATCAACAAATTCAGCAACAACCTCAGCATTGAAAAACAACAACAACCTCAACATTGAAATACACCAACAAATTCAACAACAACCTCAGCATTGAAAAACAACAACAACCTCAACATTGAAAAACACCAACAAATTCAACACCAACCTCAACATTGAAAAACACCAACAAATTCAACAACAACCTGAACATTTAAAAACGCCAACAAATTCAACAACAACCTCAACATTGAAAAACACCAACAAATTCAACAACAACCTCAACATTAAAAAAGAACAACAACCTCAACATTGAAAAACGCCAACAAATTCAACAACAAATTCAACATTGAAAAACACCAACAAATACAACAACAACCTCAATATTGAAATACAACAACAACTTCAACATTGAAAAACACCGACAAAGTCAACAACACATTCACCATTGAAAAACACCAACAAATTCAACAACAACCTCGACATTGAAAAACACCAACAAATTCAACAACAACCTCAACTTTGAAAAAGAACAACAACCTCAACATGGAAAAACACCAACAAATTCAACAACAACCTCAACATTGAAAAACACCAACAAATTCAACAACAACCTCAACGTTGAAAAACAACAACAACCTCAACATTGAAAAACACCAACGAATTCAATAACTACCTCAACATTGAAAAACACTAACAAATTCAACAAAAACCTCAACATTGAAAAACAACAACAACCTCAACATTGAAAAACACCAACCAATTCAACAACAACCTCAACATTGAAAAACAACAACAACCTCAACATTGAAAAACACCAACAAATTCAACAACAACCTCGAAATTGAAAAACACCAACAAATTCAACAACAACCTCAACATTGAAAAACTACAACAACCTCAACATTGAAAAACACCAACAAATACAACAACAACCTCAACATTGAAAAACAACAACAACCTCAACATTGAAAAACACCAACAAATTCAACAATCACCTCAACATTGAAAAATAACAACAACCTCAACATTGAAAAACAACAACAACCTCAACATTGAAAAACACCAACAAATTCAACAACAACCTCAACATTGAAAAACAACAACAACCTCAACATTGAAAAACACCAACAAATTCAACAACAACCTCAACATTGAAAAACAACAACAACCTCAACATTGAAAAACACCAACAAATTCAACAACAACCTCAACATTTAAAACCACCAACAAATTCAACAACAACCTCAACTTTGAAAAACAACAACAACATCAACATAAAAAACACCAACAAATTCAACAACAACCTCAACATTGAAAAACACCAACAAATTCAACAACAACCTCAACATTGAAAAACAACAACAACCTCAACATTGAAAGACACCAACAAATTCAACAACAACCTCGAAATTGAAAAACGCCAACAAATTCAACAACAACCTCAACATTGAAAAATAACAACAACCTCAACATTGAAAAACAACAACCTCAACATAAAAAACACCAACAAATTCAACAACAATCTCAATATTGAAAAACAACAACAACCTCAACTTTGAAAAACACCAACAAATTCAACAACAACCTCAACATTGAAAAACACCAACAAATTCAACAACAACCTAAACATTTAAAAACGCCAACAAATTCAACAACAACCTCCACATTGAAAAACACCAACAAATTCAACAAAAAGTTCAACATTGAAAAACACCAACAAATTCAACAACAACCTCGACATTGAAAAACACCAACAAATTCAACAACAACCTCAACATTGAAAAACAACAACAACCTCAACATTGAAAAACACCAACAAATTCAACAACAACCTCAACATTGAAAACACCAACAAATTCAACAACAACCTCAACATTGAAAAACAACAACAACCTCAACATTGAAAAACACCAACAAATTCAACAACAACTTCAACATTGAAAAACAACAACAAATTCAACAACAACCTCGAAATTGAAAAACAACAACAAATTCAACAACAACCTCAACATTGAGAACCAACAACCACCTCAACATTGAAAAACACCAACAAATTCAACAACAACCTCAACATTTAAAATCACCAACAAATTCAACAACAAACGCAACATTGATAAAGACCAACAAATTCAACAACAACTTCAACTTTGAAAAACACCAACAAATTCAACAACAACCTCAACATTGAAAAACGCCAACAAATTCAACAACAACCTCAACATTGAAAAACACCAACAAATTCAACAACAACCTCAACATTAAAAAAGAACAACAACCTCAACATTGAAAAACGCCAACAAATTCAACAACAAATTCAACATTTAAAAACACCAACAAATACAACAACAACCTCAATATTGAAATACAACAACAACTTCAACATTGAAAAACACCGACAAAGTCAACAACACATTCACCATTGAAAAACACCAACAAATTCAACAACAACCTCGACATTGAAAAACACCAACAAATTCAACAACAACCTCAACTTTGAAAAAGAACAACAACCTCAACATGGAAAAACACCAACAAATTCAACAACAACCTCAACATTGAAAAACACCAACAAATTCAACAACAACCTCAACGTTGAAAAACAACAACAACCTCAACATTGAAAAACACCAACGAATTCAATAACTACCTCAACATTGAAAAACACTAACAAATTCAACAAAAACCTCAACATTGAAAAACAACAACAACCTCAACATTGAAAAACACCAACCAATTCAACAACAACCTCAACATTGAAAAACAACAACAACCTCAACATTGAAAAACACCAACAAATTCAACAACAACCTCGAAATTGAAAAACACCAACAAATTCAACAACAACCTCAACATTGAAAAACAATAACAACCTCAACATTGAAAAAGACCAACAAATTCAACACCAACCTCAACATTGAAAAACATCAACAAATTCAACAACAACCTCAACATTGAAAAACAACAACCTCGAAATTGAAAAACACCAACAAATTCAACAACAACCTCAACATTGAAAAACAACAACAACCTCAACATTGAAAAACACCAACAAATTCAACAACAACCTCAACATTGAAAAACAACAACAACCTCAACATTGAAAAACACCAACAAATTCAACAACAACCTCAACATTGAAAAACACCAACAAATTCAACAACAACCTCAGCATTGAAAAACAAAACCAACCTCAACATTGAAAAACACCAACAAATTCAACAACAACCTCAACATTGAAAAACATCAACAAATTCAACAACAACCTCAACATTGAAAAACAACAACCTCAACATTGAAAAACACCAACAAATTCAACAACAACCTCAACATTGAAAAACACCAACAAATTCAACAACAACCTCAACATTGAAAAACAACAACAACCTCAACATTGAAAAACATCAACAAATTCAACAACAACCTCAACATTGAAAAACAACAACAACCTCAACATTGAAAAACACCAACAAATTCAACAACAACCTCAACATTGAAAAACACCAACAAATTCAACAACAACCTGAACATTTAAAAACGCCAACAAATTCAACAACAACCTCAACATTGAAAAACACCAACAAATTCAACAACAACCTCAACATTAAAAAAGAACAACAACCTCAACATTGAAAAACGCCAACAAATTCAACAACAAATTCAACATTGAAAAACACCAACAAATACAACAACAACCTCAATATTGAAATACAACAACAACTTCAACATTGAAAAACACCGACAAAGTCAACAACACATTCACCATTGAAAAACACCAACAAATTCAACAACAACCTCGACATTGAAAAACACCAACAAATTCAACAACAACCTCAACTTTGAAAAACACCAACAAATTCAACAACAACCTCAACGTTGAAAAACAACAACAACCTCAACATTGAAAAACACCAACGAATTCAATAACTACCTCAACATTGAAAAACACTAACAAATTCAACAAAAACCTCAACATTGAAAAACAACAACAACCTCAACATTGAAAAACACCAACCAATTCAACAACAACCTCAACATTGAAAAACAACAACAACCTCAACATTGAAAAACACCAACAAATTCAACAACAACCTGGAAATTGAAAAACACCAACAAATTCAACAACAACCTCAACAATGAAAAACAACAACAACCTCAACATTGAAAAACACCAACAAATTCAACACCAACCTCAACATTGAAAAACATCAACAAATTCAACAACAACCTCAACATTGAAAAACAACAACCTCAACATTGAAAAACACCAACAAATTCAACAACAACCTCAACATTGAAAAACAACAACAACCTCAACATTGAAAAACACCAACAAATTCAACAACAACCTCAACATTGAAAAACAACAACAACCACAACATTGAAAAACACCAACAAATTCAACAACAACCTCAACATTGAAAAACACAAACAAATTCAACAACAACCTCAGCATTGAAAAACAAAACCAACATCAACATTGAAAAACACCAACAAATTCAACAACAACCTCCACATTGAAAAACACCAACAAATTCAACAGTCACCTCAACATTGAAAAACAACAACAACCTCAACATTGAAAAACACCAAGAAATTCAACAACAATCTCCACATTGAACAACAACAACAACCTCAACATTGAAAAACACCAACAAATTCAACAACAACCTCAACAATAAAAACAACAACAACCTGAACATTGAAAAACACCAACAGATTCAACAACAACCTTAACATTTAAAAACACCAACAAATTCAACAACAACCTCAACATTGATAAACACCAACAAATTCAACAACAACTTCAACTTTGAAAAACACCAACAAATTCAACAACAACCTCGACATTGAAAAACACCAACAAATTCAACAACAACCTCAACATTGAAAAACTACAACAACCTCAACATTGAAAAACACCAACAAATACAACAACAACCTCAACATTGAAAAACAACAACAACCTCAACATTGAAAAACACCAACAAATTCAACAATCACCTCAACATTGAAAAATAACAACAACCTTAACATTGAAAAACAACAACAACCTCAACATTGAAAAACACCAAGAAATTCAACAACAACTTCAACATTGAAAAACACCAACAAATTCAACAACAACCTCGACATTGAAAAACACCAACAAATTCAACAGTCACCTCAACATTGAAAAACAACAACAACCTCGAAATTGAAAAACACCAACAAATTCAACAATCACCTCAACATTGAAAATTAACAACAACCTCAACATTGAAAAACAACAACAACCTCAACATTGAAAAACACCAACAAATTCAACAACAACCTCAACATTGAAAAACAACAACAACCTCAACATTGAAAAACACCAACAAATTCAACAACAACCTCAACATTGAAAAACACCAACAAATTCAACAACAACCTCAACATTGAAAAACAACAACAACCTCAACATTGAAAAACACCAACAAATTCAACAACAACCTCAACATTGAAAAACAACAACAACCTCAACATTGAAAAACACCAACAAATTCAACACCAACCTCAACATTTAAAACCACCAACAAATTCAACAACAACCTCAACATTGAAAAACAACAACAACATCAACATAAAAAACACCAACAAATTCAACAACAACCTCAACATTGAAAAACACCAACAAATTCAACAACAACCTCAACATTGAAAAACAACAACAACCTCAACATTGAAAGACACCAACAAATTCAACAACAACCTCGAAATTGAAAAACGCCAACAAATTCAACAACAACCTCAACATTGAAAAATAACAACAACCTCAACATTGAAAAACAACAACCTCAACATAAAAAACACCAACAAATTCAACAACAATCTCAATATTGAAAAACAACAACAACCTCAACTTTGAAAAACACCAACAAATTCAACAACAACCTCAACATTGAAAAACACCAACAAATTCAACAACAACCTAAACATTTAAAAACGCCAACAAATTCAACAACAACCTCCACATTGAAAAACACCAACAAATTCAACAAAAAGTTCAACATTGAAAAACACCAACAAATTCAACAACAACCTCGACATTGAAAAACACCAACAAATTCAACAACAACCTCAACATTGAAAAACAACAACAACCTCAACATTGAAAAACACCAACAAATTCAACAACAACCTCAACATTGAAAACACCAACAAATTCAGCAACAACCTCAACATTGAAAAACAACAACAACCTCAACATTGAAAAACACCAACAAATTCAACAACAACTTCAACATTGAAAAACAACAACAAATTCAACAACAACCTCGAAATTGAAAAACACCAACAAATTCAACAACAACCTCAACATTGAAAACCAACAACCACCTCAACATTGAAAAACACCAACAAATTCAACAACAACCTCAACATTTAAAATCACCAACAAATTCAACAACAAACGCAACATTGATAAAGACCAACAAATTCAACAACAACTTCAACTTTGAAAAACACCAACAAATTCAACAACAACCTCAACATTGAAAAACACCAACAAATTCAACAACAACCTCAACATTGAAAAACTACAACAACCTCAACATTGAAAAACACCAACAACCTCAACATTGAAAAACACCAACAAATTCAACAACAACCTCAACATTGAAAAACACCAACAAATTCAACAACAACCTGAACATTTAAAAACGCCAACAAATTCAACAACAACCTCAACATTGAAAAACACCAACAAATTCAACAACAACCTCAACATTAAAAAAGAACAACAACCTCAACATTGAAAAACGCCAACAAATTCAACAACAAATTCAACATTGAAAAACACCAACAAATACAACAACAACCTCAATATTGAAATACAACAACAACTTCAACATTGAAAAACACCGACAAAGTCAACAACACATTCACCATTGAAAAACACCAACAAATTCAACAACAACCTCGACATTGAAAAACACCAACAAATTCAACAACAACCTCAACTTTGAAAAAGAACAACAACCTCAACATGGAAAAACACCAACAAATTCAACAACAACCTCAACATTGAAAAACAACAACAACCTCAACATTGAAAAACACCAACAAATTCAACAACAACCTCGAAATTGAAAAACACCAACAAATTCAACAACAACCTCAACATTGAAAAACAACAACAACCTCAACATTGAAAAACACCAACAAATTCAACACCAACCTCAACATTGAAAAACATCAACAAATTCAACAACAACCTCAACATTGAAAAACAACAACCTCAACATTGAAAAACACCAACAAATTCAACAACAACCTCAACATTGAAAAACAACAACAACCTCAACATTGAAAAACACCAACAAATTCAACAACAACCTCAACATTGAAAAACAACAACAACCTCAACATTGAAAAACACCAACAAATTCAACAACAACCTCAACATTGAAAAACACCAACAAATTCAACAACAACCTCAGCATTGAAAAACAAAACCAACCTCAACATTGAAAAACACCAACAAATTCAACAACAACCTCAACATTGAAAAACACCAACAAATTCAACAGTCACCTCAACATTGAAAAACAACAACAACCTCGAAATTGAAAAACACGAACAAATTCAACAACAACCTCAACATTGAAAAACAACAACAACCTCAACATTGAAAAACACCAACAAATTCAACACCAACCTCAACATTGAAAAACATCAACAAATTCAACAACAACCTCAACATTGAAAAACAACAACCTCAACATTGAAAAACACCAACAAATTCAACAACAACCTCAACATTGAAAAACACCAACAAATTCAACAACAACCTCAACATTGAAAAACAACAACAACCTCAACATTGAAAAACATCAACAAATTCAACAACAACCTCAACATTGAAAAACAACAACAACCTCAACATTGAAAAACACCAACAAATTCAACAACAACCTCAACATTGAAAAACACCAACAAATTCAACAACAACCTGAACATTTAAAAACGCCAACAAATTCAACAACAACCTCAACATTGAAAAACACCAACAAATTCAACAACAACCTCAACATTAAAAAAGAACAACAACCTCAACATTGAAAAACGCCAACAAATTCAACAACAAATTCAACATTGAAAAACACCAACAAATACAACAACAACCTCAATATTGAAATACAACAACAACTTCAACATTGAAAAACACCGACAAAGTCAACAACACATTCACCATTGAAAAACACCAACAAATTCAACAACAACCTCGACATTGAAAAACACCAACAAATTCAACAACAACCTCAACTTTGAAAAAGAACAACAATCTCAACATGGAAAAACACCAACAAATTCAACAACAACCTCAACATTGAAAAACACCAACAAATTCAACAACAACCTCAACGTTGAAAAACAACAACAACCTCAACATTGAAAAACACCAACGAATTCAATAACTACCTCAACATTGAAAAACACTAACAAATTCAACAAAAACCTCAACATTGAAAAACAACAACAACCTCAACATTGAAAAACACCAACCAATTCAACAACAACCTCAACATTGAAAAACAACAACAACCTCAACATTGAAAAACACCAACAAATTCAACAACAACCTGGAAATTGAAAAACACCAACAAATTCAACAACAACCTCAACATTGAAAAACAACAACAACCTCAACATTGAAAAACACCAACAAATTCAACACCAACCTCAACATTGAAAAACATCAACAAATTCAACAACAACCTCAACATTGAAAAAAAACAACCTCAACATTGAAAAACACCAACAAATTCAACAACAACCTCAACATTGAAAAACAACAACAACCTCAACATTGAAAAACACCAACAAATTCAACAACAACCTCAACATTGAAAAACAACAACAACCACAACATTGAAAAACACCAACAAATTCAACAACAACCTCAACATTGAAAAACACCAACAAATTCAACAACAACCTCAGCATTGAAAAACAAAACCAACCTCAACATTGAAAAACACCAACAAATTCAACAACAACCTTAACATTTAAAAACACCAACAAATTCAACAACAACCTCAACATTGATAAACACCAACAAATTCAACAACAACTTCAACTTTGAAAAACACCAACAAATTCAACAACAACCTCGACATTGAAAAACACCAACAAATTCAACAACAACCTCAACATTGAAAAACTACAACAACCTCAACATTGAAAAACACCAACAAATACAACAACAACCTCAACATTGAAAAACAACAACAACCTCAACATTGAAAAACACCAACAAATTCAACAACAACCTCAACATTGAAAAACAACAACAACCTCAACATTGAAAAACACCAACAAATTCAACAACAACCTCAACATTGAAAAACAACAACAACCTCAACATAAAAAACACCAACAAATTCAACAACAACCTCAACATTGAAAAACACCAACAAATTCAACAACAACCTCAACATTGAAAAACAACAACAACCTCAACATTGAAAAACACCAACAAATTCAACAACAACCTCAACATTGAAAAACAACAACAACCTCAACATTGAAAAACACCAACAAATTCAACAACAACCTCAACATTTAAAACCACCAACAAATTCAACAACAACCTCAACATTGAAAAACAACAACAACATCAACATAAAAAACACCAACAAATTCAACAACAACCTCAACATTGAAAAACACCAACAAATTCAACAACAACCTCAACATTGAAAAACAACAACAACCTCAACATTGAAAGACACCAACAAATTCAACAACAACCTCGAAATTGAAAAACGCCAACAAATTCAACAACAACCTCAACATTGAAAAATAACAACAACCTCAACATTGAAAAACAACAACCTCAACATAAAAAACACCAACAAATTCAACAACAATCTCAATATTGAAAAACAACAACAACCTCAACTTTGAAAAACACCAACAAATTCAACAACAACCTCAACATTGAGAAACACCAACAAATTCAACAACAACCTAAACATTTAAAAACGCCAACAAATTCAACAACAACCTCCACATTGAAAAACACCAACAAATTCAACAAAAAGTTCAACATTGAAAAACACCAACAAATTCAACAACAACCTCGACATTGAAAAACACCAACAAATTCAACAACAACCTCAACATTGAAAAACAACAACAACCTCAACATTGAAAAACACCAACAAATTCAACAACAACCTCAACATTGAAAACACCAACAAATTCAACAACAACCTCAACATTGAAAAACAACAACAACCTCAACATTGAAAAACACCAACAAATTCAACAACAACTTCAACATTGAAAAACAACAACAAATTCAACAACAACCTCGAAATTGAAAAACACCAACAAATTCAACAACAACCTCAACATTGAAAACCAACAACCACCTCAACATTGAAAAACACCAACAAATTCAACAACAACCTCAACATTTAAAATCACCAACAAATTCAACAACAAACGCAACATTGATAAAGACCAACAAATTCAACAACAACTTCAACTTTGAAAAACACCAACAAATTCAACAACAACCTCAACATTGAAAAACACCAACAAATTCAACAACAACCTCAACATTGAAAAACTACAACAACCTCAACATTGAAAAACACCAACAACCTCAACATTGAAAAACACCAACAAATTCAACAACAACCTCAACATTGAAAAACACCAACAAATTCAACAACAACTTCAACATTGAAAAACACCGACAAAGTCAACAACACATTCACCATTGAAAAACACCAACAAATTCAACAACAACCTCGACATTGAAAAACACCAACAAATTCAACAACAACCTCAACTTTGAAAAAGAACAACAACCTCAACATGGAAAAACACCAACAAATTCAACAACAACCTCAACATTGAAAAACACCAACAAATTCAACAAAAACCTCAACATTGAAAAACAACAACAACCTCAACATTGAAAAACACCAACCAATTCAACAACAACCTCAACATTGAAAAACAACAACAACCTCAACATTGAAAAACACCAACAAATTCAACAACAACCTCGAAATTGAAAAACACCAACAAATTCAACAACAACCTCAACATTGAAAAACAACAACAACCTCAACATTGAAAAACACCAACAAATTCAACACCAACCTCAACATTGAAAAACATCAACAAATTCAACAACAACCTCAACATTGAAAAACAACAACCTCAACATTGAAAAACACCAACAAATTCAACAACAACCTCAACATTGAAAAACAACAACAACCTCAACATTGAAAAACACCAACAAATTCAACAACAACCTCAACATTGAAAAACAACAACAACCTCAACATTGAAAAACACCAACAAATTCAACAACAACCTCAACATTGAAAAACACCAACAAATTCAACAACAACCTCAGCATTGAAAAACAAAACCAACCTCAACATTGAAAAACACCAACAAATTCAACAACAACCTCAACATTGAAAAACACCAACAAATTCAACAGTCACCTCAACATTGAAAAACAACAACAACCACGAAATTGAAAAACACGAACAAATTCAACAACAACCTCAACATTGAAAAACAACAACAACCTCAACATTGAAAAACACCAACAAATTCAACACCAACCTCAACATTGAAAAACATCAACAAATTCAACAACAACCTCAACATTGAAAAACAACAACCTCAACATTGAAAAACACCAACAAATTCAACAACAACCTCAACATTGAAAAACACCAACAAATTCAACAACAACCTCAACATTGAAAAACAACAACAACCTCAACATTGAAAAACATCAACAAATTCAACAACAACCTCAACATTGAAAAACACCAACAATTCAACAACAACCTCAACATTGAAAAACACCAACAAATTCAACAACAACCTGAACATTTAAAAACGCCAACAAATTCAACAACAACCTCAACATTGAAAAACACCAACAAATTCAACAACAACCTCAACATTAAAAAAGAACAACAACCTCAACATTGAAAAACGCCAACAAATTCAACAACAAATTCAACATTGAAAAACACCAACAAATACAACAACAACCTCAATATTGAAATACAACAACAACTTCAACATTGAAAAACACCGACAAAGTCAACAACACATTCACCATTGAAAAACACCAACAAATTCAACAACAACCTCGACATTGAAAAACACCAACAAATTCAACAACAACCTCAACTTTGAAAAAGAACAACAACCTCAACATGGAAAAACACCAACAAATTCAACAACAACCTCAACATTGAAAAACACCAACAAATTCAACAACAACCTCAACGTTGAAAAACAACAACAACCTCAACATTGAAAAACACCAACGAATTCAATAACTACCTCAACATTGAAAAACACTAACAAATTCAACAAAAACCTCAACATTGAAAAACAACAACAACCTCAACATTGAAAAACACCAACCAATTCAACAACAACCTCAACATTGAAAAACAACAACAACCTCAACATTGAAAAACACCAACAAATTCAACAACAACCTGGAAATTGAAAAACACCAACAAATTCAACAACAACCTCAACATTGAAAAACAACAACAACCTCAACATTGAAAAACACCAACAAATTCAACACCAACCTCAACATTGAAAAACATCAACAAATTCAACAACAACCTCAACATTGAAAAACAACAACCTCAACATTGAAAAACACCAACAAATTCAACAACAACCTCAACATTGAAAAACAACAACAACCTCAACATTGAAAAACACCAACAAATTCAACAACAACCTCAACATTGAAAAACAACAACAACCACAACATTGAAAAACCCCAACAAATTCAACAACAACCTCAACATTGAAAAACACCAACAAATTCAACAACAACCTCAGCATTGAAAAACAAAACCAACCTCAACATTGAAAAACACCAACAAATTCAACAACAACCTCAACATTGAAAAACACCAACAAATTCAACAGTCACCTCAACATTGAAAAACAACAACAACCTCAACATTGAAAAACACCAAGAAATTCAACAACAACCTCCACATTGAACAACAACAACAACCTCAACATTGAAAAACACCAACAAATTCAACAACAACCTCAACAATAAAAACAACAACAACCTGAACATTGAAAAACACCAACAGATTCAACAACAACCTTAACATTTAAAAACACCAACAAATTCAACAACAACCTCAACATTGATAAACACCAACAAATTCAACAACAACTTCAACTTTGAAAAACACCAACAAATTCAACAACAACCTCGACATTGAAAAACTACAACAACCTCAACATTGAAAAACACCAACAAATACAACAACAACCTCAACATTGAAAAACAACAACAACCTCAACATTGAAAAACACCAACAAATTCAACAATCACCTCAACATGAAAAATAACAACAACCTTAACATTGAAAAACAACAACAACCTCAAAATTGAAAAACACCAAGAAATTCAACAACAACTTCAACATTGAAAAAACACCAACAAATTCAACAACAACCTCAACATTGAAAAACAACAACAACCTCAACATTGAAAAACACCAACAAATTCAACAACAACCTCAACATTGAAAAACAACAACAACCTCAACATTGAAAAACACCAACAAATTCAACAACAACCTCAACATTTAAAAACACCAACAAATTCAACAACAACCTCAACATTGAAAAACAACAACAACCTCAACATTGAAAAACACCAACAAATTCAACAACAACCTCAACATTGAAAAACAACAACAACCTCATCATAAAAAACACCAACAAATTCAACAACAACCTCAACATTGAAAAACACCAACAAATTCAACAACAACCTCAACATTGAAAAACAACAACAACCTCAACATTGAAAAACACCAACAAATTCAACAACAACCTCAACATTTAAAAACCCCAACAAATTCAACAATAACCTCAACATTGAAAAACAACAACAACCTCAACATTGAAAAACACCAACAAGTTCAACAACAACCTCAAAATTGAAAAACACCAACAAATTCCAACAACAACCTCAACATTGAAAAACAACAACAACCTCAACATTGAAAAACACCAAGAAATTCAACAACAACCTCAACATTGAAAAACAACAACAACTTCAACATTGAAAAACACCAAGAAATTCAACAACAACTTCAACATTGAAAAACACCAACAAATTCAACAACAACCTCAACATTGAAAAATAACAACAACCTCAACATTGAAAAAAACAACAACCTCAACATTGAAAACACCAACAAATTCAACAACAACCTCAACATTGAAAAACAACAACCTCAACATAAAAAACACCAACAAATTCAACAACAATCTCAATATTGAAAAACAACAACAACCTCAACTTTGAAAAACACCAACAAATTCAACAACAACCTCAACATTGAAAAACACCAACAAATTCAACAACAACCTAAACATTTAAAAACGCCAACAAATTCAACAACAACCTCCACATTGAACAACAACAACAACCTCAACATTGAAAAAACACCAACAAATTCAACAGCAACCTTAACATTGAAAAACAACAACAACCTCAAACATTGAAAAACACCAACAAATTCAACAACAACCTCAACATTCAAAACACCAACAAATTCAACAACAACCTCAACATTGAAAAACACCAACAAATTCAACAAAAAGTTCAACATTGAAAAACACCAACAAATTCAACAACAACCTCGACACTGAAAAACACCAACAAAATTCAACAACAACCTCAACATTGAAAAATTACAACAACCTCAACATTGAAAAACAACAACAACCTCAACATTAAAAAACACCAACAAATTCAACAACAACCTCAACATGGAAAACACCAACAAATTCAACAACAACCTCAACATTGAAAAACAAAAACAACCTCAACATTGAAAAACAAGAACAACCTCGAAATTGAAAAACACCAACAAATTCAACAACAACCTCAACATTGAAAAACAACAACAACCTCAACATTGAAAAACACAAACAAATTCAACAACAACCTTAACATTTAAAAACACCAACAAATTCAACAACAACCTCAACATTGATAAACACCAACAAATTCAACAACAACTTCAACTTTGAAAAACACCAACAAATTCAACAACAACCTCGACATTGAAAAACACCAACAAATTCAACAACAACCTCAACATTGAAAAACTACAACAACCTCAACATTGAAAAACACCAACAAATACAACAACAACCTCAACATTGAAAAACAACAACAACCTCAACATTGAAAAACACCAACAAATTCAACAATCACCTCAACATTGAAAAATAACAACAACCTTAACATTGAAAAACAACAACAACCTCAACATTGAAAAACACCAAGAAATTCAACAACAACTTCAACATTGAAAAACACCAACAAATTCAACAACAACTTCAACATTGGAAAACAACAACAAATTCAACAACAACCTCGAAATTGAAAAACACCAACAAATTCAACAACAACCTCAACATTGAAAACCAACAACCACCTCAACATTGAAAAACACCAACAAATTCAACAACAACCTCAACATTTAAAATCACCAACAAATTCAACAACAAACGCAACATTGATAAAGACCAACAAATTCAACAACAACTTCAACTTTGAAAAACACCAACAAATTCAACAACAACCTCAACATTGAAAAACACCAACAAATTCAACAACAACCTCAACATTGAAAAACTACAACAACCTCAACATTGAAAAACACCAACAAATACAACAACAACCTCAACATTGAAAAACAACAACAACCTCAACATTGAAAAACACCAACAAATTCAACAACAACCTTAACATTGAAAAACACCAACAAATTCAACAACAACCTCAACATTGAAAAACAACAACAACCTCAACATTGAAAAACACCAACAAATTCAACAACAACCTCAACATTGAAAAACAACAACAACCTCAACATTGAAAAACACCAACAAATTCAACAACAACCTCAAAATTGAAAAACACCAACAAATTCAACAACAACCTCAACATTGAAAAACAACAACAACCTCAACATTGAAAAACAACAACCTCAACATTGAAAAACACCAAGAAATTCAACAACAACTTCAACATTGAAAAACACCAACAAATTCAACAACAACCTCGAAATTGAAAAACGCCAACAAATTCAACAACAACCTCAACATTGAAAAATAACAACAACCTCAACATTGAAAAACAACAACAACCTCAACATTGAATAACACCAACAAATTCAACAACAACTTCAACATTGAAAAACACCAACAAATTCAACAACAACCTCGAAATTGAAAAACACCAACAAATTCAACAACAACCTCAACATTGAAAAACAACAACAACCTAAACATTGAAAAACACCAATATATTCAACAACAACCTCAACATTTAAAAACACCAACAAATTCAACAACAACCTCAACAGTGAAAAACAACAACAACCTCAACATTGAAAAACACCAACAAATTCAACAACAACCTCAACATTGAAAAACAACAACAACCTCAACATTGAAAAACACCAACAAATTCAACAACAACCTCAACATTGAAAAACACCAACAAATTCAACAACAACCTGAACATTTAAAAACGCCAACAAATTCAACAACAACCTCAACATTGAAAAACACCAACAAATTCAACAACAACCTCAACATTAAAAAAGAACAACAACCTCAACATTGAAAAACGCCAACAAATTCAACAACAAATTCAACATTGAAAAACACCAACAAATACAACAACAACCTCAATATTGAAATACAACAACAACTTCAACATTGAAAAACACCGACAAAGTCAACAACACATTCACCATTGAAAAACACCAACAAATTCAACAACAACCTCGACATTGAAAAACACCAACAAATTCAACAACAACCTCAACTGTGAAAAAGAACAACAACCTCAACATGGAAAAACACCAACAAACTCAACAACAACCTCAACATTGAAAAACACCAACAAATTCAACAACAACCTCAACGTTGAAAAACAACAACAACCTCAACATTGAAAAACACCAACGAATTCAATAACTACCTCAACATTGAAAAACACTAACAAATTCAACAAAAACCTCAACATTGAAAAACAACAACAACCTCAACATTGAAAAACACCAACAAATTCAACACCAACCTCAACATTGAAAAACATCAACAAATTCAACAACAACCTCAACATTGAAAAACAACAACCTCAACATTGAAAAACACCAACAAATTCAACAACAACCTCAACATTGAAAAACAACAACAACCTCAACATTGAAAAACACCAACAAATTCAACAACAACCTCAACATTGAAAAACAACAACAACCTCAACATTGAAAAACACCAACAAATTCAACAACAACCTCAACATTGAAAAACACCAACAAATTCAACAACAACCTCAGCATTGAAAAACAAAACCAACCTCAACATTGAAAAACACCAACAAATTCAACAACAACCTCAACATTGAAAAACACCAACAAATTCAACAGTCACCTCAACATTGAAAAACAACAACAACCTCGAAATTGAAAAACACGAACAAATTCAACAACAACCTCAACATTGAAAAACAACAACAACCTCAACATTGAAAAACACCAACAAATTCAACACCAACCTCAACATTGAAAAACATCAACAAATTCAACAACAACCTCAACATTGAAAAACAACAACCTCAACATTGAAAAACACCAACAAATTCAACAACAACCTCAACATTGAAAAACTACAACCTCAACATTGAAAAACACCAACAAATTCAACAACAACCTCAACATTGAAAAACAACAACAACCTCAACATTGAAAAACATCAACAAATTCAGCAACAACCTCAACATTGAAAAACACCAACAAATTCAACAACAACCTCAGCATTGAAAAACAACAACAACCTCAACATTGAAAAACACCAACAAATTCAACAACAACCTCAACATTGAAAAACACCAACAAATTCAACAGTCACCTCAACATTGAAAAACAACAATAACCTCAACATTGAAAAACACCAAGAAATTCAACAACAACCTCCACATTGAACAACAACAACAACCTCAACATTGAAAAACACCAACAAATTCAACAACAACCTCAACAATAAAAACAACAACAACCTGAACATTGAAAAACACCAACAAATTCAACAACAACCTTAACATTTAAAAACACCAACAAATTCAACAACGACCTCAACATTGATAAACACCAACAAATTCAACAACAACCTCGACATTGAAAAACACCAACAAATTCAACAACAACCTCAACATTGAAAAACTACAACAACCTCAACATTGAAAAACACCAACAAATACAACAACAACCTCAACATTGAAAAACAACAACAACCTCAACATTGAAAAACACCAACAAATTCAACAATCACCTCAACATTGAAAAATAACAAGAACCTCAACATTGAAAAACAACAACAACCTCAACATTGAAAAACACCAACAAATTCAACAACAACCTCAACATTGAAAAACAACAACAACCTCAACATTGAAAAACACCAACAAATTCAACAACAACCTCAACATTGAAAAACAACAACAACCTCAACATTGAAAAACACCAACAAATTCAACAACAACCTCAACATTTAAAACCACCAACAAATTCAACAACAACCTCAACATTGAAAAACAACAACAACCTCAACATTGAAAAACACCAACAAATTCAACAACAACCTCAACATTGAAAAACAACAACAACATCAACATAAAAAAAACCAACAAATTCAACAACAACCTCAACATTGAAAAACACCAACAAATTCAACAACAACCTCAACATTGAAAAACAACAACAACCTCAACATTGAAAGACACCAACAAATTCAACAACAACCTCGAAATTGAAAAACGCCAACAAATTCAACAACAACCTCAACATTGAAAAACAACAACAACCTCAACATTGAAAAACACCAACAAATTCAACAATCACCTCAACATTGAAAAATAACAACAACCTTAACATTGAAAAACAACAACAACCTCAACATTGAAAAACACCAAGAAATTCAACAACAACTTCAACATTGAAAAACACCAACAAATTCAACAAAAACCTCAACATTGAAAAACAACAACAACCTCAACATTGAAAAACACCAACAAATTCAACAACAACCTCAACATTGAAAAACAACAACAACCTCAACATTGAAAAACACCAACAAATTCAACAACAACCTCAACATTTAAAAACACCAACAAATTCAACAACAACCTCAACATTGAAAAACAACAACAACCTCAACATTGAAAAACACCAACAAATTCAACAACAACCTCAACATTGAAAAACAACAACAACCTCAACATAAAAAACACCAACAAATTCAACAACAACCTCAACATTGAAAAACACCAACAAATTCAACAACAACCTCAACATTGAAAAACAACAACAACCTCAACATTGAAAAACACCAACAAATTCAACAACAACCTCAACATTTAAAAACCCCAACAAATTCAACAATAACCTCAACATTGAAAAACAACAACAACCTCAACATTGAAAAACACCAACAAATTCAACAACAACCTCAACATTGAAAAACACCAACAAATTCAACAACAACCTAAACATTTAAAAACGCCAACAAATTCAACAACAACCTCCACATTGAACAACAACAACAACCTCAACATTGAAAAACACCAACAAATTCAACAGCAACCTTAACATTGAAAAACAACAACAACCTCAACATTGAAAAACACCAACAAATTCAACAACAAACTCAACATTTAAAAACACCAACAAATTCAACAACAACCTCAACATTGAAAAACACCAACAAATTCAACAAAAAGTTCAACATTGAAAAACACCAACAAATTCAACAACAACCTCGACACTGAAAAACACCAACAAATTCAACAACAACCTCAACATTGAAAAATTACAACAACCTCAACATTGAAAAACAACAACAACCTCAACATTAAAAAACACCAACAAATTCAACAACAACCTCAACATGGAAAACACCAACAAATTCAACAACAACCTCAACATTGAAAAACAAAAACAACCTCAACATTGAAAAACAACAACAACCTCAACATTGAAAAACACAAACAAATTCAACAACAACCTTAACATTTAAAAACACCAACAAATTCAACAACAACTTCAACTTTGAAAAACACCAACAAATTCAACAACAACCTCGACATTGAAAAACACCAACAAATTCAACAACAACCTCAACATTGAAAAACTACAACAACCTCAACATTGAAAAACACCAACAAATACAACAACAACCTCAACATTGAAAAACAACAACAACCTCAACATTGAAAAACACCAACAAATTCAACAATCACCTCAACATTGAAAAATAACAACAACCTTAACATTGAAAAACAACAACAACCTCAACATTGAAAAACACCAAGAAATTCAACAACAACTTCAACATTGAAAAACACCAACAAATTCAACAACAACTTCAACATTGGAAAACAACAACAAATTCAACAACAACCTCGAAATTGAAAAACACCAACAAATTCAACAACAACCTCAACATTGCAAACCAACAACCACCTCAACATTGAAAAACACCAACAAATTCAACAACAACCTCAACATTTAAAATCACCAACAAATTCAACAACAAACGCAACATTGATAAAGACCAACAAATTCAACAACAACTTCAACTTTGAAAAACACCAACAAATTCAACAACAACCTCAACATTGAAAAACACCAACAAATTCAACAACAACCTCAACATTGAAAAACTACAACAACCTCAACATTGAAAAACACCAACAAATACAACAACAACCTCAACATTGAAAAACAACAACAACCTCAACATTGAAAAACAACAACCTCAACATAAAAAACACCAACAGATTCAACAACAATCTCAATATTGAAAAACAACAACAACCTCAACTTTGAAAAACACCAACAAATTCAACAACAACCTCAACATTGAAAAACACCAACAAATTCAACAACAACCTAAACATTTAAAAACGCCAACAAATTCAACAACAACCTCCACATTGAAAAACACCAACAAATTCAACAAAAAGTTCAACATTGAAAAACACCAACAAATTCAACAACTACCTCGACATTGAAAAACACCAACAAATTCAACAACAACCTCAACATTGAAAAACAACAACAACCTCAACATTGAAAAACACCAACAAATTCAACAACAACCTCAACATTGAAAACACCAACAAATTCAACAACAACCTCAACATTGAAAAACAACAACAACCTCAACATTGAAAAACACCAACAAATTCAACAACAACTTCAACATTGAAAAACAACAACAAATTCAACAACAACCTCGAAATTGAAAAACACCAACAAATTCAACAACAACCTCAACATTGAAAACCAACAACCACCTCAACATTGAAAAACACCAACAAATTCAACAACAACCTCAACATTTAAAATCACCAACAAATTCAACAACAAACGCAACATTGATAAAGACCAACAAATTCAACAACAACTTCAACTTTGAAAAACACCAACAAATTCAACAACAACCTCAACATTGAAAAACACCAACAAATTCAACAACAACCTCAACATTGAAAAACTACAACAACCTCAACATTGAAAAACACCAACAACCTCAACATTGAAAAACACCAACAAATTCAACAGCAACCTCAACATTGAAAAACACCAACAAATTCAACAACAACCTGAACATTTAAAAACGCCAACAAATTCAACAACAACCTCAACATTGAAAAACACCAACAAATTCAACAACAACCTCAACTTTGAAAAAGAACAACAACCTCAACATGGAAAAACACCAACAAATTCAACAACAACCTCAACATTGAAAAACACCAACAAATTCAACAACAACCTCAACGTTGAAAAACAACAACAACCTCAACATTGAAAAACACCAACGAATTCAATAACTACCTCAACATTGAAAAACACTAACAAATTCAACAAAAACCTCAACATTGAAAAACAACAACAACCTCAACATTGAAAAACACCAACCAATTCAACAACAACCTCAACATTGAAAAACAACAACAACCTCAACATTGAAAAACACCAACAAATTCAACAACAACCTCGAAATTGAAAAACACCAACAAATTCAACAACAACCTCAACATTGAAAAACAACAACAACCTCAACATTGAAAAACACCAACAAATTCAACACCAACCTCAACATTGAAAAACATCAACAAATTCAACAACAACCTCAACATTGAAAAACAACAACCTCAACATTGAAAAACACCAACAAATTCAACAACAACCTCAACATTGAAAAACAACAACAACCTCAACATTGAAAAACACCAACAAATTCAACAACAACCTCAACATTGAAAAACAACAACAACCTCAACATTGAAAAACACCAACAAATTCAACAACAACCTCAACATTGAAAAACACCAACAAATTCAACAACAACCTCAGCATTGAAAAACAAAACCAACCTCAACATTGAAAAACACCAACAAATTCAACAACAACCTCAACATTGAAAAACACCAACAAATTCAACAGTCACCTCAACATTGATAAACAACAACAACCTCGAAATTGAAAAACACGAACAAATTCAACAACAACCTCAACATTGAAAAACAACAACAACCTCAACATTGAAAAACACCAACAAATTCAACACCAACCTCAACATTGAAAAACATCAACAAATTCAACAACAACCTCAACATTGAAAAACAACAACCTCAACATTGAAAAACACCAACAAATTCAACAACAACCTCAACATTGAAAAACTACAACCTCAACATTGAAAAACACCAACAAATTCAACAACAACCTCAACATTGAAAAACAACAACAACCTCAACATTGAAAAACATCAACAAATTCAACAACAACCTCAACATTGAAAAACAACAACAACCTCAACATTGAAAAACACCAACAAATTCAACAACAACCTCAACATTGAAAAACACCAACAAATTCAACAACAACCTGAACATTTAAAAACGCCAACAAATTCAACAACAACCTCAACATTGAGAAACACCAACAAATTCAACAACAACCTCAACATTAAAAAAGAACAACAACCTCAACATTGAAAAACGCCAACAAATTCAACAACAAATTCAACATTGAAAAACACCAACAAATACAACAACAACCTCAATATTGAAATACAACAACAACTTCAACATTGAAAAACACCGACAAAGTCAACAACACATTCACCATTGAAAAACACCAACAAATTCAACAACAACCTCGACATTGAAAAACACCAACAAATTCAACAACAACCTCAACTTTGAAAAAGAACAACAACCTCAACATGGAAAAACACCAACAAATTCAACAACAACCTCAACATTGAAAAACACCAACCAATTCAACAACAACCTCAACATTGAAAAACAACAACAACCTCAACATTGAAAAACACCAACAAATTCAACAACAACCTCGAAATTGAAAAACACCAACAAATTCAACAACAACCTCAACATTGAAAAACAACAACAACCTCAACATTGAAAAACACCAACAAATTCAACACCAACCTCAACATTGAAAAACATCAACAAATTCAACAACAACCTCAACATTGAAAAACAACAACCTCAACATTGAAAAACACCAACAAATTCAACAACAACCTCAAAATTGAAAAACAACAACAACCTCAACATTGAAAAACACCAACAAATTCAACAACAACCTCAACATTGAAAAACAACAACAACCTCAACATTGAAAAACACCAACAAATTCAACAACAACCTCAACATTGAAAAACACCAACAAATTCAACAACAACCTCAGCATTGAAAAACAAAACCAACCTCAACATTGAAAAACACCAACAAATTCAACAACAACCTCAACATTGAAAAACACCAACAAATTCAACAGTCACCTCAACATTGAAAAACAACAACAACCTCAACATTGAAAAACACCAAGAAATTCAACAACAACCTCCACATTGAACAACAACAACAACCTCAACATTGAAAAACACCAACAAATTCAACAACAACCTCAACAATAAAAACAACAACAACCTGAACATTGAAAAACACCAACAGATTCAACAACAACCTTAACATTTAAAAACACCAACAAATTCAACAACAACCTCAACATTGATAAACACCAACAAATTCAACAACAACTTCAACTTTGAAAAACACCATCAAATTCAACAACAACCTCGACATTGAAAAACACCAACAAATTCAACAACAACCTCAACATTGAAAAACTACAACAACCTCAACATTGAAAAACACCAACAAATACAACAACAACCTCAACATTGAAAAACAACAACAACCTCAACATTGAAAAACACCAACAAATTCAACAATCACCTCAACATTGAAAAATAACAACAACCTTAACATTGAAAAACAACAACAACCTCAACATTGAAAAACACCAAGAAATTCAACAACAACTTCAACATTGAAAAACACCAACAAATTCAACAACAACCTCAACATTGAAAAACAACAACAACCTCAACATTGAAAAACACCAACAAATTCAACAACAACCTCAACATTGAAAAACAACAACAACCTCAACATTGAAAAACACCAACAAATTCAACAACAACCTCAACATTTAAAAACACCAACAAATTCAACAACAACCTCAACATTGAAAAACAACAACAACCTCAACATTGAAAAACACCAACAAATTCAACAACAACCTCAACATTGAAAAACAACAACAACCTCAACATAAAAAACACCAACAAATTCAACAACAACCTCAACATTGAAAAACACCAACAAATTCAACAACAACCTCAACATTGAAAAACACCAAGAAATTCAACAACAACTTCAACATTGAAAAACACCAACAATTTCAACAACAACCTCGAAATTGAAAAACGCCAACAAATTCAACAACAACCTCAACATTGAAAAATAACAACAACCTCAACATTGAAAAAAAACAACAACCTCAACATTGAAAAACACCAACAAATTCAACAACAACCTCAACATTGAAAAACAACAACCTCAACATAAAAAACACCAACAAATTCAACAACAATCTCAATATTGAAAAACAACAACAACCTCAACTTTGAAAAACACCAAAAAATTCAACAACAACCTCAACATTGAAAAACACCAACAAATTCAACAACAAATTCAACAGCAACCTTAACATTGAAAAACAACAACAACCTCAACATTGAAAAACACCAACAAATTCAACAACAACCTCAACATTTAAAAACACCAACAAATTCAACAACAACCTCAACATTGAAAAACACCAACAAATTCAACAAAAAGTTCAACACTGAAAAACACCAACAAATTCAACAACAACCTCGACATTGAAAAATTACAACAACCTCAACATTGAAAAACAACAACAACCTCAACATTGAAAAACACCAACAAATTCAACAACAACCTCAACATGGAAAACACCAACAAATTCAACAACAACCTCAACATTGAAAAACAAAAACAACCTCAACATTGAAAAACAAGAACAACCTCGAAATTGAAAAACACCAACAAATTCAACAACAACCTCAACATTGAAAAACAACAACAACCTCAACATTGAAAAACACAAACAAATTCAACAACAACTTCAACATTGAAAAACACCAACAAATTCAACAACAACCTCGAAATTGAAAAACACCAACAAATTCAACAACAACCTCAACATTGAAAAACACCAACAAATTCAACAACAACCTCAACATTGCAAAACACCAACAAATTCAACATAAACCTCAAGATTTAAAAACGAAAACAAATTCAACAACAACCTCAACATTGAAAAACAACAACAAATTCAAAAATATCCTCAGCATTGAAAAACAACAACAACTTCAACATTGAAAATCACCAACAAATTCAACAACAACCTCAACATTGAAAAACACCAACAAATTCAACAACAACCTCAACATTGAAAAACAACAACAACCTCCACATTGAAAAACACCAACAAATTCAACAACAACCTCAACATTGAAAAACACCAACAAATTCAACAACAACCTCAGCATTGAAAAACAACAACCTCGAAATTGAAAAACACCAACAAATTCAACAACAACCTCAACATTGAAAAACAACAACAACCTGAACATTGAAAAACACCAACAAATTCAACAACAACCTCAGCATTGAAAAAAAACAACAACCTCAACATTGAAAAACACCAATATATTCAACAACAACCTCAACATTTAAAAACACCAACAAATTCAACAACAACCTCAACATTGAAAAACAACAACAACCTCAACATTGAAAAACATCCACAAATTCAACAACAACCTCAACATTGAAAAACAACAACAACCTCAACATTGAAAAACACCAACAAATTCAACAACAACCTCAACATTGAAAAACACCAACAAATTCAACAACAACCTGAACATTTAAAAACGCCAACAAATTCAACAACAACCTCAACATTGAAAAACACCAACAAATTCAACAACAACCTCAACATTAAAAAAGAACAAAAACCTCAACATTGAAAAACGCCAACAAATACAACAACAACCTCAATATTGAAAAACAACAACAACCTCATCATTGAAAAACACCAACAAATTCAACAACAACCTCAACATTAAAAAACACCAACAAATTCAACGAACAACCTCAACATTGAAAAACAGCAACAAATTCAACATCAACTTCAACATTGAAAAACACCAACAAATTCAACAACAACCTCGAAATTGAAAAACACCAACAAATTCAACAACAACCTCAACATTGAAAAACAACAACAACCTGAACATTGAAAAACACCAACAAATTCAACAACAACCTCAGCATTGAAAAAAAACAACAACCTCAACATTGAAAAACACCAATATATTCAACAACAACCTCAACATTTAAAAACACCAACAAATTCAACAACAACCTCAACATTGAAAAACAACAACAACCTCAACATTGAAAAACATCAACAAATTCAACAACAACCTCAACATTGAAAAACAACAACAACCTCAACATTGAAAAACACCAACAAATTCAACAACAACCTCAACATTGAAAAACACCAACAAATTCAACAACAACCTGAACATTTAAAAACGCCAACAAATTCAACAACAACCTCAACATTGAAAAACACCAACAAATTCAACAACAACCTCAACATTAAAAAAGAACAAAAACCTAAACATTGAAAAACGCCAACAAATTCAACCACAAATTCAACATTGAAAAACACCAACAAATACAACAACAACCTCAATATTGAAAAACAACAACAACCTCAACATTGAAAAACACCAACAAATTCAACAACAACCTCAACATTAAAAAACACCAACAAATTCAACGAACAACCTCAACATTGAAAAACACCAACAAATTCAACAACAACTTCAACATTGAAAAACACCAACAAATTCAACAACAACCTCGACATTGAAAAACACGAACAAATTCAACAACAACCTCAACATTGAAAAACAACAACAACCTCAACATTGAAAAACACCAACAAATTCAACACCAACCTCAACATTGAAAAACATCAACAAATTCAACAACAACCTCAACATTGAAAAACAACAACCTCAACATTGAAAAACACCAACAAATTCAACAACAACCTCAACATTGAAAAACTACAACCTCAACATTGAAAAACACCAACAAATTCAACAACAACCTCAACATTGAAAAACAACAACAACCTCAACATTGAAAAACATCAACAAATTCAACAACAACCTCAACATTGAAAAACAACAACAACCTCAACATTGAAAAACACCAACAAATTCAACAACAACCTCAACATTGAAAAACACCAACAAATTCAACAACAACCTGAACATTTAAAAACGCCAACAAATTCAACAACAACCTCAACATTGAAAAACACCAACAAATTCAACAACAACCTCAACATTAAAAAAGAACAACAACCTCAACATTGAAAAACGCCAACAAATTCAACAACAAATTCAACATTGAAAAACACCAACAAATACAACAACAACCTCAATATTGAAATACAACAACAACTTCAACATTGAAAAACACCGACAAAGTCAACAACACATTCACCATTGAAAAACACCAACAAATTCAACAACAACCTCGACATTGAAAAACACCAACAAATTCAACAACAACCTCAACTTTGAAAAAGAACAACAACCTCAACATGCAAAAACACCAACAAATTCAACAACAACCTCAACATTGAAAAACACCAACAAATTCAACAACAACCTCAACGTTGAAAAACAACAACAACCTCAACATTGAAAAACACCAACGAATTCAATAACTACCTCAACATTGAAAAACACTAACAAATTCAACAAAAACCTCAACATTGAAAAACAACAACAACCTCAACATTGAAAAACAACAACCAATTCAACAACAACCTCAACATTGAAAAACAACAACAACCTCAACATTGAAAAACACCAACAAATTCAACAACAACCTCGAAATTGAAAAACACCAACAAATTCAACAACAACCTCAACATTGAAAAACAACAACAACCTCAACATTGAAAAACACCAACAAATTCAACACCAACCTCAACATTGAAAAACATCAACAAATTCAACAACAACCTCAACATTGAAAAACAACAACCTCAACATTGAAAAACACCAACAAATTCAACAACAACCTCAAAATTGAAAAACAACAACAACCTCAACATTGAAAAACACCAACAAATTCAACAACAACCTCAACATTGAAAAACAACAACAACCTCAACATTGAAAAACACCAACAAATTCAACAACAACCTCAACATTGAAAAACACCAACAAATTCAACAACAACCTCAGCATTGAAAAACAAAACCAACCTCAACATTGAAAAACACCAACAAATTCAACAACAACCTCAACATTGAAAAACACCAACAAATTCAACAGTCACCTCAACATTGAAAAACAACAACAACCTCAACATTGAAAAACACCAACAAATTCAACAGCAACCTTAACATTGAAAAACAACAACAACCTCAACATTGAAAAACACCAACAAATTCAACAACAACCTCAACATTTAAAAACACCAACAAATTCAACAACAACCTCAACATTGAAAAACACCAACAAATTCAACAAAAAGTTCAACACTGAAAAACACCAACAAATTCAACAACAACCTCGACATTGAAAAATTACAACAACCTCAACATTGAAAAACAACAACAACCTCAACATTGAAAAACACCAACAAATTCAACAACAACCTCAACATGGAAAACACCAACAAATTCAACAACAACCTCAACATTGAAAAACAAAAACAACCTCAACATTGAAAAACAAGAACAACCTCGAAATTGAAAAACACCAACAAATTCAACAACAACCTCAACATTGAAAAACAACAACAACCTCAACATTGAAAAACACAAACAAATTCAACAACAACTTCAACATTGAAAAACACCAACAAATTCAACAACAACCTCGAAATTGAAAAACACCAACAAATTCAACAACAACCTCAACATTGAAAAACACCAACAAATTCAACAACAACCTCAACATTGAAAAACACCAACAAATTCAACATAAACCTCAAGATTTAAAAACGAAAACAAATTCAACAACAACCTCAACATTGAAAAACAACAACAAATTCAAAAATATCCTCAGCATTGAAAAACAACAACAACTTCAACATTGAAAATCACCAACAAATTCAACAACAACCTCAACATTGAAAAACACCAACAAATTCAACAACAACCTCAACATTGAAAAACAACAACAACCTCCACATTGAAAAACACCAACAAATTCAACAACAACCTCAACATTGAAAAACACCAACAAATTCAACAACAACCTCAGCATTGAAAAACAACAACCTCGAAATTGAAAAACACCAACAAATTCAACAACAACCTCAACATTGAAAAACAACAACAACCTGAACATTGAAAAACACCAACAAATTCAACAACAACCTCAGCATTGAAAAAAAACAACAACCTCAACATTGAAAAACACCAATATATTCAACAACAACCTCAACATTTAAAAACACCAACAAATTCAACAACAACCTCAACATTGAAAAACAACAACAACCTCAACATTGAAAAACAAAACCAACCTCAACATTGAAAAACACCAACAAATTCAACAACAACCTCAACATTGAAAAACACCAACAAATTCAACAGTCACCTCAACATTGAAAAACAACAACAACCTCAACATTGAAAAACACCAAGAAATTCAACAACAACCTCCACATTGAACAACAACAACAACCTCAACATTGAAAAACACCAACAAATTCAACAACAACCTCAACAATAAAAACAACAACAACCTGAACATTGAAAAACACCAACAGATTCAACAACAACCTTAACATTTAAAAACACCAACAAATTCAACAACAACCTCAACATTGATAAACACCAACAAATTCAACAACAACTTCAACTTTGAAAAACACCATCAAATTCAACAACAACCTCGACATTGAAAAACACCAAGAAATTCAACAACAACCTCAACATTGAAAAACTACAACAACCTCAACATTGAAAAACACCAACAAATACAACAACAACCTCAACATTGAAAAACAACAACAACCTCAACATTGAAAAACACCAACAAATTCAACAATCACCTCAACATTGAAAAATAACAACAACCTTAACATTGAAAAACAACAACAACCTCAACATTGAAAAACACCAAGAAATTCAACAACAACTTCAACATTGAAAAACACCAACAAATTCAACAACAACCTCAACATTGAAAAACAACAACAACCTCAACATTGAAAAACACCAACAAATTCAACAACAACCTCAACATTGAAAAACAACAACAACCTCAACATTGAAAAACACCAACAAATTCAACAACAACCTCAACATTTAAAAACACCAACAAATTCAACAACAACCTCAACATTGAAAAACAACAACAACCTCAACATTGAAAAACACCAACAAATTCAACAACAACCTCAACATTGAAAAACAACAACAACCTCAACATAAAAAACACCAACAAATTCAACAACAACCTCAACATTGAAAAACACCAACAAATTCAACAACAACCTCAACATTGAAAAACACCAAGAAATTCAACAACAACTTCAACATTGAAAAACACCAACAAATTCAACAACAACCTCGAAATTGAAAAACGCCAACAAATTCAACAACAACCTCAACATTGAAAAATAACAACAACCTCAACATTGAAAAAAACAACAACCTCAACATTGAAAAACACCAACAAATTCAACAACAACCTCAACATTGAAAAACAACAACCTCAACATAAAAAACACCAACAAATTCAACAACAATCTCAATATTGAAAAACAACAACAACCTCAACTTTGAAAAACACCAAAAAATTCAACAACAACCTCAACATTGAAAAACACCAACAAATTCAACAACAACCTAAACATTTAAAAACGCCAACAAATTCAACAACAACCTCCACATTGAACAACAACAACAACCTCAACATTGAAAAACACCAACAAATTCAACAGCAACCTTAACATTGAAAATCAACAACAACCTCAACATTGAAAAACACCAACAAATTCAACAACAACCTCAACATTTAAAAACACCAACAAATTCAACAACAACCTCAACATTGAAAAACACCAACAAATTCAACAAAAAGTTCAACACTGAAAAACACCAACAAATTCAACAACAACCTCGACATTGAAAAATTACAACAACCTCAACATTGAAAAACAACAACAACCTCAACATTGAAAAACACCAACAAATTCAACAACAACCTCAACATGGAAAACACCAACAAATTCAACAACAACCTCAACATTGAAAAACAAAAACAACCTCAACATTGAAAAACAAGAACAACCTCGAAATTGAAAAACACCAACAAATTCAACAACAACCTCAACATTGAAAAACAACAACAACCTCAACATTGAAAAACACAAACAAATTCAACAACAACTTCAACATTGAAAAACACCAACAAATTCAACAACAACCTCGAAATTGAAAAACACCAACAAATTCAACAACAACCTCAACATTGAAAAACACCAACAAATTCAACAACAACCTCAACATTGAAAAACACCAACAAATTCAACATAAACCTCAAGATTTAAAAACGAAAACAAATTCAACAACAACCTCAACATTGAAAAACAACAACAAATTCAAAAATATCCTCAGCATTGAAAAACAACAACAACTTCAACATTGAAAATCACCAACAAATTCAACAACAACCTCAACATTGAAAAACACCAACAAATTCAACAACAACCTCAACATTGAAAAACAACAACAACCTCCACATTGAAAAACACCAACAAATTCAACAACAACCTCAACATTGAAAAACACCAACAAATTCAACAACAACCTCAGCATTGAAAAACAACAACCTCGAAATTGAAAAACACCAACAAATTCAACAACAACCTCAACATTGAAAAACAACAACAACCTGAACATTGAAAAACACCAACAAATTCAACAACAACCTCAGCATTGAAAAAAAACAACCTCAACATTGAAAAACACCAATATATTCAACAACAACCTCAACATTTAAAAACACCAACAAATTCAACAACAACCTCAACATTGAAAAACAACAACAACCTCAACATTGAAAAACATCCACAAATTCAACAACAACCTCAACATTGAAAAACAACAACAACCTCAACATTGAAAAACACCAACAAATTCAACAACAACCTCAACATTGAAAAACACCAACAAATTCAACAACAACCTGAACATTTAAAAACGCCAACAAATTCAACAACAACCTCAACATTGAAAAACACCAACAAATTCAACAACAACCTCAACATTAAAAAAGAACAAAAACCTCAACATTGAAAAACGCCAACAAATACAACAACAACCTCAATATTGAAAAAAAAACAACAACCTCATCATTGAAAAACACCAACAAATTCAACAACAACCTCAACATTAAAAAACACCAACAAATTCAACGAACAACCTCAACATTGAAAAACACCAACAAATTCAACATCAACTTCAACATTGAAAAACACCAACAAATTCAACAACAACCTCGAAATTGAAAAACACCAACAAATTCAACAACAACCTCAACATTGAAAAACAACAACAACCTGAACATTGAAAAACACCAACAAATTCAACAACAACCTCAGCATTGAAAAAAAACAACAACCTCAACATTGAAAAACACCAATATATTCAACAACAACCTCAACATTTAAAAACACCAACAAATTCAACAACAACCTCAACATTGAAAAACAACAACAACCTCAACATTGAAAAACATCAACAAATTCAACAACAACCTCAACATTGAAAAACAACAACAACCTCAACATTGAAAAACACCAACAAATTCAACAACAACCTCAACATTGAAAAACACCAACAAATTCAACAACAACCTGAACATTTAAAAACGCCAACAAATTCAACAACAACCTCAACATTGAAAAACACCAACAAATTCAACAACAACCTCAACATTAAAAAAGAACAAAAACCTCAACATTGAAAAACGCCAACAAATTCAACCACAAATTCAACATTGAAAAACACCAACAAATACAACAACAACCTCAATATTGAAAAACAACAACAACCTCAACATTGAAAAACACCAACAAATTCAACAACAACCTCAACATTAAAAAACACCAACAAATTCAACGAACAACCTCAACATTGAAAAACACCAACAAATTCAACAACAACTTCAACATTGAAAAACACCAACAAATTCAACAACAACCTCGACATTGAAAAACACCAACAAATTCAACAAGAACCTCAACATTGAAAAACAACAACAAATTCACCATTGCAAAACACCAACAAATTCAACAACAACCTCAACATGGAAAAACACCAACAAATTCAACAACAACCTCAACATTGAAAAACACCAACAAATTCAACAACAACCTCAACGTTGAAATACAACAACAACCTCAACATTGAAAAACACCAACAAATTCAACAACAACCTCGAAATTGAAAAACACCAACAAATTCAACAACAACCTCAACATTGAAAAACAACAACAACCTCAACATTGAAAAACACCAACAAATTCAACACCAACCTCAACATTGAAAAACATCAACATATTCAACCACAACCTCAACATTGAAAAACAACAACCTCAACATTGAAAAACACCAACAAATTCAACAACAACCTCAACATTGAAAAACACCAACAAATTCAACAACAACCTCAACATTGAAAAACAACAACAACCTCAACATTGAAAAACACCAACAAATTCAACAACAACCTCAACATTGAAAAACACCAACAAATTCAACAACCTCAGCATTGAAAAACAACAACAACCTCAACATTGAAACACACCAACAAATTCAACAGCACCCTCAACATTGAAAAACACCAACAAATTCAACAATCACCTCAACATTGAAAAATAACAACAACCTCAACATTGAAAAACAACAACAACCTCAACATTGAAAAACACCAACAAATTCAACAACAACCTCAACATTGAAAAACAACAACAACCTCAACAACAACCTTAACATTTAAAAACACCAACAAATTCAACAACAACCTCAACATTGATAAAGACCAACAAATTCAACAACAACTTCAACTTTGAAAAACACCAACAAATTCAACAACAACCTCGACATTGAAAAACACCAACAAATTCAACAATCACCTCAACATTGAAAAATAACAACAACCTCAACATTGAAAAACAACAACAACCTCAACATTGAAAAACACCAACAAATTCAACAACATCCTGAACATTGAAAAACAACAACAACCTCAACATTGAAAAACACCAAGAAATTCAACAATAACTTCAACATTGAAAAACACCAACAAATTCAACAACAACCTCAACATTGAAAAACAACAGCAACCTCAACATTGAAAAACACCAACAAATTCAACAAAAACCTCAACATTGAAAAACAACAACAACCTCAACATTGAAAAACACCAACAAATTCAACAACAACCTCAACATTGAAAAACAACAACAACCTCAACATAAAAAACACCAACAAATTCAACAACAACCTCAACATTGAAAAACACCAACAAATTCAACAACAACCTCAACATTGAAAAACAACAACAACCTCAACATTGAAAAACACCAACAAATTCAACAACAACCTCAACATTGAAAAACACCAAGAAATTCAACAACAACCTCAACATTTAAAAACACCAACAAATTCAACAACAACCTCCACATTGAACAACAACAACAACCTCAACATTGAAAAACACCAACAAATTCAACAGCAACCTCAGCAATAAAAACAACAACAACCTGAACATTGAAAAACACCAACAAATTCAACAACAACCTCAACATTGAAAAACACCAACAAATTCAACAACAACCTGAACATTTAAAAACGCCAACAAATTCAACAACAACCTCAACATTGAAAAACACCAACAAATTCAACAACAACCTCAACATTAAAAAAGAACAAAAACCTCAACATTGAAAAACGCCAACAAATTCAACAACAAATTCAACATTGAAAAACACCAACAAATACAACAACAACCTCAATATTGAAAAACAACAACAACCTCAACATTGAAAAACACCAACAAATTCAACAACAACCTCAACATTAAAAAACACCAACAAATTCAACGAACAACCTCAACATTGAAAAACACCAACAAATTCAACAACAACCTCAAAATTGAAAAACACCAACAAATTCAACAACAACCTCAACATTGAAAAACAACAACAACCTCAACATTGAATAACACCAACAAATTCAACATCAACTTCAACATTGAAAAACACCAACAAATTCAACAACAACCTCGAAATTGAAAAACACCAACAAATTCAACAACAACCTCAACATTGAAAAACAACAACAACCTGAACATTGAAAAACACCAACAAATTCAACAACAACCTCAGCATTGAAAAAAAACAACAACCTCAACATTGAAAAACACCAATATATTCAACAACAACCTCAACATTTAAAAACACCAACAAATTCAACAACAACCTCAACATTGAAAAACAACAACAACCTCAACATTGAAAAACACCAACAAATTCAACAACAACCTCAACATTGAAAAACACCAACAAATTCAACAACAACCTGAACATTTAAAAACGCCAACAAATTCAACAACAACCTCAACATTGAAAAACACCAACAAATTCAACAACAACCTCAACATTAAAAAAGAACGAAAACCTCAACATTGAAAAACACCAACAAATACAACAACAACCTCAACATTGAAAAACACCAACAAATTCAACAACAACCTCAGCATTGAAAAACAACAACCTCGAAATTGAAAAACACCAACAAATTCAACAACAACCTCAACATTGAAAAACAACAACAACCTGAACATTGAAAAACACCAACAAATTCAACAACAACCTCAGCATTGAAAAAAAACAACAACCTCAACATTGAAAAACACCAATATATTCAACAACAACCTCAACATTTAAAAACACCAACAAATTCAACAACAACCTCAACATTGAAAAACAACAACAACCTCAACATTGAAAAACAAAACCAACCTCAACATTGAAAAACACCAACAAATTCAACAACAACCTCAACATTGAAAAACACCAACAAATTCAACAGTCACCTCAACATTGAAAAACAACAACAACCTCAACATTGAAAAACACCAAGAAATTCAACAACAACCTCCACATTGAACAACAACAACAACCTCAACATTGAAAAACACCAACAAATTCAACAACAACCTCAACAATAAAAACAACAACAACCTGAACATTGAAAAACACCAACAGATTCAACAACAACCTTAACATTTAAAAACACCAACAAATTCAACAACAACCTCAACATTGATAAACACCAACAAATTCAACAACAACTTCAACTTTGAAAAACACCATCAAATTCAACAACAACCTCGACATTGAAAAACACCAACAAATTCAACAACAACCTCAACATTGAAAAACTACAACAACCTCAACATTGAAAAACACCAACAAATACAACAACAACCTCAACATTGAAAAACAACAACAACCTCAACATTGAAAAACACCAACAAATTCAACAATCACCTCAACATTGAAAAATAACAACAACCTTAACATTGAAAAACAACAACAACCTCAACATTGAAAAACACCAAGAAATTCAACAACAACTTCAACATTGAAAAACACCAACAAATTCAACAACAACCTCAACATTGAAAAACAACAACAACCTCAACATTGAAAAACACCAACAAATTCAACAACAACCTCAACATTGAAAAACAACAACAACCTCAACATTGAAAAACACCAACAAATTCAACAACAACCTCAACATTTAAAAACACCAACAAATTCAACAACAACCTCAACATTGAAAAACAACAACAACCTCAACATTGAAAAACACCAACAAATTCAACAACAACCTCAACATTGAAAAACAACAACAACCTCAACATAAAAAACACCAACAAATTCAACAACAACCTCAACATTGAAAAACACCAACAAATTCAACAACAACCTCAACATTGAAAAACACCAAGAAATTCAACAACAACTTCAACATTGAAAAACACCAACAAATTCAACAACAACCTCGAAATTGAAAAACGCCAACAAATTCAACAACAACCTCAACATTGAAAAATAACAACAACCTCAACATTGAAAAAAACAACAACCTCAACATTGAAAAACACCAACAAATTCAACAACAACCTCAACATTGAAAAACAACAACCTCAACATAAAAAACACCAACAAATTCAACAACAATCTCAATATTGAAAAACAACAACAACCTCAACTTTGAAAAACACCAAAAAATTCAACAACAACCTCAACATTGAAAAACACCAACAAATTCAACAACAACCTAAACATTTAAAAACGCCAACAAATTCAACAACAACCTCCACATTGAACAACAACAACAACCTCAACATTGAAAAACACCAACAAATTCAACAGCAACCTTAACATTGAAAATCAACAACAACCTCAACATTGAAAAACACCAACAAATTCAACAACAACCTCAACATTTAAAAACACCAACAAATTCAACAACAACCTCAACATTGAAAAACACCAACAAATTCAACAAAAAGTTCAACACTGAAAAACACCAACAAATTCAACAACAACCTCGACATTGAAAAATTACAACAACCTCAACATTGAAAAACAACAACAACCTCAACATTGAAAAACACCAACAAATTCAACAACAACCTCAACATGGAAAACACCAACAAATTCAACAACAACCTCAACATTGAAAAACAAAAACAACCTCAACATTGAAAAACAAGAACAACCTCGAAATTGAAAAACACCAACAAATTCAACAACAACCTCAACATTGAAAAACAACAACAACCTCAACATTGAAAAACACAAACAAATTCAACAACAACTTCAACATTGAAAAACACCAACAAATTCAACAACAACCTCGAAATTGAAAAACACCAACAAATTCAACAACAACCTCAACATTGAAAAACACCAACAAATTCAACAACAACCTCAACATTGAAAAACACCAACAAATTCAACATAAACCTCAAGATTTAAAAACGAAAACAAATTCAACAACAACCTCAACATTGAAAAACAACAACAAATTCAAAAATATCCTCAGCATTGAAAAACAACAACAACTTCAACATTGAAAATCACCAACAAATTCAACAACAACCTCAACATTGAAAAACACCAACAAATTCAACAACAACCTCAACATTGAAAAACAACAACAACCTCCACATTGAAAAACACCAACAAATTCAACAACAACCTCAACATTGAAAAACACCAACAAATTCAACAACAACCTCAGCATTGAAAAACAACAACCTCGAAATTGAAAAACACCAACAAATTCAACAACAACCTCAACATTGAAAAACAACAACAACCTGAACATTGAAAAACACCAACAAATTCAACAACAACCTCAGCATTGAAAAAAAACAACAACCTCAACATTGAAAAACACCAATATATTCAACAACAACCTCAACATTTAAAAACACCAACAAATTCAACAACAACCTCAACATTGAAAAACAACAACAACCTCAACATTGAAAAACATCCACAAATTCAACAACAACCTCAACATTGAAAAACAACAACAACCTCAACATTGAAAAACACCAACAAATTCAACAACAACCTCAACATTGAAAAACACCAACAAATTCAACAACAACCTGAACATTTAAAAACGCCAACAAATTCAACAACAACCTCAACATTGAAAAACACCAACAAATTCAACAACAACCTCAACATTAAAAAAGAACAAAAACCTCAACATTGAAAAACGCCAACAAATACAACAACAACCTCAATATTGAAAAAAAACAACAACCTCATCATTGAAAAACACCAACAAATTCAACAACAACCTCAACATTAAAAAACACCAACAAATTCAACGAACAACCTCAACATTGAAAAACACCAACAAATTCAACATCAACTTCAACATTGAAAAACACCAACAAATTCAACAACAACCTCGAAATTGAAAAACACCAACAAATTCAACAACAACCTCAACATTGAAAAACAACAACAACCTGAACATTGAAAAACACCAACAAATTCAACAACAACCTCAGCATTGAAAAAAAACAACAACCTCAACATTGAAAAACACCAATATATTCAACAACAACCTCAACATTTAAAAACACCAACAAATTCAACAACAACCTCAACATTGAAAAACAACAACAACCTCAACATTGAAAAACATCAACAAATTCAACAACAACCTCAACATTGAAAAACAACAACAACCTCAACATTGAAAAACACCAACAAATTCAACAACAACCTCAACATTGAAAAACACCAACAAATTCAACAACAACCTGAACATTTAAAAACGCCAACAAATTCAACAACAACCTCAACATTGAAAAACACCAACAAATTCAACAACAACCTCAACATTAAAAAAGAACAAAAACCTCAACATTGAAAAACGCCAACAAATTCAACCACAAATTCAACATTGAAAAACACCAACAAATTCAACAACAACCTCGACATTGAAAAACACCAACAAATTCAACAAGAACCTCAACATTGAAAAACAACAACAAATTCACCATTGCAAAACACCAACAAATTCAACAACAACCTCAACATGGAAAAACACCAACAAATTCAACAACAACCTCAACATTGAAAAACACCAACAAATTCAACAACAACCTCAACGTTGAAAAACAACAACAACCTCAACATTGAAAAACACCAACGAATTCAACAACAACCTCAACATTGAAAAACACTAACAAATTCAACAACAACCTCAACATTGAAATACAACAACAACCTCAACATTGAAAAACACCAACAAATTCAACAACAACCTCGAAATTGAAAAACACCAACAAATTCAACAACAACCTCAACATTGAAAAACAACAACAACCTCAACATTGAAAAACACCAACAAATTCAACACCAACCTCAACATTGAAAAACATCAACATATTCAACCACAACCTCAACATTGAAAAACAACAACCTCAACATTGAAAAACACCAACAAATTCAACAACAACCTCAACATTGAAAAACACCAACAAATTCAACAACAACCTCAACATTGAAAAACAACAACAACCTCAACATTGAAAAACACCAACAAATTCAACAACAACCTCAACATTGAAAAACACCAACAAATTCAACAACCTCAGCATTGAAAAACAACAACAACCTCAACATTGAAACACACCAACAAATTCAACAGCACCCTCAACATTGAAAAACACCAACAAATTCAACAATCACCTCAACATTGAAAAATAACAACAACCTCAACATTGAAAAACAACAACAACCTCAACATTGAAAAACACCAACAAATTCAACAACAACCTCAACATTGAAAAACAACAACAACCTCAACAACAACCTTAACATTTAAAAACACCAACAAATTCAACAACAACCTCAACATTGATAAAGACCAACAAATTCAACAACAACTTCAACTTTGAAAAACACCAACAAATTCAACAACAACCTCGACATTGAAAAACACCAACAAATTCAACAATCACCTCAACATTGAAAAATAACAACAACCTCAACATTGAAAAACAACAACAACCTCAACATTGAAAAACACCAACAAATTCAACAACATCCTGAACATTGAAAAACAACAACAACCTCAACATTGAAAAACACCAAGAAATTCAACAATAACTTCAACATTGAAAAACACCAACAAATTCAACAACAACCTCAACATTGAAAAACAACAGCAACCTCAACATTGAAAAACACCAACAAATTCAACAAAAACCTCAACATTGAAAAACAACAACAACCTCAACATTGAAAAACACCAACAAATTCAACAACAACCTCAACATTGAAAAACAACAACAACCTCAACATAAAAAACACCAACAAATTCAACAACAACCTCAACATTGAAAAACACCAACAAATTCAACAACAACCTCAACATTGAAAAACAACAACAACCTCAACATTGAAAAACACCAACAAATTCAACAACAACCTCAACATTGAAAAACACCAAGAAATTCAACAACAACCTCAACATTTAAAAACACCAACAAATTCAACAACAACCTCCACATTGAACAACAACAACAACCTCAACATTGAAAAACACCAACAAATTCAACAGCAACCTCAGCAATAAAAACAACAACAACCTGAACATTGAAAAACACCAACAAATTCAACAACAACCTCAACATTGAAAAACACCAACAAATTCAACAACAACCTGAACATTTAAAAACGCCAACAAATTCAACAACAACCTCAACATTGAAAAACACCAACAAATTCAACAACAACCTCAACATTAAAAAAGAACAAAAACCTCAACATTGAAAAACGCCAACAAATTCAACAACAAATTCAACATTGAAAAACACCAACAAATACAACAACAACCTCAATATTGAAAAACAACAACAACCTCAACATTGAAAAACACCAACAAATTCAACAACAACCTCAACATTAAAAAACACCAACAAATTCAACGAACAACCTCAACATTGAAAAACACCAACAAATTCAACAACAACCTCAAAATTGAAAAACACCAACAAATTCAACAACAACCTCAACATTGAAAAACAACAACAACCTCAACATTGAATAACACCAACAAATTCAACATCAACTTCAACATTGAAAAACACCAACAAATTCAACAACAACCTCGAAATTGAAAAACACCAACAAATTCAACAACAACCTCAACATTGAAAAACAACAACAACCTGAACATTGAAAAACACCAACAAATTCAACAACAACCTCAGCATTGAAAAAAAACAACAACCTCAACATTGAAAAACACCAATATATTCAACAACAACCTCAACATTTAAAAACACCAACAAATTCAACAACAACCTCAACATTGAAAAACAACAACAACCTCAACATTGAAAAACATCAACAAATTCAACAACAACCTCAACATTGAAAAACAACAACAACCTCAACATTGAAAAACACCAACAAATTCAACAACAACCTCAACATTGAAAAACACCAACAAATTCAACAACAACCTGAACATTTAAAAACGCCAACAAATTCAACAACAACCTCAACATTGAAAAACACCAACAAATTCAACAACAACCTCAACATTAAAAAAGAACGAAAACCTCAACATTGAAAAACACCAACAAATACAACAACAACCTCAATATTGAAAAACAACAACAACCTCAACATTGAAAAACACCAACAAATTCAACAACAACCTCAACATTAAAAAACACCAACAAATTCAACGAACAACCTCAACATTGAAAAACACCAACAAATTCAACAACAACTTCAACATTGAAAAACACCAACAAATTCAACAACAACCTCGACATTGAAAAACACCAACAAATTCAACAAGAACCTCACATTGAAAAACAACAACAAATTCACCATTGCAAAACACCAACAAATTCAACAACAACCTCAACATGGAAAAACACAAACGAATTCAACAACAACCTCAACATTGAAAAACACTAACAAATTCAACAACAACCTCAACATTGAAATACAACAACAACCTCAACATTGAAAAACACCATCCAACTCAACAACAAACTCAACATTGAAAAACAACAACAACCTCAACATTGAAAAACACCAACAAATTCAACAACAACCTCGAAATTGAAAAACACCAACAAATTCAACAACAACCTCAACATTGAAAAACAACAACAACCTCAACATTGAAAAACACCAACAAATTCAACACCAACCTCAACACTGAAAAACATCAACAGATTCAACAACAACCTCAACATTGAAAAACAACAACCTCAACATTGAAAAACACCAACAAATTCAACAACAACCTCAACATTGAAAAACACCAACAAATTCAACAACAACCTCAACATTGAAAAACAACAACAACCTCAACATTGAAAAACACCAACAAATTCAACAACAACCTCAACATTGAAAAACACCAACAAATTCAACAACAACCTCAGCATTGAAAAACAACAACAACCTCAACATTGAAACACACCAACAAATTCAACAGCACCCTCAACATTGAAAAACACCAACAAATTCAACAATCACCTCAACATTGAAAAATAACAACAACCTCAACATTGAAAAACAACAACAACCTCAACATTGAAAAACACCAACAAATTCAACAACAACCTCAACATTGAAAAACAACAACAACCTCAACATTGAAAAACACCAACAAATTCAACAACAACCTCAACAATAAAAACAACAACAACCTGAACATTGAAAAACACCAACAAATTAAACAACAACCTTAACATTTAAAAACACCAACAAATTCAACAACAACCTCAACATTGATAAAGACCAACAAATTCAACAACAACTTCAACTTTGAAAAACACCAACAAATTCAACAACAACCTCGACATTGAAAAACACCAACAAATTCAACAATCACCTCAACATTGAAAAATAACAACAACCTCAACATTGAAAAACAACAACAACCTCAACATTGAAAAACACCAACAAATTCAACAACATCCTGAACATTGAAAAACAACAACAACCTCAACATTGAAAAACACCAAGAAATTCAACAACAACTTCAACATTGAAAAACACCAACAAATTCAACAACAACCTCAACATTGAAAAACAACAACAACCTCAACATTGAAAAACACCAACAAATTCAACAAAAACCTCAACATTGAAAAACAACAACAACCTCAACATTGAAAAACACCAACAAATTCAACAACAACCTCAACATTGAAAAACAACAACAACCTCAACATAAAAAACACCAACAAATTCAACAACAACCTCAACATTGAAAAACACCAACAAATTCAACAACAACCTCAACATTGAAAAACACCAACAAATTCAACAACAACCTCAACATTGAAAAACAACAACAACCTCAACATTGAAAAACACCAACAAATTCAACAACAACCTCAACATTGAAAAACACCAAGAAATTCAACAACAACCTCAACATTTAAAAACACCAACAAATTCAACAACAACCTCCACATTGAACAACAACAACAACCTCAACATTGAAAAACACCAACAAATTCAACAACAACCTCAGCAATAAAAACAACAACAACCTGAACATTGAAAAACACCAACAAATTCAACAACAACCTCAACATTGAAAAACACCAACAAATTCAACAACAACCTGAACATTTAAAAACGCCAACAAATTCAACAACAACCTCAACATTGAAAAACACCAACAAATTCAACAACAACCTCAACATTAAAAAACACCAACAAATTCAACAACAACCTCAACATTAAAAAACACCAACAAATTCAACGAACAACCTCAACATTGAAAAACACCAACAAATTCAACAACAACCTCAAAATTGAAAAACACCAACAAATTCAACAACAACCTCAACATTGAAAAACAACAACAACCTCAACATTGAATAACACCAACAAATTCAACATCAACTTCAACATTGAAAAACACCAACAAATTCAACAACAACCTCGAAATTGAAAAACACCAACAAATTCAACAACAACCTCAACATTGAAAAACAACAACAACCTGAACATTGAAAAACACCAACAAATTCAACAACAACCTCAGCATTGAAAAAAAACAACAACCTCAACATTGAAAAACACCAATATATTCAACAACAACCTCAACATTTAAAAACACCAACAAATTCAACAACAACCTCAACATTGAAAAACAACAACAACCTCAACATTGAAAAACATCAACAAATTCAACAACAACCTCAACATTGAAAAACAACAACAACCTCAACATTGAAAAACACCAACAAATTCAACAACAACCTCAACATTGAAAAACACCAACAAATTCAACAACAACCTGAACATTTAAAAACGCCAACAAATTCAACAACAACCTCAACATTGAAAAACACCAACAAATTCAACAACAACCTCAACATTAAAAAAGAACAAAAACCTCAACATTGAAAAACACCAACAAATACAACAACAACCTCAATATTGAAAAACAACAACAACCTCAACATTGAAAAACACCAACAAATTCAACAACAACCTCAACATTAAAAAACACCAACAAATTCAACGAACAACCTCAACATTGAAAAACACCAACAAATTCAACAACAACTTCAACATTGAAAAACAACAACAACCTCAACATTGAAAAACACCAACAAATTCAACAACAACCTCGAAATTGAAAAACACCAACAAATTCAACAACAACCTCAACATTGAAAAACAACAACAACCTCAACATTGAAAAACACCAACAAATTCAACACCAACCTCAACATTGAAAAACATCAACAGATTCAACAACAACCTCAACATTGAAAAACAACAACCTCAACATTGAAAAACACCAACAAATTCAACAACAACCTCAACATTGAAAAACACCAACAAATTCAACAACAACCTCAACATTGAAAAACAACAACAACCTCAACATTGAAAAACACCAACAAATTCAACAACAACCTCAACATTGAAAAACACCAACAAATTCAACAACAACCTCAGCATTGAAAAACAACAACAACCTCAACATTGAAACACACCAACAAATTCAACAGCACCCTCAACATTGAAAAACACCAACAAATTCAACAATCACCTCAACATTGAAAAATAACAACAACCTCAACATTGAAAAACAACAACAACCTCAACATTGAAAAACACCAACAAATTCAACAACAAATTCAACAACAACCTCAACATTGAAAAACAACAACAACCTCAACATTGAAAAACACCAACAAATTCAACAACAACCTCAACAATAAAAACAACAACAACCTGAACATTGAAAAACACCAACAAATTCAACAACAACCTTAACATTTAAAAACACCAACAAATTCAACAACAACCTCAACATTGATAAAGACCAACAAATTCAACAACAACTTCAACTTTGAAAAACACCAACAAATTCAACAACAACCTCGACATTGAAAAACACCAACAAATTCAACAATCACCTCAACATTGAAAAATAATAACAACCTCAACATTGAAAAACAACAACAACCTCAACATTGAAAAACACCAACAAATTCAACAACATCCTGAACATTGAAAAACAACAACAACCTCAACATTGAAAAACACCAAGAAATTCAACAACAACTTCAACATTGAAAAACACCAACAAATTCAACAACAACCTCAACATTGAAAAACAACAACAACCTCAACATTGAAAAACACCAACAAATTCAACAAAAACCTCAAAATTGAAAAACAACAACAACCTCAACGTTGAAACACACCAACAAATTCAACAACAACCTCAACATTGAAAAACAACAACAACCTCAACATAAAAAAACACCAACAAATTCAACAACAACCTCAACATTGAAAAACACCAACAAATTCAACAACAACCTCAACATTGAAAAACAACAACAACCTTAAACATTGAAAAACACCAACAAATTCAACAACAACCTCAACATTGAAAAACACCAAGAAATTCAACAACAACCTCGAAATTTAAAAACACCAACAAATTCAACAACAACCTCCACATTGAACAACAACAACAACCTCAACATTGAAAAACACCAACAAATTCAACAACAACCTCAACAATAAAAACAACAACAACCTGAACATTGAAAAACACCAACAAATTCAACAACAACCTCGACATTGAAAAACACCAACAAATTCAACAACAACCTCAACATTGATAAACACCAACAAATTCAACAACAACTTCAACTTTGAAAAACAACAACAACCTCAACATAAAAAACACCAACAAATTCACCAACAACCTCAACATTGAAAAACACCAACAAATTCAACAACAGCCTCAACATTGACAAACAACAACAACCTCAAAATTGAAAAACACCAACAAATTCAACAACAACCTCAACATTGAAAAATAACAACAACCTCAACATTGAAAAACAACAACAACCTCAACATTGAAAAACACCAACAAATTCAACAACAACCTCAACATTGAAAAACAACAACAACCTCAACATTGAAAAACACCAAGAAATTCAACAACAACTTCAACATTGAAAAACAGCAACAAATTCAACAACAACCTCGAAATTGAAAAACACCAACAAATTCAACAACAACCTCAACATTGAAAAATAACAACAACCTCAACATTGAAAAACAACAACAACCTCAACATTGAAAAACACCAACAATTTCAACAACAACCTCGAAATAGAAAAACACCAACAAATTCAACAACAACCTCAACATTGAAAAACAGCAACAACCTCAACATTGAAAAACACCAAGAAATTCAACAACAACCTCAACATTTAAAAACACCAACAAATTCAACAACAACCTCCACATTGAACAACAACAACAACCTCAACATTGAAAAACAATAACAAATTCAACAACAACCTCAGAAATAAAAACAACAACAACCTGAACATTGAAAAACACCAACAAATTCAACAACAACCTCAACATTGAAAAACACCAACAAATTCAACAACAACCTGAACATTTAAAAACGCCAACAAATTCAACAACAACCTCAACATTGAAAAACACCAACAAATTCAACAACAACCTCAACATTAAAAAAGAACAAAAACCTCAACATTGAAAAACGCCAACAAATTCAACAACAACCTCAACATTGAAAAACACCAACAAATTCAACAACAACCTCAACATTAAAAAACACCAACAAATTCAACGAACAACCTCAACATTGAAAAACACCAACAAATTCAACAACAACCTCAAAATTGAAAAACACCAACAAATTCAACAACAACCTCAACATTGAAAAACAACAACAACCTCAACATTGAATAACACCAACAAATTCAACATCAACTTCAACATTGAAAAACACCAACAAATTCAACAACAACCTCGAAATTGAAAAACACCAACAAATTCAACAACAACCTCAACATTGAAAAACAACAACAACCTGAACATTGAAAAACACCAACAAATTCAACAACAACCTCAGCATTGAAAAAAAACAACAACCTCAACATTGAAAAACACCAATATATTCAACAACAACCTCAACATTTAAAAACACCAACAAATTCAACAACAACCTCAACATTGAAAAACAACAACAACCTCAACATTGAAAAACATCAACAAATTCAACAACAACCTCAACATTGAAAAACAACAACAACCTCAACATTGAAAAACACCAACAAATTCAACAACAACCTCAACATTGAAAAACACCAACAAATTCAACAACAACCTGAACATTTAAAAACGCCAACAAATTCAACAACAACCTCAACATTGAAAAACACCAACAAATTCAACAACAACCTCAACATTAAAAAAGAACAAAAACCTCAACATTGAAAAACACCAACAAATACAACAACAACCTCAATATTGAAAAACAACAACAACCTCAACATTGAAAAACACCAACAAATTCAACAACAACCTCAACATTAAAAAACAGCAACAAATTCAACGAACAACCTCAACATTGAAAAACACCAACAAATTCAACAACAACTTCAACATTGAAAAACAACAACAACCTCAACATTGAAAAACATCAACAAATTCAACAACAACCTCGAAATTGAAAAACACCAACAAATTCAACAACAACCTCAACATTGAAAAACAACAACAACCTCAACATTGAAAAACACCAACAAATTCAACACCAACCTCAACATTGAAAAACATCAACAGATTCAACAACAACCTCAACATTGAAAAACAACAACCTCAACATTGAAAAACACCAAGAAATTCAACAACAACCTCAACATTGAAAAACACCAACAAATTCAACAACAACCTCAACATTGAAAAACAACAACAACCTCAACATTGAAAAACACCAACAAATTCAACAACAACCTCAACATTGAAAAACACCAACAAATTCAACAACAACCTCAGCATTGAAAAACAACAACAACCTCAACATTGAAACACACCAACAAATTCAACAGCACCCTCAACATTGAAAAACACCAACAAATTCAACAATCACCTCAACATTGAAAAATAACAACAACCTCAACATTGAAAAACAACAACAACCTCAACATTGAAAAACACCAACAAATTCAACAACAAATTCAACAACAACCTCAACATTGAAAAACAACAACAACCTCAACATTGAAAAACACCAACAAATTCAACAACAACCTCAACAATAAAAACAACAACAACCTGAACATTGAAAAACACCAACAAATTCAACAACAACCTTAACATTTAAAAACACCAACAAATTCAACAACAACCTCAACATTGATAAAGACCAACAAATTCAACAACAACTTCAACTTTGAAAAACACCAACAAATTCAACAACAACCTCGACATTGAAAAACACCAACAAATTCAACAATCACCTCAACATTGAAAAATAATAACAACCTCAACATTGAAAAACAACAACAACCTCAACATTGAAAAACACCAACAAATTCAACAACATCCTGAACATTGAAAAACAACAACAACCTCAACATTGAAAAACACCAAGAAATTCAACAACAACTTCAACATTGAAAAACACCAACAAATTCAACAACAACCTCAACATTGAAAAACAACAACAACCTCAACATTGAAAAACACCAACAAATTCAACAAAAACCTCAACATTGAAAAACAACAACAACCTCAACGTTGAAACACACCAACAAATTCAACAACAACCTCAACATTGAAAAACAACAACAACCTCAACATAAAAAACACCAACAAATTCAACAACAACCTCAACATTGAAAAACACCAACAAATTCAACAACAACCTCAACATTGAAAAACAACAACAACCTTAAACATTGAAAAACACCAACAAATTCAACAACAACCTCAACATTGAAAAACACCAAGAAATTCAACAACAACCTCGAAATTTAAAAACACCAACAAATTCAACAACAACCTCCACATTGAACAACAACAACAACCTCAACATTGAAAAACACCAACAAATTCAACAACAACCTCAACAATAAAAACAACAACAACCTGAACATTGAAAAACACCAACAAATTCAACAACAACCTCGACATTGAAAAACACCAACAAATTCAACAACAACCTCAACATTGATAAACACCAACAAATTCAACAACAACTTCAACTTTGAAAAACAACAACAACCTCAACATAAAAAACACCAACAAATTCACCAACAACCTCAACATTGAAAAACACCAACAAATTCAACAACAGCCTCAACATTGACAAACAACAACAACCTCAAAATTGAAAAACACCAACAAATTCAACAACAACCTCAACATTGAAAAATAACAACAACCTCAACATTGAAAAACAACAACAACCTCAACATTGAAAAACACCAACAAATTCAACAACAACCTCAACATTGAAAAACAACAACAACCTCAACATTGAAAAACACCAAGAAATTCAACAACAACTTCAACATTGAAAAACAGCAACAAATTCAACAACAACCTCGAAATTGAAAAACACCAACAAATTCAACAACAACCTCAACATTGAAAAATAACAACAACCTCAACATTGAAAAACAACAACAACCTCAACATTGAAAAACACCAACAAATTCAACAACAACCTAAACATTTAAAAACGCCAACAAATTCAACAACAACCTCCACATTGAACAACAACAACAACCTCAACATTGAAAAACAGCAACAAATTCAACAACAACCTCAACATTGAAAAACAACAACAACCTCAACATTGAAAAACACCAACAAATTCAACAACAACCTCAACATTGAAAAACACCAACAAATTCAACAACAAGTTCAACATTGAAAAACACCAACAAATTCAACAACAACCTCGACATTGAAAAACACCAACAAATTCAACAACAACCTCAACATTGAAAAATTACAACAACCTCAACATTGAAAAACACCAACAAATACAACAACAACCTCAACATTGAAAAACAACAACAACCTCAACATTGAAAAACACCAACAAATTCAACAACAACCTCAACATTGAAAACACCAACAAATTCAACAACAACCTCAACATTGAAAAACAAAAACAACATCAACATTGAAAAACAACAACAACCTCGAAATTGAAAAACACCAACAAATTCAACAACAACCTCAACATTGAAAAACAACAACAACGTCAACATTGAAAAACACCAACAAATTCAACAACAACTTCAACATTGAAAAACACCAACAAATTCTACAACAACCTCGAAATTGAAAAACACCAACAAATTCAACAACAACCTCAACATTGAAAACCAACAACAACCTCAACATTGAAAAACACCAACAAATTCAACAACAACCTCAACATTTAAAAACACCAACAAATTCAACAACAACCTCAACATTGATAAACACCAGCAAATTCAACAACAACTTCAACTTTGAAAAACACCAACAAATTCAACAACAACCTCGACATTGAAAAACACCAACATATTCAACATAAACCTCAACATTTAAAAACGAAAACAAATTCAACAACAACCTCAACATTGAAAAACACCAACAAATTCAACAATATCCTCAGCATTGAAAAACAAGAACAACCTCAACATTGAAAAACACCAACAAATTCAACAACAACCTCAACATTGAAAAACACCAACAGATTCAACAATATCCTCCACATTGAAAAACACCAACAAATTCAACAACAACCTCAACATTGAAAAACAACAACAAATTCAACAATATCCTCAGCATTGAAAAACAAGAACAACCTCAACATTTAAAAACGAAAACAAATTCAACAACAACCTCAACATTGAAAAACACCAACAAATTCAACAATATCCTCCACATTGAAAAACACCAACAAATTCAACAACAACCTCAACATTGAAAAACAACAACAACCTCAACATTGAAAAATACCAACAAATTCAACACCAACCTCAACATTGAAAAACATCAACAAATTCAACAACAACCTCAACATTGAAAAACAACAACCTCAACATTGAAAAACACCAACAAATTCAACAACAACCTCAACATTGAAAAACAACAACAACCTCAACATTGAAAAACACCAAGAAATTCAACAACCTCGACATTTAAAAACACCAACAAATTCAACAACAACCTCAACATTGAAAAACAACAACAACCTCAACGTTGAAACACACCAACAAATTCAACAACAACCTCAACATTGAAAAACAACAACAACCTCAACATAAAAAACACCAACAAATTCAACAACAACCTCAACATTGAAAAACACCAACAAATTCAACAACAACCTCAACATTGAAAAACAACAACAACCTTAAACATTGAAAAACACCAACAAATTCAACAACAACCTCAACATTGAAAAACACCAAGAAATTCAACAACAACCTCGAAATTTAAAAACACCAACAAATTCAACAACAACCTCCACATTGAACAACAACAACAACCTCAACATTGAAAAACACCAACAAATTCAACAACAACCTCAACAATAAAAACAACAACAACCTGAACATTGAAAAACACCAACAAATTCAACAACAACCTCGACATTGAAAAACACCAACAAATTCAACAACAACCTCAACATTGATAAACACCAACAAATTCAACAACAACTTCAACTTTGAAAAACAACAACAACCTCAACATAAAAAACACCAACAAATTCACCAACAACCTCAACATTGAAAAACACCAACAAATTCAACAACAGCCTCAACATTGACAAACAACAACAACCTCAAAATTGAAAAACACCAACAAATTCAACAACAACCTCAACATTGAAAAATAACAACAACCTCAACATTGAAAAACAACAACAACCTCAACATTGAAAAACACCAACAAATTCAACAACAACCTCAACATTGAAAAACAACAACAACCTCAACATTGAAAAACACCAAGAAATTCAACAACAACTTCAACATTGAAAAACAGCAACAAATTCAACAACAACCTCGAAATTGAAAAACACCAACAAATTCAACAACAACCTCAACATTGAAAAATAACAACAACCTCAACATTGAAAAACAACAACAACCTCAACATTGAAAAACACCAACAAATTCAACAACAACCTAAACATTTAAAAACGCCAACAAATTCAACAACAACCTCCACATTGAACAACAACAACAACCTCAACATTGAAAAACAGCAACAAATTCAACAACAACCTCAACATTGAAAAACAACAACAACCTCAACATTGAAAAACACCAACAAATTCAACAACAACCTCAACATTGAAAAACACCAACAAATTCAACAACAAGTTCAACATTGAAAAACACCAACAAATTCAACAACAACCTCGACATTGAAAAACACCAACAAATTCAACAACAACCTCAACATTGAAAAATTACAACAACCTCAACATTGAAAAACACCAACAAATACAACAACAACCTCAACATTGAAAAACAACAACAACCTCAACATTGAAAAACACCAACAAATTCAACAACAACCTCAACATTGAAAACACCAACAAATTCAACAACAACCTCAACATTGAAAAACAAAAACAACATCAACATTGAAAAACAACAACAACCTCGAAATTGAAAAACACCAACAAATTCAACAACAACCTCAACATTGAAAAACAACAACAACGTCAACATTGAAAAACACCAACAAATTCAACAACAACTTCAACATTGAAAAACACCAACAAATTCTACAACAACCTCGAAATTGAAAAACACCAACAAATTCAACAACAACCTCAACATTGAAAACCAACAACAACCTCAACATTGAAAAACACCAACAAATTCAACAACAACCTCAACATTTAAAAACACCAACAAATTCAACAACAACCTCAACATTGATAAACACCAGCAAATTCAACAACAACTTCAACTTTGAAAAACACCAACAAATTCAACAACAACCTCGACATTGAAAAACACCAACATATTCAACATAAACCTCAACATTTAAAAACGAAAACAAATTCAACAACAACCTCAACATTGAAAAACACCAACAAATTCAACAATATCCTCAGCATTGAAAAACAAGAACAACCTCAACATTGAAAAACACCAACAAATTCAACAACAACCTCAACATTGAAAAACACCAACAGATTCAACAATATCCTCCACATTGAAAAACACCAACAAATTCAACAACAACCTCAACATTGAAAAACAACAACAAATTCAACAATATCCTCAGCATTGAAAAACAAGAACAACCTCAACATTTAAAAACGAAAACAAATTCAACAACAACCTCAACATTGAAAAACACCAACAAATTCAACAATATCCTCCACATTGAAAAACACCAACAAATTCAACAACAACCTCAACATTGAAAAACAACAACAACCTCAACATTGAAAAATACCAACAAATTCAACACCAACCTCAACATTGAAAAACATCAACAAATTCAACAACAACCTCAACATTGAAAAACAACAACCTCAACATTGAAAAACACCAACAAATTCAACAACAACCTCAACATTGAAAAACAACAACAACCTCAACATTGAAAAACACCAAGAAATTCAACAACCTCGACATTTAAAAACACCAACAAATTCAACAACAACCTCCACATTGAACAACAACAACAACCTCAACATTGAAAAACACCAACAAATTCAACAACAACCTCAACAATAAAAACAACAACCTGAACATTGAAAAACACCAACAAATTCAACAACAACCTTAACATTTAAAATCACCAACAAATGCAACAACAACCTCAACATTGATAAACACCAACAAATTCAACAACAACTTCAACTTTGAAAAACACCAACAAATTCAACAACAACCTCGACATTGAAAAACACCAACAAATTCAACAACAACCTCAACATTGAAAAACTACAACAACCTCAACATTGAAAAACACCAACAAATACAACAACAACCTCAGCATTGAAAAACAACAACAACCTCGACATTGAAAAACACCAACAAATTCAACAACAACCTCAACATTGAAAAATTACAACAACCTCAACTTGAAAAACACCAACAAATACAACAACAACCTCAACATTGAAAAACAACAACAACCTCAACATTGAAAAACACCAACAAATTCAACAACAACCTCAACATTGAAAACACCAACAAATTCAACAACAACCTGAACATTGAAAAACAAAAACAACCTCAACTATGAAAAACAACAACAACCTCGAAATTGAAAAAAACCAACAAATTCAACAACAACCTCAACATTGAAAAACAACAACAACCTCAACATTGAAAAACACCAACAAATTCAACAACAACTTCAACATTGAAAAACACCAACAAATTCAACAACAACCTCGAAATTGAAAAACACCAACAAATTCAACAACAACCTCAACATTGAAAAACAGCAACAACCTCAACATTGAAAAACACCAACAAATTCAACAACAACCTCAACATTGAAAAACACCAACAAATTCAACATAAACCTCAACATTTAAAAACGAAAACAAATTCAACAACAACCTCAACATTGAAAAACACCAACAAATTCAACAATATCCTCAACATTGAAAAACAACAACAACCTCAACATTGAAAAACACCAACAAATTCAACAACAACCTCAACATTGAAAAACAACAACAACCTCAACATTGAAAAATACCAACAAATTCAACACCAACCTCAACATTGAAAAACAACAACCTCAACATTGAAAAACACCAACAAATTCAACAACAACCTTAGCATTGAAAAACAACAACAACCTCAACATTGAAAAACACCAACAAATTCAACAACAACCTCAACATTGAAAAACAACAACAACCTCAACATTGAAAAACACCAAAAAAATTCAACAACAACCTCAACATTGAAAAACACCAACAAATTCAACAACAACCTCAACATTGAAAAACAACAAGAACCTCAACATTGAAAAACACCAACAAATTCAACAACAACCTCAACATTGAAAAACACCAACAAATTCAACAATCACCTCAACATTGAAAAATAACAACAACCTCAACATTGAAAAACAACAACAACCTCAACATTGAAAAACACCAAGAAATTCAACAACCTCGACATTTAAAAACACCAAAAAATTCAACAACAACCTCCACATTGAAGAACAACAACAACCTCAACATTGAAAAACACCAACAAATTCAACAACAACCTCAACAATAAAAGCAACAACAACCTGAACATTGAAAAACACCAACAAACTCAACAACAAACTTAACATTTAAAAACAACAACAACCTCAACATTGAAAAATACCAACAAATTCAACACCAACCTCAACATTGAAAAACATCAACAAATTCAACAACAACCTCAACATTGAAAAACAACAACCTCAACATTGAAAAACACCAACAAATTCAACAACAACCTCAACATTGAAAAACAACAACAACCTCAACATTGAAAAACACCAACAAATTCAGCAACAACCTCAACATTGAAAAACAACAACAACCTCAACATTGAAAAAAACCAAAAAAATTCAAGAACAATCTCAACATTTAAAAACACCAACAAATTCAACAACAACCTCTACATTGAAAAACAACAACAACCTCAACATTGAAAAACACCAACAAATTCAACAACAACCTCAACATTGAAAAACACCAACAAATTCAACAATCACCTCAACATTGAAAAATAACAACAACCTCAACATTGAAAAACAACAACAACCTCAACATTGAAAAACACCAACAAATTCAACAACAACCTCAACATTGAAAAACAACAACAACCTCAACATTGAAAAACACCAAGAAATTCAACAACCTCGATATTTAAAAACACCAACAAATTCAACAACAACCTCCACATTGAACAACAACAACAACCTCAACATTGAAAAACACCAACAAATTCAACAACAACCTCAACAATAAAAACAACAACAACCTCGACATTGAAAAACACCAACAAATTCAACACCAACCTCAACATTGAAAAACATCAACAAATTCAACAACAACCTCAACATTGAAAAACAACAACCTCAACATTGAAAAACACCAACAAATTCAACAACAACCTCAACATTGAAAAACAACAACAACCTCAACATTGAAAAACACCAAGAAATTCAACAACCTCGACATTTAAAAACACCAACAAATTCAACAACAACCTCCACATTGAACAACAACAACAACCTCAACATTGAAAAACACCAACAAATTCAACAACAACCTCAACAATAAAAACAACAACCTGAACATTGAAAAACACCAACAAATTCAACAACAACCTTAACATTTAAAATCACCAACAAATGCAACAACAACCTCAACATTGATAAACACCAACAAATTCAACAACAACTTCAACTTTGAAAAACACCAACAAATTCAACAACAACCTCGACATTGAAAAACACCAACAAATTCAACAACAACCTCAACATTGAAAAACTACAACAACCTCAACATTGAAAAACACCAACAAATACAACAACAACCTCAGCATTGAAAAACAACAACAACCTCGACATTGAAAAACACCAACAAATTCAACAACAACCTCAACATTGAAAAATTACAACAACCTCAACTTGAAAAACACCAACAAATACAACAACAACCTCAACATTGAAAAACAACAACAACCTCAACATTGAAAAACACCAACAAATTCAACAACAACCTCAACATTGAAAACACCAACAAATTCAACAACAACCTGAACATTGAAAAACAAAAACAACCTCAACTATGAAAAACAACAACAACCTCGAAATTGAAAAAAACCAACAAATTCAACAACAACCTCAACATTGAAAAACAACAACAACCTCAACATTGAAAAACACCAACAAATTCAACAACAACTTCAACATTGAAAAACACCAACAAATTCAACAACAACCTCGAAATTGAAAAACACCAACAAATTCAACAACAACCTCAACATTGAAAAACAGCAACAACCTCAACATTGAAAAACACCAACAAATTCAACAACAACCTCAACATTGAAAAACACGAACAAATTCAACATAAACCTCAACTTTTAAAAACGAAAACAAATTCAACAACAACCTCAACATTGAAAAACACCAACAAATTCAACAATATCCTCAACATTGAAAAACAACAACAACCTCAACATTGAAAAACACCAACAAATTCAACAACAACCTCAACATTGAAAAACAACAACAACCTCAACATTGAAAAATACCAACAAATTCAACACCAACCTCAACATTGAAAAACAACAACCTCAACATTGAAAAACACCAACAAATTCAACAACAACCTCAACATTGAAAAACAACAACAACCTCAACATTGAAAAACACCAACAAATTCAACAACAACCTCAACATTGAAAAACAACAACAACCTCAACATTGAAAAACACCAAAAAAATTCAACAACAACCTCAACATTGAAAAACACCAACAAATTCAACAACAACCTCAGCATTGAAAAACAACAAGAACCTCAACATTGAAAAACACCAACAAATTCAACAACAACCTCAACATTGAAAAACACCAACAAATTCAACAATCACCTCAACATTGAAAAATAACAACAACCTCAACATTGAAAAACAACAACAACCTCAACATTGAAAAACACCAAGAAATTCAACAACCTCGACATTTAAAAACACCAAAAAATTCAACAACAACCTCCACATTGAAGAACAACAACAACCTCAACATTGAAAAACACCAACAAATTCAACAACAACCTCAACAATAAAAGCAACAACAACCTGAACATTGAAAAACACCAACAAATTCAACAACAAACTTAACATTTAAAAACAACAACAACCTCAACATTGAAAAATACCAACAAATTCAACACCAACCTCAACATTGAAAAACATCAACAAATTCAACAACAACCTCAACATTGAAAAACACCAACAAATTCAACAATCACCTCAACATTGAAAAATAACAACAACCTCAACATTGAAAAACAACAACAACCTCAACATTGAAAAACACCAACAAATTCAACAACAACCTCAACATTGAAAAACAACAACAACCTCAACATTGAAAAACACCAAGAAATTCAACAACCTCGATATTTAAAAACACCAACAAATTCAACAACAACCTCCACATTGAACAACAACAACAACCTCAACATTGAAAAACACCAACAAATTCAACAACAACCTCAACAATAAAAACAACAACAACCTCGACATTGAAAAACACCAACAAATTCAACACCAACCTCAACATTGAAAAACATCAACAAATTCAACAACAACCTCAACATTGAAAAACAACAACCTCAACATTGAAAAACACCAACAAATTCAACAACAACCTCAACATTGAAAAACAACAACAACCTCAACATTGAAAAACACCAAGAAATTCAACAACCTCGACATTTAAAAACACCAACAAATTCAACAACAACCTCCACATTGAACAACAACAACAACCTCAACATTGAAAAACACCAACAAATTCAACAACAACCTCAACAATAAAAACAACAACCTGAACATTGAAAAACACCAACAAATTCAACAACAACCTTAACATTTAAAATCACCAACAAATGCAACAACAACCTCAACATTGATAAACACCAACAAATTCAACAACAACTTCAACTTTGAAAAACACCAACAAATTCAACAACAACCTCGACATTGAAAAACACCAACAAATTCAACAACAACCTCAACATTGAAAAACTACAACAACCTCAACATTGAAAAACACCAACAAATACAACAACAACCTCAGCATTGAAAAACAACAACAACCTCGACATTGAAAAACACCAACAAATTCAACAACAACCTCAACATTGAAAAATTACAACAACCTCAACTTGAAAAACACCAACAAATACAACAACAACCTCAACATTGAAAAACAACAACAACCTCAACATTGAAAAACACCAACAAATTCAACAACAACCTCAACATTGAAAACACCAACAAATTCAACAACAACCTGAACATTGAAAAACAAAAACAACCTCAACTATGAAAAACAACAACAACCTCGAAATTGAAAAAAACCAACAAATTCAACAACAACCTCAACATTGAAAAACAACAACAACCTCAACATTGAAAAACACCAACAAATTCAACAACAACTTCAACATTGAAAAACACCAACAAATTCAACAACAACCTCGAAATTGAAAAACACCAACAAATTCAACAACAACCTCAACATTGAAAAACAGCAACAACCTCAACATTGAAAAACACCAACAAATTCACCAACAACCTCAACATTGAAAAACACCAACAAATTCAACATAAACCTCAACTTTTAAAAACGAAAACAAATTCAACAACAACCTCAACATTGAAAAACACCAAGAAATTCAACAATATCCTCAACATTGAAAAACAACAACAACCTCAACATTGAAAAACACCAACAAATTCAACAACAACCTCAACATTGAAAAACAACAACAACCTCAACATTGAAAAATACCAACAAATTCAACACCAACCTCAACATTGAAAAACAACAACCTCAAAATTGAAAAACACCAACAAATTCAACAACAACCTCAACATTGAAAAACAACAACAACCTCAACATTGAAAAACACCAACAAATTCAACAACAACCTCAACATTGAAAAACAACAACAACCTCAACATTGAAAAACACCAAGAAATTCAACAACCTCGACATTTAAAAACACCAAAAAATTCAACAACAACCTCCACATTGAAGAACAACAACAACCTCAACATTGAAAAACACCAACAAATTCAACAACAACCTCAACAATAAAAGCAACAACAACCTGAACATTGAAAAACACCAACAAATTCAACAACAAACTTAACATTTAAAAACAACAACAACCTCAACATTGAAAAATACCAACAAATTCAACACCAACCTCAACATTGAAAAACATCAACAAATTCAACAACAACCTCAACATTGAAAAACAACAACCTCAACATTGAAAAACACCAACAAATTCAACAACAACCTCAACATTGAAAAACAACAACAACCTGAACATTGAAAAACACCAACAAATTCAGCAACAACCTCAACATTGAAAAACAACAACAACCTCAACATTGAAAAAAACCAAAAAAATTCAAGAACAATCTCAACATTTAAAAACACCAACAAATTCAACAACAACCTCTACATTGAAAAACAACAACAACCTCAACATTGAAAAACACCAACAAATTCAACAACAACCTCAACATTGAAAAACACCAACAAATTCAACAATCACCTCAACATTGAAAAATAACAACAACCTCAACATTGAAAAACAACAACAACCTCAACATTGAAAAACACCAACAAATTCAACAACAACCTCAACATTGAAAAACAACAACAACCTCAACATTGAAAAACACCAAGAAATTCAACAACCTCGATATTTAAAAACACCAACAAATTCAACAACAACCTCCACATTGAACAACAACAACAACCTCAACATTGAAAAACACCAACAAATTCAACAACAACCTCAACAATAAAAACAACAACAACCTCGACATTGAAAAACACCAACAAATTCAACAACAACCTCAACATTGAAAAACTACAACAACCTCAACATTGAAAAACACCAACAAATACAACAACAACCTCAGCATTGAAAAACAACAACAACCTCAACATTGAAAAACACCAACAAATTCAACAATCACCTCAACATTGAAAAATAACAACAACCTCAACATTGAAAAACAACAACAACCTCAACATTGAAAAACACCAACAAATTCAACAACAACCTCAACATTGAAAAACACCAACAAATTCAACAACAACCTAAACATTTAAAAACGCCAACAAATTCAACAACAACCTCAACATTGAAAAACAACAACAACCTCAACACAAAAAACACCAACAAATTCAACAACAACCTCAACATTGAAAACACCAACAAATTCAACAACAACCTCAACATTGAAATCAAAAACAACCTCAACATTGAAAAACAACAACAACCTCGAATTTGAAAAACATCATCAAATTCAACAACAACCTCAACATTGAAAAACAACAACAACCTCAACATTGAAAAACACCAACAAATTCAACAACAACTTCAACATTGAAAAACACCAACAAATTCAACAACAACCTCGAAATTGAAAAACACCAACAAATTCAACAACAACCTCAACATTGAAAAACAGCAACAACCTGAACATTGAAAAACACCAACAAATTCAACAACAACCTCAACATTGAAAAACACCAACAAATTCAACATAAACCTCAACATTTAAAAACGAAAACAAATTCAACAACAACCTCAACATTGAAAAACACCAACAAATTCAACAATATCCTCAACATTGAAAAACAACAACTACCTCAACATTGAAAAACACCAACAAATTCAACAACAACCTCAACATTGAAAAACAACAACAACCTCAACATTGAAAAATACCAACAAATTCAACACCAACCTCAACATTGAAAAACATCAACAAATTCAACAACAACCTCAACATTGAAAAACAACAACCTCAGCATTGAAAAACAACAACAACCTCAACATTGAAAAACACCAACAAATTCAACAACAACCTCAACATTAAAAAACAACAACAACCTCAACATTGAAAAACACCAAGAAATTCAACAACCTCGACATTTAAAAATACCAACAAATGCAACAACAACCCCAACATTGATAAACACCAACAAATTCAACAACAACCTCAACATTGAAAAACACCAACAAATTCAACAACAACCTCAACATTGAAAAACAACAACAACCTCAACATTGAAAAACACCAACAAATTCAACAACAACCTTAACATTTAAAAACACCAACAAATGCAACAACAACCTCAACATTGATAAACACCAACAAATTCAACGACAACTTCAACTTTGAAAAACACCAACAAATTCAACAACAACCTCGACATTGAAAAACACCAACAAATTCAACAACAACCTCAACATTGAAAAACTACAACAACCTCAACATTGAAAAACACCAACAAATACAACAACAACCTCAGCATTGAAAAACAACAACAACCTCAACATTAAAAAACACCAACAAATTCAACAATCACCTCAACATTGAAAAACAAAAACAACCACAACTATGAAAAACAACAACAACCTCGAAATTGAAAAAAACCAACAAATTCAACAACAACCTCAACATTGAAAAACAACAACAACCTCAACATTGAAAAACACCAACAAATTCAACAACAACTTCAACATTGAAAAACACCAACAAATTCAACAACAACCTCGAAATTGAAAAACACCAACAAATTCAACAACAACCTCAACATTGAAAAACAGCAACAACCTCAACATTGAGAAACACCAACAAATTCAACAACAACCTCAACATTGAAAAACACCAACAAATTCAACATAAACCTCAACATTTAAAAACGAAAACAAATTCAACAACAACCTCAACATTGAAAAACACCAACAAATTCAACAATATCCTCAACATTGAAAAACAACAACAACCTCAACATTGAAAAACACCAACAAATTCAACAACAACCTCAACATTGAAAAACAACAACAACCTCAACATTGAAAAATACCAACAAATTCAACACCAACCTCAACATTGAAAAACAACAACCTCAACATTGAAAAACACCAACAAATTCAACAACAACCTCAACATTGAAAAACAACAACAACCTCAACATTGAAAAACACCAACAAATTCAACTACAACCTCAACATTGAAAAACAACAACAACCTCAACATTGAAAAACACCAAAAAAATTCAACAACAACCTCAACATTGAAAAACACCAACAAATTCAACAACAACCTCAGCATTGAAAAACAACAAGAACCTCAACATTGAAAAACACCAACAAATTCAACAACAACCTCAACATTGAAAAACACCAACAAATTCAACAATCACCTCAACATTGAAAAATAACAACAACCTCAACATTGAAAAACAACAACAACCTCAACATTGAAAAACACCAAGAAATTCAACAACCTCGACATTTAAAAACACCAAAAAATTCAACAACAACCTCCACATTGAACAACAACAACAACCTCAACATTGAAAAACACCAACAAATTCAACAACAACCTCAACAATAAAAGCAACAACAACCTGAACATTGAAAAACACCAACAAATTCAACAACAACCTTAACATTTAAAAACAACAACAACCTCAACATTGAAAAATACCAACAAATTCAACACCAACCTCAACATTGAAAAACATCAACAAATTCAACAACAACCTCAACATTGAAAAACAACAACCTCAACATTGAAAAACACCAACAAATTCAACAACAACCTCAACATTGAAAAACAACAACAACCTCAACATTGAAAAACACCAACAAATTCAACAACAACCTCAACATTGAAAAACAACAACAAACTCAACATTGAAAAAAACCAAAAAAATTCAAGAACAACCTCAACATTGAAAAACACCAACAAATTCAACAACAACCTCAACATTGAAAAACAACAACAACCTCAACATTGAAAAACACCAACAAATTCAACAACAACCTCAACATTGAAAAACACCAACAAATTCAACAATCACCTCAACATTGAAAAATAACAACAACCTCAACATTGAAAAACAACAACAACCTCAACATTGAAAAACACCAACAAATTCAACAACAACCTCAACATTGAAAAACAACAACAACCTGAACATTGAAAAACACCAAGAAATTCAACAACCTCGACATTTAAAAACACCAACAAATTCAACAACAACCTGCACATTGAACAACAACAACAACCTCAACATTGAAAAACACCAACAAATTCAACAACAACCTCAACAATAAAAACAACAACAACCTGAACATTGAAAAACACCAACAAATTCAACAACAACCTTAACATTTAAAAACACCAACAAATGCAACAACAACCTCAACATTGATAAACACCAACAAATTCAACAACAACTTCAACTTTGAAAAACACCAACAAATTCAACAACAACCTCGACATTGAAAAACACCAACAAATTCAACAACAACCTCAACATTGAAAAACTACAACAACCTCAACATTGAAAAACACCAACAAATACAACAACAACCTCAGCATTGAAAAACACCAACAAATTCAACAACAACCTAAACATTTAAAAACGCCAACTAATTCAACAACAACCTCAACATTGAAAAACAACAACAACCTCAACATAAAAAACACCAACAAATTCAACAACAACCTCAACATTGAAAACACCAACAAATTCAACAACAACCTCAACATTGAAAAACAACAACAACCTCGAATTTGAAAAACACCAACAAATTCAACAACAACCTCAACATTGAAAAACAACAACAACCTCAACATTGAAAAACACCAACAAATTCAACAACAACTTCAACATTGAAAAACACCAACAAATTCAACAACAACCTCGAAATTGAAAAACACCAACAAATTCAACAACAACCTCAACATTGAAAAACAGCAACAACCTGAACATTGAAAAACACCAACAAATTCAACAACAACCTCAACATTGAAAAACACCAACAAATTCAACATAAACCTCAACATTTAAAAACGAAAACAAATTCAACAACAACCTCAACATTGAAAAACACCAACAAATTCAACAATATCCTCAACATTGAAAAACAACAACAACCTCAACATTGAAAAACACCAACAAATTCAACAACAACCTCAACATTGAAAAACAACAACAACCTCAACATTGAAAAATACCAACAACTTCAACACCAACCTCAACATTGAAAAACATCAACAAATTCAACAACAACCTCAACATTGAAAAACAACAACCTCAGCATTGAAAAACAACAACAAACTCAACATTGAAAAACACCAACAAATTCAACAACAACATCAACATTAAAAAACAACAACAACCTCAACATTGAAAAACACCAAGAAATTCAACAACCTCGACATTTAAAAATACCAACAAATGCAACAACAACCCCAACATTGATAAACACCAACAAATTCAACAACAACCTCAACATTGAAAAACACCAACAAATTCAACAACAACCTCAACATTGAAAAACAACAACAACCTCAACATTGAAAAACACCAACAAATTCAACAACAACCTTAACATTTAAAAACACCAACAAATGCAACAACAACCTCAACATTGATAAACACCAACAAATTCAACGACAACTTCAACTTTGAAAAACACCAACAAATTCAACAACAACCTCGACATTGAAAAACACCAACAAATTCAACAACAACCTCAACATTGAAAAACTACAACAACCTCAACATTGAAAAACACCAACAAATACAACAACAACCTCAGCATTGAAAAACAACAACAACCTCAACATTGAAAAACACCAACAAATTCAACATTGAAAAACACCAACAAATTCAACAACAACCTCAACATTGAAAAACACCAACAAATTCAACAACAACCTCAACATTTAAAAACGCCAACAAATTAAACAACAACCTCAACATTGAAAAACAACAACAACCTCAACATAAAAAACACCAACAAATTCAACAATCACCTCAACATTGAAAAATAACAACAACCTCAACATTGAAAAACAACAACAACCTCAACATTGAAAAATACCAACAAATTCAACACCAACCTCAACATTGAAAAACATCAACAAATTCAACAACAACCTCAACATTGAAAAACAACAACAACCTCAACATTGAAAAACACCAAGAAATTCAACAACCTCGACATTTATAAACACCAACAAATTCAACAACAACCTCCACATTGAACAACAACAACAACCTCAACATTGAAAAACACCAACAAATTCAACAACAACCTCAACATTGAAAAACAACAACAACCTCAACATTGAAAAACACCAAGAAATTCAACAACCTCGACATTTATAAACACCAACAAATTCAACAACAACCTCCACATTGAACAACAACAACAACCTCAACATTGAAAAACACCAACAAATTCAACAACAACCTCAACAATAAAAACAACAACAACCTGAACAATGAAAAACACCAACAAATTCAACAACAACCTTAACATTTAAAAACACCAACAAATGCAACAACAACCTCAACATTGATAAACACCAACAAATTCAACAACAACTTCAACTTTGAAAAACACCAACAAATTCAACAACAACCTCGACATTGAAAAACACCAACAAATTCAACAACAACCTCAACATTGAAAAACAACAACAACCTCAACATTGAAAAACACCAAAAAAATTCAACAACAACCTCAACATTGAAAAACACCAACAAATTCAACAACAACCTCAGCATTGAAAAACAACAAGAACCTCAACATTGAAAAACACCAACAAATTCAACAACAACCTCAACATTGAAAAACACCAACAAATTCAACAATCACCTCAACATTGAAAAATAGCAACAACCTCAACATTGAAAAACAACAACAACCTCAACATTGAAAAACACCAAGAAATTCAACAACCTCGACATTTAAAAACACCAAAAAATTCAACAACAACCTCCACATTGAACAACAACAACAACCTCAACATTGAAAAACACCAACAAATTCAACAACAACCTCAACAATAAAAGCAACAACAACCTGAACATTGAAAAACACCAACAAATTCAACAACAACCTTAACATTTAAAAACAAGAACAACCTCAACATTGAAAAATACCAACAAATTCAACACCAACCTCAACATTGAAAAACATCAACAAATTCAACAACAACCTCAACATTGAAAAACAACAACCTCAACATTGAAAAACATCAACAAATTCAACAACAACCTCAACATTGAAAAACAACAACAACCTCAACATTGAAAAACACCAACAAATTCAACAACAACCTCAACATTGAAAAACAACAACAAACTCAACATTGAAAAAAACCAAAAAAATTCAAGAACAACCTCAACATTGAAAAACACCAACAAATTCAACAACAACCTCAACATTGAAAAACAACAACAACCTCAACATTGAAAAACACCAACAAATTCAACAACAACCTCAACATTGAAAAACACCAACAAATTCAACAATCACCTCAACATTGAAAAATAACAACAACCTCAACATTGAAAAACAACAACAACCTCAACATTGAAAAACACCAAGAAATTCAACAACAACCTCAACATTGAAAAACAACAACAACCTGAACATTGAAAAACACCAAGAAATTCAACAACCTCGACATTTAAAAACACCAACAAATTCAACAACAACCTGCACATTGAACAACAACAACAACCTCAACATTGAAAAACACCAACAAATTCAACAACAACCTCAACAATAAAAACAACAACAACCTGAACATTGAAAAACACCAACAAATTCAACAACAACCTTAACATTTAAAAACACCAACAAATGCAACAACAACCTCAACATTGATAAACACCAACAAATTCAACAACAACTTCAACTTTGAAAAACACCAACAAATTCAACAACAACCTCGACATTGAAAAACACCAACAAATTCAACAACAACCTCAACATTGAAAAACTACAACAACCTCAACATTGAAAAACACCAACAAATACAACAACAACCTCAGCATTGAAAAACACCAACAAATTCAACAACAACCTAAACATTTAAAAACGCCAACAAATTCAACAACAACCTCAACATTGAAAAACAACAACAACCTCAACATAAAAAACACCAACAAATTCAACAACAACCTCAACATTGAAAACACCAACAAATTCAACAACAACCTCAACATTGAAAGCAAAAACAACCTCAACATTGAAAAACAACAACAACCTCGAATTTGAAAAACACCAACAAGTTCAACAACAACCTCAACATTGAAAAACAACAACAACCTCAACATTGAAAAACACCAACAAATACAACAACAACTTCAACATTGAAAAACACCAACAAATTCAACAACAACCTCGAAATTGAAAAACACCAACAAATTCAACAACAACCTCAACATTGAAAAACAGCAACAACCTGAACATTGAAAAACACCAACAAATTCAACAACAACCTCAACATTGAAAAACACCAACAAATTCAACATAAACCTCAACATTTAAAAACGAAAACAAATTCAACAACAACCTCAACATTGAAAAACACCAACAAATTCAACAATATCCTCAACATTGAAAAACAACAACAACCTCAACATTGAAAAACACCAACAAATTCAACAACAACCTCAACATTGAAAAACAACAACAACCTCAACATTGAAAAATACCAACAAATTCAACACCAAACTCAACATTGAAAAACATCAACAAATTCAACAACAACCTCAACATTGAAAAACAACAACCTCAGCATTGAAAAACAACAACAACCTCAACATTGAAAAACACCAACAAATTCAACAACAACCTCAACATTAAACAACAACAACAACCTCAACATTGAAAAACACCAAGAAATTCAACAACCTCGACATTTAAAAATACCAACAAATGCAACAACAACCCCAACATTGATAAACTCCAACAAATTCAACAACAACCTCAACATTGAAAAACACCAACAAATTCAACAACAACCTCAACATTGAAAAACAACAACAACCTCAACATTGATAAACACCAACAAATTCAACGACAACTTCAACTTTGAAAAACACCAACAAATTCAACAACAACCTCGACATTGAAAAACACCAACAAATTCAACAACAACCTCAACATTGAAAAACTACAACAACCTCAACATTGAAAAACACCAACAAATACAACAACAACCTCAGCATTGAAAAACAACAACAACCTCAACATTGAAAAACACCAACAAATTCAACAATCACCTCAACATTGAAAAATAACAACAACCTCAACATTGAAAAACAACAACAACCTCAACATTGAAAAACACCAACAAATTCAACAACAACCTCAACATTGAAAAACACCAACAAATTCAACAACAACCTCAACATTTAAAAACGCCAACAAATTAAACAACAACCTCAACATTGAAAAACAACAACAACCTCAACATAAAAAACACCAACAAATTCAACAATCACCTCAACATTGAAAAATAACAACAACCTCAACATTGAAAAACAACAACAACCTCAACATTGAAAAACATCAACAAATTCAACAACAACCTCAACATTGAAAAACACCAACAAATTCAACAACAACCTAAACATTTAAAAACGCCAACAAATTCAACAACAACCTCAACATTGAAAAACAACAACAACCTCAACATAAAAAACACCAACAAATTCAACAACAACTTCAACATTGAAAAACACCAACAAATTCAACAACAACCACGACATTGAAAAACACCATCAAAATCAACAACAACCTTAATATTGAAAAACAACAACAACCTCAACATTGATAAACACCAACAAATTCAACAACAACCTCAACATTGAAAAACACCAACAAATTCAAAAACAACCACGACATTGAAAAACACCATCAAATTCAACAACAACCTCAATATTGAAAAACAAAAACAACCTCAACATTGAAAAACACCAACAAATTCAACAACAACCTCAACATTGAAAAACACCAATAAATTCAACAATAACCTCAACATTGAAAAACACCAACAAATTCAACAACAACCTCAACATTGAAAAACAACAACAACCTCAACATTGAAAAACACCAACAAATTCAACAACAACCTCAACATTTAAAAACACCAACAAATTCAACAACAACCTCAACATTGGAAAACACCAACAAATTCAACAACAAGTTCAACATTGAAAAACACCAACAAATTCAACAACAACCTCGACATTGAAAAACACCAACAAATTCAACAACAACCTCAACATTGAAAAATTACAACAACCTCAACATTGAAAAACACCAACAAATACAACAACAACCTCAACATTGAAAAACGACAACAACCTCAACATTGAAAAACACCAACAAATTCAACAACAACCTCAACATTGAAAACACCAACAAATTCAACAACAACCTCAACATTGAAAAACAAAAACAACCTCAACATTGAAAAACAACAACAACCTCGAAATTGAAAAACATCAACAAATTCAACAACAACCTCAACATTGAAAAACAACAACAACCTCAACATTGAAAAACACCAACAAATTCAACAACTTCAACATTGAAAAACACCAACAAATTCAACAACAACCTCGAAATTGAAAAACACCAACAAATTCAACAACAACCTCAACATTGAAAAACAGCAACAACCTCAACATTGAAAAACACCAACAAATTCAACAACAACCTCAACATTGAAAAACACCAACAAATTCAACATAAACCTCAACATTTAAAAACGAAAACAAATTCAACAACAACCTCAACATTGAAAAACACCAACAAATTCAACAATATCCTCAACATTGAAAAACAACAACAACCTCAACATTGAAAAACACCAACAAATTCAACAACAACCTCAACATTGAAAAACAACAACAACCTCAACATTGAAAAATACCAACAAATTCAACACCAACCTCAACATTGAAAAACATCAACAAATTCAACAACAACCTCAACATTGAAAAACAACAACCTCAGCATTGAAAAACAACAACAACCTCAACATTGAAAAACACCAACAAATTCAACAACAACCTCAACATTAAAAAACAACAACAACCTCAACATTGAAAAACACCAAGAAATTCAACAACCTCGACATTTAAAAATACCAACAAATGCAACAACAACCCCAACATTGATAAACACCAACAAATTCAACAACAACCTCAACATTGAAAAACACCAACAAATTCAACAACAACCTCAACATTGAAAAACAACAACAACCTCAACATTGATAAACACCAACAAATTCAACGACAACCTCAACTTTGAAAAACACCAACAAATTCAACAACAACCTCGACATTGAAAAACACCAACAAATTCAACAACAACCTCAACATTGAAAAACTACAACAACCTCAACATTGAAAAACACCAACAAATACAACAACAACCTCAGCATTGAAAAACAACAACAACCTCAACATTGAAAAACACCAACAAATTCAACAATCACCTCAACATTGAAAAATAACAACAACCTCAACATTGAAAAACAACAACAACCTCAACATTGAAAAACACCAACAAATTCAACAACAACCTCAACATTGAAAAACACCAACAAATTCAACAACAACCTCAACATTTAAAAACGCCAACAAATTAAACAACAACCTCAACATTGAAAAACAACAACAACCTCAACATAAAAAACACCAACAAATTCAACAATCACCTCAACATTGAAAAATAACAACAACCTCAACATTGAAAAACAACAACAACCTCAACATTGAAAAACACCAACAAATTCAACAACAACCTCAACATTGAAAAACACCAACAAATTCAACAACAACCTAAACATTTAAAAACGCCAACAAATTCAACAACAACCTCAACATTGAAAAACAACAACAACCTCAACATAAAAAACACCAACAAATTCAACAACAACTTCAACATTGAAAAACACCAACAAATTCAACAACAACCACGACATTGAAAAACACCATCAAAATCAACAACAACCTTAATATTGAAAAACAACAACAACCTCAACATTGAAAAACACCAACAAATTCAACAACAACCTCAACATTGAAAAACACCAACAAATTCAAAAACAACCACGACATTGAAAAACACCATCAAATTCAACAACAACCTCAATATTGAAAAACAAAAACAACCTCAACATTGAAAAACACCAACAAATTCAACAACAACCTCAACATTGAAAAACACCAATAAATTCAACAATAACCTCAACATTGAAAAACACCAACAAATTCAACAACAACCTCAACATTGAAAAACAACAACAACCTCAACATTGAAAAACACCAACAAATTCAACAACAACCTCAACATTTAAAAACACCAACAAATTCAACAACAACCTCAACATTGGAAAACACCAACAAATTCAACAACAAGTTCAACATTGAAAAACACCAACAAATTCAACAACAACCTCGACATTGAAAAACACCAACAAATTCAACAACAACCTCAACACTGAAAAATTACAACAACCTCAACATTGAAAAACACCAACAAATACAACAACAACCTCAACATTGAAAAACGACAACAACCTCAACATTGAAAAACACCAACAAATTCAACAACAACCTCAACATTGAAAACACCAACAAATTCAACAACAACCTCAACATTGAAAAACAAAAACAACCTCAACATTGAAAAACAACAACAACCTCGAAATTGAAAAACATCAACAAATTCAACAAAAACCTCAACATTGAAAAACAACAACAACCTCAACATTGAAAAACACCAACAAATTCAACAACAACTTCAACATTGAAAAACACCAACAAATTCAACAACAACCTCGAAATTGAAAAACACCAACAAATTCAACAACAACCTCAACATTGAAAAACAGCAACAACCTCAACATTGAAAAACACCAACAAATTCAACAACAACCTCAACATTGAAAAACACCAACAAATTCAACATAAACCTCAACATTTAAAAACGAAAACAAATTCAACAACAACCTCAACATTGAAAACCAACAACAACCTCAACATTGAAAAACACCAAGAAATTCAACAACCTCGACATTTATAAACACCAACAAATTCAACAACAACCTCCACATTGAACAACAACAACAACCTCAACATTGAAAAACACCAACAAATTCAACAACAACCTCAACATTGAAAAACAACAACAACCTCAACATTGAAAAACACCAAGAAATTCAACAACCTCGACATTTATAAACACCAACAAATTCAACAACAACCTCCACATTGAACAACAACAACAACCTCAACATTGAAAAACACCAACAAATTCAACAACAACCTCAACAATAAAAACAACAACAACCTGAACATTGAAAAACACCAACAAATTCAACAACAACCTTAACATTTAAAAACACCAACAAATGCAACAACAACCTCAACATTGATAAACACCAACAAATTCAACAACAACTTCAACTTTGAAAAACACCAACAAATTCAACAACAACCTCGACATTGAAAAACACCAACAAATTCAACAACAACCTCAACATTGAAAAACTACAACAACCTCAACATTGAAAAACACCAACAAATACAACAACAACCTCAGCATTGAAAAACAACAACAACCTCAACATTGAAAAACACCAACAAATTCAACAATCACCTCAACATTGAAAAACACCAACAAATTCAACAACAACCTCAGCATTGAAAAACAACAACAACCTCAACATTGAAAAACACCAACAAATTCAACAACAACCTCAACATTGAAAAACACCAACAAATTCAACAATCACCTCAACATTGAAAAATAACAACAACCTCAACATTGAAAAACAACAACAACCTCAATATTGAAAAACACCAACAAATTCAACAACAAGTTCAACATTGAAAAACACCAACAAATTCAACAACAACCTCGACATTGAAAAACACCAACAAATTCAACAACAACCTCAACATTGAAAAATTACAACAACCTCAACATTGAAAAACACCAACAAATACAACAACAACCGCAACATTGAAAAACAACAACAACCTCAACATTGAAAAACACCAACAAATTCAACAATCACCTCAACATTGAAAAATAACAACAACCTCAACATTGAAAAACACCAACAAATTCAACAACAACCTCAACATTGAAAAACACCAACAAATTCAACAATCACCTCAACATTGAAAAATAACAACAACCTCAACATTGAAAAACAACAACAACCTCAACATTGAAAAACACCAACAAATTCAACAACAACCTCAACATTGAAAAACAACAACAACCTCAACATTGAAAAACACCAAGAAATTCAACAACCTCGACATTTAAAAACACCAACAAATTCAACAACAACCTCAACAATAAAAACAACAACAACCTGAACATTGAAAAACACCAACAAATTCAACAACAACCTTAACATTTAAAAACACCAACAAATGCAACAACAACCTCAACATTGATAAACACCAACAAATTCAACAACAACTTCAACTTTGAAAAACACCAACAAATTCAACAACAACTTCAACATTGAAAAACACCAACAAATTCAACAACAACCTCGAAATTGAAAAACACCAACAAATTCAACAACAACCTCAACATTGAAAAACACCAACAAATTCAACATAAACCTCAACATTTAAAAACGAAAACAAATTCAACAACAACCTCAACATTGAAAAACACCAACAAACTCAACAATATCCTCAACATTTAAAAACAACAACAACCTCAACATTGAAAAACACCAACAAATTCAACAACAACCTCAACATTGAAAAACAACAACAACCGCAACATTGAAAAATACCAACAAATTCAACACCAACCTCAACATTGAAAAACAACAACCTCAACATTGAAAAACACCAACACATTCAACAACAACCTCAACATTGAAAAACAACAACAACCTCAACATTGAAAAACACCAACAAATTCAACAACAACCTCAACATTGAAAAACAACAACAACCTCAACATTGAATAACACCAAAAAAATTCAACAACAACCTCAACATTGAAAAACACCAACAAATTCAACAACAACCTCAGCATTGAAAAACAACAACAACCTCAACATTGAAAAACACCAACAAATTCAACAACAACCTCAACATTGAAAAACACGAACAAATTCAACAATCACCTCAACAGTGAAAAATAACAACAACCTCAACATTGAAAAACAACAACAACCTCAACATTGAAAAACACCAACAAATTCAACAACCTCGACATTTAAAAACACCAACAAATTCAACAACAACCTCCACATTGAACAACAACAACCTCAACATTGAAAAACACCAACAAATTCAACAACAACCTCAACAATAAAAACAACAACAACCTGTACATTGAAAAACACCAACAAATTCAACAACAACCTCAACATTGATAAACACCAACAAATTCAACAACAACTTCAACTTTGAAAAACACCAAATTCAACAACAACCTCGACATTGAAAAACACCAACAAATTCAACAATATCCTCAACATTGAAAAACAACAATAACCTCAACATTGAAAAATACCAACAAATTCAACACCAACCTCAACATTGAAAAACATCAACAAATTCAACAACAACCTCAACATTGAAAAACAACAACCTCAACATTGAAAAACACCAACAAAATCAACAACAACCTCAACATTGAAAAACAACAACAACCTCAACATTGAAAAACACCAACAAATTCAACAACAACCTCAACATTGAAAAACAACAACAACCTCAACATTGAAAAACACCAACAAATTCAACAACAACCTCGACATTTAAAAACACCAACAAATGCAACAACAACCTCAACATTGATAAACACCAAGAAATTCAACATCAACCTCAACATTGAAAAACACCAACAAATTCAACAACCTCAACATTGAAAAACAACAACAACCTGAACTTTGAAAAACACCAACAAATGCAACAACAACCTCAACATTGATAAACACCAACAAATTCAACAACAACTTCAACTCTGAAAAACACCACCAAATTCAACAACAACCTCGACATTGAAAAACACCAACAAATTCAACAACAACCTCAACATTGAAAAACTACAACAACCTCAACATTGAAAAACACCAACAAATACAACAACAACCTCAGCATTGAAAAACAACAACAACCTCAACATTGAAAAACACCAACAAATTCAACAATCACCTCAACATTGAAAAATAACAACAACCTCAACATTGAAAAACAACAACAACCTCAAACATTGAAAAACACCAACAAATTCAACAACAACCTCAACATTGAAAAACACCAACAAATTCAACAACAACCTAAACATTTAAAAACGCCAACAAATTAAACAACAACCTCAACATTGAAAAACAACAACAACCTCAACATAAAAAACACCAACAAATTCAACAATCACCTCAACATTGAAAAATAACAACAACCTCAACATTGAAAAACAACAACAACCTCAACATTGAAAAACACCAACAAATTCAACAACAACCTCAACATTGAAAAACACCAACAAATTCAACAACAACCTAAACATTTGAAAACGCCAACAAATTCAACAACAACCTCAACATTGAAAAACAACAACAACCTCAACATGAATAACACCAACAAATTCAACAACAACTTCAACATTGAAAAACACCAACAAATTCAACAACAACAACGACATTGAAAAACACCATCAAATTCAACAACAACCTCAATATTGAAAAACAACAACAACCTCAACATTGAAAAACACCAACAAATTCAACAACAACCTCAACATTGAAAAACACCAACAAATTCAACAACAACCACGACATTGAAAAACACCATCAAATTCAACAACAACCTCAATATTGAAAAACACCAACAACCTCAACATTGAAAAACACCAACAAATTCAACAACAACCTCAACGTTGAAAAACACCAACAAATTCAACAATCACCTCAACATTGAAAAATAACAACAACCTCAACATTGAAAAACAAGAACAACCTCAACATTGAAAAACATCAACAAATTCAACAACAACCTCAACATTGAAAAACACCAACAAATACAACAACAACCTCAACATTGAAAAACAACAACAACCTCAATTTTGAAAAACACCAACAAGTTCAACAACAACCTCAACATTGAAAACACCAACAAATTCAACAACAACCTCAACATTGACAAACAAAAACAACCTCAACTATGAAAAACAACAACAACCTCGAAATTGAAAAACACCAACAAATTCAACAACAACCTCAACATTGAAAAACAACAACAACCTCAACATTGAAAAACACCAACAAATTCAACAACAACTTCAACATTGAAAAACACCAACAAATTCAACAACAACCTCGAAATTGAAAAACACCAACAAATTCAACAACAACCTCAACATTGAAAAACAGCAACAACCTCAACATTGAAAAACACCAACAAATTCAACATAAACCTCAACATTTAAAAACGAAAACAAATTCAACAACAACCTCAACATTGAAAAACACCAACAAATTCAACAATATCCTCAACATTGAAAAACAACAACAACCTCAACATTGAAAAACACCAACAAATTCAACAACAACTTCAACATTGAAAAACAACAACAACCTCAACATTGAAAAACACCAACAAATTCAACAACAACCTCAACATTGAAAAACAACAACAACCTCAACATTGAAAAACACCAAAAAAATTCAACAACAACCTCAACATTGAAAAACAGCTACAAATTCAACAACAACCTCAGCATTGAAAAACAACAACAACCTCAACATTGAAAAACACCAACAAATTCAACAACAACCTCAACATTGAAAAACACCAACAAATTCAACAATCACCTCAACATTGAAAAATAACAACAACCTCAACATTGAAAAACAACAACAACCTCAACATTGAAAAACACCAACAAATTCAACAACAACCTCGAAATTGAAAAACACCAACAAATTCAACAACAACCTCAACATTGAAAAACAGCAACAACCTCAACATTGAAAAACACCAACAAATTCAACAACAACCTCAACATTGAAAAACACCAACAAATTCAACATAAACCTCAACATTTAAAAACGAAAACAAATTCAACAACAACCTCAACATTGAAAAACACCAACAAATTCAACAATATCCTCAACATTGAAAAACAACAACAACCTCAACAATGAAAAACACCAACAAATTCAACAACAACCTCAACATTGAAAAACAACAACAACCTCAACATTGAAAAACACCAACAAATTCAACACCAACCTCAACATTGAAAAACATCAACAAATTCAACAACAACCTCAACATTGAAAAACAATAACCTCAACATTGAAAAACACCAACAAATTCAACAACAACTTCAACATTGAAAAACAACAACAACCTCAACATTGAAAAACACCAACAAATTCAACAACAACCTCAACATTGAAAAACAACAACAACCTCAACATTGAAAAACACCAAAAAAATTCAACAACAACCTCAACATTGAAAAACACCAACAAATTCAACAACAACCTCAACATTGAAAAACAACAACAACCTCAACATTGAAAAACACCAACAAATTCAACAACAACCTCAACATTGAAAAACACCAACAAATTCAACAATCACCTCAACATTGAAAAATAACAACAACCTCAACATTGAAAAACAACAACAACCTCAACATTGAAAAACACCAACAAATTCAACAACAACCTCAACATTGAAAAACAACAACAACCTCAACATTGAAAAACACCAAGAAATTCAACAACATCGACATTTAAAAACACCAACAAATTCAACAACAACCTCCACATTGAACAACAACAACAACCTCAACATTGAAAAACACCAACAAATTCAACAACAACCTCAACAATAAAAACAACAACAACCTGAACATTGAAAAACACCAACAAATTCAACAACAACCTTAACATTTAAAAACACCAACAAATGCAACAACAACCTCAACATTGATAAACACCAACAAATTCAACAACAACTTCAACTTTGAAAAACACCAACAAATTCAACAACAACCTCAACATTGAAAAACACCAACAAATACAACAACAACCTCAGCATTGAAAAACAACAACAAATTCAACAACAACCTCGACATTGAAAAACACCATCAAATTCAACAACAACCTCAATATTGAGAAACAACAACCTCAACATTGAAAAACACCAACAAATTCAACAACAACCTCAACATTGAAAAACACCAACAAATTCAACAACAACCTCAACATTGAAAAACAACAACAACCTCAACATTGAAAAACACCAAGAAATTCAACAACCTCGACATTTATAAACACCAACAAATTCAACAACAACCTCCACATTGAACAACAACAACAACCTCAACATTGAAAAACACCAACAAATTCAACAACAACCTCAACAATAAAAACAACAACAACCTGAACATTGAAAAACACCAACAAATTCAACAACAACCTTAACATTTAAAAACACCAACAAATGCAACAACAACCTCAACATTGATAAACACCAACAAATTCAACAACAACTTCAACTTTGAAAAACACCAACAAATTCAACAACAACCTCGACATTGAAAAACACCAACAAATTCAACAACAACCTCAACATTGAAAAACTACAACAACCTCAACATTGAAAAACACCAACAAATACAACAACAACCTCAGCATTGAAAAACAACAACAACCTCAACATTGAAAAACACCAACAAATTCAACAATCACCTCAACATTGAAAAACACCAACAAATTCAACAACAACCTCAGCATTGAAAAACAACAACAACCTCAACATTGAAAAACACCAACAAATTCAACAACAACCTCAACATTGAAAAACACCAACAAATTCAACAATCACCTCAACATTGAAAAATAACAACAACCTCAACATTGAAAAACAACAACAACCTCAATATTGAAAAACACCAACAAATTCAACAACAAGTTCAACATTGAAAAACACCAACAAATTCAACAACAACCTCGACATTGAAAAACACCAACAAATTCAACAACAACCTCAACATTGAAAAATTACAACAACCTCAACATTGAAAAACACCAACAAATACAACAACAACCGCAACATTGAAAAACAACAACAACCTCAACATTGAAAAACACCAACAAATTCAACAATCACCTCAACATTGAAAAATAACAACAACCTCAACATTGAAAAACACCAACAAATTCAACAACAACCTCAACATTGAAAAACACCAACAAATTCAACAATCACCTCAACATTGAAAAATAACAACAACCTCAACATTGAAAAACAACAACAACCTCAACATTGAAAAACACCAACAAATTCAACAACAACCTCAACATTGAAAAACAACAACAACCTCAACATTGAAAAACACCAAGAAATTCAACAACCTCGACATTTAAAAACACCAACAAATTCAACAACAACCTCAACAATAAAAACAACAACAACCTGAACATTGAAAAACACCAACAAATTCAACAACAACCTTAACATTTAAAAACACCAACAAATGCAACAACAACCTCAACATTGATAAACACCAACAAATTCAACAACAACTTCAACTTTGAAAAACACCAACAAATTCAACAACAACTTCAACATTGAAAAACACCAACAAATTCAACAACAACCTCGAAATTGAAAAACACCAACAAATTCAACAACAACCTCAACATTGAAAAACACCAACAAATTCAACATAAACCTCAACATTTAAAAACGAAAACAAATTCAACAACAACCTCAACATTGAAAAACACCAACAAACTCAACAATATCCTCAACATTTAAAAACAACAACAACCTCAACATTGAAAAACACCAACAAATTCAACAACAACCTCAACATTGAAAAACAACAACAACCGCAACATTGAAAAATACCAACAAATTCAACACCAACCTCAACATTGAAAAACAACAACCTCAACATTGAAAAACACCAACACATTCAACAACAACCTCAACATTGAAAAACAACAACAACCTCAACATTGAAAAACACCAACAAATTCAACAACAACCTCAACATTGAAAAACAACAACAACCTCAACATTGAATAACACCAAAAAAATTCAACAACAACCTCAACATTGAAAAACACCAACAAATTCAACAACAACCTCAGCATTGAAAAACAACAACAACCTCAACATTGAAAAACACCAACAAATTCAACAACAACCTCAACATTGAAAAACACGAACAAATTCAACAATCACCTCAACAGTGAAAAATAACAACAACCTCAACATTGAAAAACAACAACAACCTCAACATTGAAAAACACCAACAAATTCAACAACCTCGACATTTAAAAACACCAACAAATTCAACAACAACCTCCACATTGAACAACAACAACCTCAACATTGAAAAACACCAACAAATTCAACAACAACCTCAACAATAAAAACAACAACAACCTGTACATTGAAAAACACCAACAAATTCAACAACAACCTCAACATTGATAAACACCAACAAATTCAACAACAACTTCAACTTTGAAAAACACCAAATTCAACAACAACCTCGACATTGAAAAACACCAACAAATTCAACAATATCCTCAACATTGAAAAACAACAATAACCTCAACATTGAAAAATACCAACAAATTCAACACCAACCTCAACATTGAAAAACATCAACAAATTCAACAACAACCTCAACATTGAAAAACAACAACCTCAACATTGAAAAACACCAACAAAATCAACAACAACCTCAACATTGAAAAACAACAACAACCTCAACATTGAAAAACACCAACAAATTCAACAACAACCTCAACATTGAAAAACAACAACAACCTCAACATTGAAAAACACCAACAAATTCAACAACAACCTCGACATTTAAAAACACCAACAAATGCAACAACAACCTCAACATTGATAAACACCAAGAAATTCAACATCAACCTCAACATTGAAAAACACCAACAAATTCAACAACCTCAACATTGAAAAACAACAACAACCTGAACTTTGAAAAACACCAACAAATGCAACAACAACCTCAACATTGATAAACACCAACAAATTCAACAACAACTTCAACTTTGAAAAACACCACCAAATTCAACAACAACCTCGACATTGAAAAACACCAACAAATTCAACAACAACCTCAACATTGAAAAACTACAACAACCTCAACATTGAAAAACACCAACAAATACAACAACAACCTCAGCATTGAAAAACAACAACAACCTCAACATTGAAAAACACCAACAAATTCAACAATCACCTCAACATTGAAAAATAACAACAACCTCAACATTGAAAAACAACAACAACCTCAAACATTGAAAAACACCAACAAATTCAACAACAACCTCAACATTGAAAAACACCAACAAATTCAACAACAACCTAAACATTTAAAAACGCCAACAAATTAAACAACAACCTCAACATTGAAAAACAACAACAACCTCAACATAAAAAACACCAACAAATTCAACAATCACCTCAACATTGAAAAATAACAACAACCTCAACATTGAAAAACAACAACAACCTCAACATTGAAAAACACCAACAAATTCAACAACAACCTCAACATTGAAAAACACCAACAAATTCAACAACAACCTAAACATTTGAAAACGCCAACAAATTCAACAACAACCTCAACATTGAAAAACAACAACAACCTCAACATGAATAACACCAACAAATTCAACAACAACTTCAACATTGAAAAACACCAACAAATTCAACAACAACAACGACATTGAAAAACACCATCAAATTCAACAACAACCTCAATATTGAAAAACAACAACAACCTCAACATTGAAAAACACCAACAAATTCAACAACAACCTCAACATTGAAAAACACCAACAAATTCAACAACAACCACGACATTGAAAAACACCATCAAATTCAACAACAACCTCAATATTGAAAAACACCAACAACCTCAACATTGAAAAACACCAACAAATTCAACAACAACCTCAACGTTGAAAAACACCAACAAATTCAACAATCACCTCAACATTGAAAAATAACAACAACCTCAACATTGAAAAACAAGAACAACCTCAACATTGAAAAACATCAACAAATTCAACAACAACCTCAACATTGAAAAACACCAACAAATACAACAACAACCTCAACATTGAAAAACAACAACAACCTCAATTTTGAAAAACACCAACAAGTTCAACAACAACCTCAACATTGAAAACACCAACAAATTCAACAACAACCTCAACATTGACAAACAAAAACAACCTCAACTATGAAAAACAACAACAACCTCGAAATTGAAAAACACCAACAAATTCAACAACAACCTCAACATTGAAAAACAACAACAACCTCAACATTGAAAAACACCAACAAATTCAACAACAACTTCAACATTGAAAAACACCAACAAATTCAACAACAACCTCGAAATTGAAAAACACCAACAAATTCAACAACAACCTCAACATTGAAAAACAGCAACAACCTCAACATTGAAAAACACCAACAAATTCAACATAAACCTCAACATTTAAAAACGAAAACAAATTCAACAACAACCTCAACATTGAAAAACACCAACAAATTCAACAATATCCTCAACATTGAAAAACAACAACAACCTCAACATTGAAAAACACCAACAAATTCAACAACAACTTCAACATTGAAAAACAACAACAACCTCAACATTGAAAAACACCAACAAATTCAACAACAACCTCAACATTGAAAAACAACAACAACCTCAACATTGAAAAACACCAAAAAAATTCAACAACAACCTCAACATTGAAAAACAGCTACAAATTCAACAACAACCTCAGCATTGAAAAACAACAACAACCTCAACATTGAAAAACACCAACAAATTCAACAACAACCTCAACATTGAAAAACACCAACAAATTCAACAATCACCTCAACATTGAAAAATAACAACAACCTCAACATTGAAAAACAACAACAACCTCAACATTGAAAAACACCAACAAATTCAACAACAACCTCGAAATTGAAAAACACCAACAAATTCAACAACAACCTCAACATTGAAAAACAGCAACAACCTCAACATTGAAAAACACCAACAAATTCAACAACAACCTCAACATTGAAAAACACCAACAAATTCAACATAAACCTCAACATTTAAAAACGAAAACAAATTCAACAACAACCTCAACATTGAAAAACACCAACAAATTCAACAATATCCTCAACATTGAAAAACAACAACAACCTCAACAATGAAAAACACCAACAAATTCAACAACAACCTCAACATTGAAAAACAACAACAACCTCAACATTGAAAAACACCAACAAATTCAACACCAACCTCAACATTGAAAAACATCAACAAATTCAACAACAACCTCAACATTGAAAAACAATAACCTCAACATTGAAAAACACCAACAAATTCAACAACAACTTCAACATTGAAAAACAACAACAACCTCAACATTGAAAAACACCAACAAATTCAACAACAACCTCAACATTGAAAAACAACAACAACCTCAACATTGAAAAACACCAAAAAAATTCAACAACAACCTCAACATTGAAAAACACCAACAAATTCAACAACAACCTCAACATTGAAAAACAACAACAACCTCAACATTGAAAAACACCAACAAATTCAACAACAACCTCAACATTGAAAAACACCAACAAATTCAACAATCACCTCAACATTGAAAAATAACAACAACCTCAACATTGAAAAACAACAACAACCTCAACATTGAAAAACACCAACAAATTCAACAACAACCTCAACATTGAAAAACAACAACAACCTCAACATTGAAAAACACCAAGAAATTCAACAACATCGACATTTAAAAACACCAACAAATTCAACAACAACCTCCACATTGAACAACAACAACAACCTCAACATTGAAAAACACCAACAAATTCAACAACAACCTCAACAATAAAAACAACAACAACCTGAACATTGAAAAACACCAACAAATTCAACAACAACCTTAACATTTAAAAACACCAACAAATGCAACAACAACCTCAACATTGATAAACACCAACAAATTCAACAACAACTTCAACTTTGAAAAACACCAACAAATTCAACAACAACCTCAACATTGAAAAACACCAACAAATACAACAACAACCTCAGCATTGAAAAACAACAACAAATTCAACAACAACCTCGACATTGAAAAACACCATCAAATTCAACAACAACCTCAATATTGAGAAACAACAACCTCAACATTGAAAAACACCAACAAATTCAACAACAACCTCAACATTGAAAAACACCAACAAATTCAACAACAACCTCAGCATTGAAAAACAACAACAACCTCAACATTGAAAAACACCAACAAATTCAACAACAACCTCAACATTGAAAAACACCAACAAATTCAACAATCACCTCAACATTGAAAAATAACAACAACCTCAACATTGAAAAACTACAACAACCTCAACATTGAAAAACACCAACAAATTCAACAACAAGTTCAACAATGAAAAACACCAACAAATTCAACAACAACCTCGACATTGAAAAACACCAACAAATTCAACAACAACCTCAACATTGAAAAATTACAACAACCTCAACATTGAAAAACACCAACAAATACAACAACAACCTCAACATTGAAAAACAACAACAACCTCAACATTGAAAAACACCAACAAATTCAACAACAACCTCGAAATTGAAAAACACCAACAAATTCAACAACAACCTCAACATTGAAAAACAGCAACAACCTCAACATTGAAAAACACCAACAAATTCAACAACAACCTCAAGATTGAAAAACAACAACAACCTCAACATTGAAAAACACCAACAAATTCAACAACAACCTCAACATTGAAAAACACCAACAAATTCAACAACAACCACGACATTGAAAAACACCATCAAATTCAACAACAACCTCAATATTGAAAAACAACAACAACCTCAACATTGAAAAACACCAACAAATTCTACAACAACCTCAACTTTGAAAAACACCAACAAATACAACAACAACCTCAGCATTGAAAAACAACAACAACCTCAACATTGAAAAACACCAACAAATTCAACAATCACCTCAACATTGAAAAACACCAACAAATTCAACAACAACCTCAGCATTGAAAAACAACAACAACCTCAACATTGAAAAACACCAACAAATTCAACAACAACCTCAACATTGAAAAAAACCAACAAATTCAACAATCACCTCAACATTGAAAAATAACAACAACCTCAACATTGAAAAACAAGAACAACCTCAACATTGAAAAACATGAACAAATTCAACAACAACCTCAACATTGAAAAACACCAACAAATACAACAACAACCTCAACATTGAAAAACAACAACAACCTCAACATTGAAAAACACCAACAAGTTCAACAACAACCTCAACATTGAAAACACCAACAAATTCAACAACAACCTCAACATTGACAAACAAAAACAACCTCAACTATGAAAAACAACAACAACCTCGAAATTGAAAAACACCAACAAATTCAACAACAACCTCAACATTGAAAAACAACAACAACCTCAACATTGAAAAACACCAACAAATTCAACAACAACTTCAACATTGAAAAACACCAACAAATTCAACAACAACCTCGAAATTGAAAAACACCAACAAATTCAACAACAACCTCAACATTGAAAAACAGCAACAACCTCAACATTGAAAAACACCAACAAATTCAACAACAACATCAACATTGAAAAACACCAACAAATTCAACATAAACCTCAACATTTAAAAACGAAAACAAATTCAACAACAACCTCAACATTGAAAAACACCAACAAATTCAACAATATCCTCAACATTGAAAAACAACAACAACCTCAACATTGAAAAACACCAACAAATTCAACAACAACCTCAACATTGAAAAACACCAACAAATTCAACAATATCCTCAACATTGAAAAACAACAATATCCTCAACAATGAAAAACACCAACAAATTCAACAACAACCTCAACATTGAAAAACAACAACAACCTCAACATTGAAAAACACCAACAAATTCAACACCAACCTCAACATTGAAAAACATCAACAAATTCAACAACAACCTCAACATTGAAAAACAATAACCTCAACATTGAAAAACACCAACAAATTCAACAACAACCTCAACATTGAAAAACAACAACAACCTCAACATTGAAAAACACCAACAAATTCAACAACAACCTCAACATTGAAAAACAACAACAACCTCAACATTGAAAAACACCAAAAAAATTCAACAACAACCTCAACATTGAAAAACACCAACAAATTCAACAACAACCTCAACATTGAAAAACAACAACAACCTCAACATTGAAAAACACCAACAAATTCAACAACAACCTCAACATTGAAAAACACCAACAAATTCAACAATCACCTCAACATTGAAAAATAACAACAACCTCAACATTGAAAAACAACAACAACCTCAACATTGAAAAACACCAACAAATTCAACAACAACCTCAACATTGAAAAACAACAACAACCTCAACATTGAAAAACACCAAGAAATTCAACAACATCGACATTTAAAAACACCAACAAATTCAACAACAACCTCCACATTGAACAACAACAACAACCTCAACATTGAAAAACACCAACAAATTCAACAACAACCTCAACAATAAAAACAACAACAACCTGAACATTGAAAAACACCAACAAATTCAACAACAACCTTAACATTTAAAAACACCAACAAATGCAACAACAACCTCAACATTGATAAACACCAACAAATTCAACAACAACTTCAACTTTGAAAAACACCAACAAATTCAACAACAACCTCGACATTGAAAAACACCAACAAATTCAACAACAACCTCAACATTGAAAAACTACAACAACCTCAACATTGAAAAACACCAACAAATACAACAACAACCTCAGCATTGAAAAACAACAACAAATTCAACAACAACCTCGACATTGAAAAACACCATCAAATTCAACAACAACCTCAATATTGAGAAACAACAACAACCTCAACATTGAAAAACACCAACAAATTCAACAACAACCTCAACATTGAAAAACACCAACAAATTCAACAACAACCTCAGCATTGAAAAACAACAACAACCTCAACATTGAAAAACACCAACAAATTCAACAACAACCTCAACATTGAAAAACACCAACAAATTCAACAATCACCTCAACATTGAAAAATAACAACAACCTCAACATTGAAAAACTACAACAACCTCAACATTGAAAAACACCAACAAATTCAACAACAAGTTCAACAATGAAAAACACCAACAAATTCAACAACAACCTCGACATTGAAAAACACCAACAAATTCAACAACAACCTCAACATTGAAAAACAACAACAACCTCAACATTGAAAAACACCAACAAATTCAACAACAACCTCGAAATTGAAAAACACCAACAAATTCAACAACAACCTCAACATTGAAAAACAGCAACAACCTCAACATTGAAAAACACCAACAAATTCAACAACAACCTCAAGATTGAAAAACACCAACAAATTCAACATAAACCTCAACATTTAAAAACGAAAACAAATTCAACAACAACCTCAACATTGAAAAACACCAACAAATTCAACAACAACCTCAACATTGAAAAACAACAACAACCTCAACATTGAAAAATACCAACAAATTCAACACCAACCTCAACATTGAAAAACATCAACAAATTCAACAACAACCTCAACATTGAAAAACAACAACCTCAACATTGAAAAACACCAACAAATTCAACAACAACCTCAACATTGAAAAACAACAACAACCTCAACATTGAAAAACACCAAAAAAATTCAACAACAACCTCAACATTGAAAAACACCAACAAATTCAACAACAACCTCAACATTGAAAAAGAACAACAACCTCAACATTGAAAAACACCAACAAATTCAACAACAACCTCAACATTGAAAAACACCAACAAATTCAACAATCACCTCAACATTGAAAAATAACAGCAACCTCAACATTGAAAAACAACAACAACCTCAACATTGAAAAACACCAACAACTTCAACAACAACCTCAACATTGAAAAACAACAACAACCTCAACATTGAAAAACACCAAGAAATTCAACAACCTCGACATTTAAAAACACCAACAAATTCAACAACAACCTCCACATTGAACAACAACAACAACCTCAACATTGAAAAACACCAACAAATTCAACAACAACCTCAACAATAAAAACAACAACAACCTGAACATTGAAAAACACCAACAAATTCAACAACAACCTTAACATTTAAAAACACCAACAAATGCAACAACAACCTCAACATTGATACACACCAACAAATTCAACAACAACCTCGACATTGAAAAACACCAACAAATTCAACAACAACCTCAACATTGAAAAACTACAACAACCTCAACATTGAAAAACACCAACAAATACAACAACAACCTCAGCATTGAAAAACAACAACAACCTCAACATTGAAAAACACCAACAAATTCAACAATCACCTCAACATTGAAAAACACCAACAAATTCAACAACAACCTCAACATTGAAAAACACCAACAAATTCAACAACAACCTCAACATTGAAAAACACCAACAAATTCAACAACAACCTCAACATTGAAAAACAAAAACAACCTCAACTATGAGAACAAACAACAACCTCGAAATTGAAAAAAACCAACAAATTCAACAACAACCTCAACATTGAAAAACAACAACAACCTCAACATTGAAAAACACCAACAAATTCAACAACAACTTCAACATTGAAAAACACCAACAAACTCAACAACAACCTCAACATTGAAAAACAGCAACAACCTCAACATTGAAAAACACCAACAAATTCAACAACAACCTCAACATTGAAAAACACCAACAAATTCAACAATATCCTCAACATTGAAAAACAACAACAACCTCAACATTGAAAAACACCAACAAATTCAACAACAACCTCAACATTGAAAAACAACAACAACCTCAACATTGAAAAACACCAACAAATTCAACAACAACCTCAACATTGAAAAACAACAACAACCTCAACATTGAAAAACACCAACAAATTCAACAACAACCTCAACATTGAAAAACAACAACAAACTCAACATTGAAAAACACCAACAAATTCAACATAAACCTCAACATTTAAAAACGAAAAAAATTCAACAACAACCTCAACATTGAAAAACACCAACAAATTCAACAATATCCTCAACATTGAAAAACAACAACAACCTCAACATTGAAAAACACCAACAAATTCAACAACAACTTCAACATTGAAAAACACCAAAAAAATTCAACAACAACCTCAACATTGAAAAACAGCAACAAATTCAACAACAACCTCAGCATTGAAAAACAACAACAACCTCAACATTGAAAAACACCAACAAATTCAACAACAACCTCAACATTGAAAAACACCAAGAAATTCAACAATCACCTCAACATTGAAAAATAACAACAACCTCAACATTGAAAAACAACAACAACCTCAACATTGAAAAACACCAACAAATTCAACAACAACCTCGAAATTGAAAAACACCAACAAATTCAACAACAACCTCAACATTGAAAAACAGCAACAACCTCAACATTGAAAAACACCAACAAATTCAACAACAACCTCAACATTGAAAAACACCAACAAATTCAACATAAACCTCAACATTTAAAAACGAAAACAAATTCAACAACAACCTCAACATTGAAAAACACCAACAAATTCAACAATATCCTCAACATTGAAAAACAACAACAACCTCAACAATGAAAAACACCAACAAATTCAACAACAACCTCAACATTGAAAAACAACAACAACCTCAACATTGAAAAACACCAACAAATTCAACACCAACCTCAACATTGAAAAACATCAACAAATTCAACAACAACCTCAACATTGAAAAACAATAACCTCAACATTGAAAAACACCAACAAATTCAACAACAACCTCAACATTGAAAAACAACAACAACCTCAACATTGAAAAACACCAACAAATTCAACAACAACCTCAACATTGAAAAACAACAACAACCTCAACATTGAAAAACACCAAAAAAATTCAACAACAACCTCAACATTGAAAAACACCAACAAATTCAACAACAACCTCAACATTGAAAAACAACAACAACCTCAACATTGAAAAACACCAACAAATTCAACAACAACCTCAACATTGAAAAACACCAACAAATTCAACAATCACCTCAACATTGAAAAATAACAACAACCTCAACATTGAAAAACAACAACAACCTCAACATTGAAAAACACCAACAAATTCAACAACAACCTCAACATTGAAAAACAACAACAACCTCAACATTGAAAAACACCAAGAAATTCAACAACCTCGACATTTAAAAACACCAACAAATTCAACAACAACCTCCACATTGAACAACAACAACAACCTCAACATTGAAAAACACCAACAAATTCAACAACAACCTCAACAATAAAAACAACAACAACCTGAACATTGAAAAACACCAACAAATTCAACAACAACCTTAACATTTAAAAACACCAACAAATGCAACAACAACCTCAACATTGATAAACACCAACAAATTCAACAACAACTTCAACTTTGAAAAACACCAACAAATTCAACAACAACCTCGACATTGAAAAACACCAACAAATTCAACAACAACCTCAACATTGAAAAACTACAACAACCTCAACATTGAAAAACACCAACAAATACAACAACAACCTCAGCATTGAAAAACAACAACAACCTCAACATTGAAAAACACCAACAAATTCAACAATCACCTCAACATTGAAAAACACCAACAAATTCAACAACAACCTCAGCATTGAAAAACAACAACAACCTCAACATTGAAAAACACCAACAAATTCAACAACAACCTCAACATTGAAAAACACCAACAAATTCAACAATCACCTCAACATTGAAAAATAACAACAACCTCAACATTGAAAAACTACAACAACCTCAACATTGAAAAACACCAACAAATTCAACAACAAGTTCAACAATGAAAAACACCAACAAATTCAACAACAACCTCGACATTGAAAAACACCAACAAATTCAACAACAACCTCAACATTGAAAAATTACAACAACCTCAACATTGAAAAACACCAACAAATACAACAACAACCTCAACATTGAAAAACAACAACAACCTCAACATTGAAAAACACCAACAAATTCAACAACAACCTCAAGATTGAAAAACACCAACAAATTCAACATAAACCTCAACATTTAAAAACGAAAACAAATTCAACAACAACCTCAACATTGAAAAACACCAACAAATTCAACAATATCCTCAACATTGAAAAACAACAACAAGCTCAACAATGAAAAACACCAACAAATTCAACAACAACCTCAACATTGAAAAACAACAACAACCTCAACATTGAAAAATACCAACAAATTCAACACCAACCTCAACATTGAAAAACATCAACAAATTCAACAACAACCTCAACATTGAAAAACAACAACCTCAACATTGAAAAACACCAACAAATTCAACAACAACCTCAACATTGAAAAACAACAACAACCTCAACATTGAAAAACACCAACAAATTCAACAACAACCTCAACATTGAAAAACAACAACAACCTCAACATTGAAAAACACCAAAAAAAGTCTACAACAACCTCAACATTGAAAAACACCAACAAATTCAACAACAACCTCAACATTGAAAAACAACAACAACCTCAACATTGAAAAACACCAACAAATTCAACAACAACCTCAACATTGAAAAACACCAACAAATTCAACAATCACCTCAACATTGAAAAATAACAACAACCTCAATATTGAAAAACAACAACAACCTCAACATTGAAAAACACCAACAAATTCAACAACAACCTCAACATTGAAAAACAACAACAACCTCAACATTGAAAAACACCAAGAAATTCAACAACCTCGACATTTAAAAACACCAACAAATTCAACAACAACCTCCACATTGAACAACAACAACAACCTCAACATTGAAAAACACCAACAAATTCAACAACAACCTCAACAATAAAAACAACAACAACCTGAACATTGAAAAACACCAACAAATTCAACAACAACCTTAACATTTAAAAACACCAACAAATGCAACAACAACCTCAACATTGATAAACACCAACAAATTCAACAACAACTTCAACTTTGAAAAACACCAACAAATTCAACAACAACCTCGACATTGAAAAACACCAACAAATTCAACAACAACCTCAGCATTGAAAAACAACAACAACCTCAACATTGAAAAACACCAACAAATTCAACAATCACCTCAACATTGAAAAACACCAACAAATTCAACAACAACCTCAACATTGAAAAACACCAACAAATTCAACAACAACCTCAACATTGAAAAACACCAACAAATTCAGCAATCACCTCAAGATTGAAAAATAACACAAACCTCAACATTGAAAAACAACAACAACCTCAACATTGAAAAACACCAACAAATTCAACAACAAGTTCAGCATTGAAAACACCAACAAATTCAACAACATCCTCAACATTGAAAAACAAAAACAACCTCAACTATGAAAAACAACAACAACCTCGAAATTGAAAAAAACCAACAAATTCAACAACAACCTCAACATTGAAAAACAACAACAACCTCAACATTGAAAAACACCAACAAATTCAACAACAACTTCAACATTGAAAAACACCAACAAATTCAACAACAACCTCAACATTGAAAAACAGCAACAACCTCAACATTGAAAAACACCAACAAATTCAACAACAACCTCAACATTGAAAAACACCAACAAATTCAACATAAACCTCAACATTTAAAAACGAAAACAAATTCAACAACAACCTCAAAATTGAAAAACAGCAACAAATTCAACAATATCCTCAACATTGAAAAACAACAACAACCTCAACATTGAAAAACACCAACAAATTCAACAACAACCTCAACATTGAAAAACAACAACAACCTCAACATTGAAAAACACCAACAAATTCAACAACAACCTCAACATTGAAAAACAACAACAACTTCAACATTGAAAAACACCAACAAATTCAACAACAACCTCAACATTGAAAAACAACAACAACCTCAACATTGAAAAACACCAACAAATTCAACAACAACCTCAACATTGAAAAACAGCAACAAATTCAACATAAACCTCAACATTTAAAAACGAAAACAAATTCAACAACAACCTCAACATTGAAAAACACCAACAAATTCAACAATATCCTCAACATTGAAAAACAACAACAACCTCAACATTGAAAAACACCAACAAATTCAACAACAACCTCAACATTGAAAAACAACAACAACCTCAACATTGAAAAACACCAACAAATTCAACAACAACCTCAATATTGAGAAACAACAACAACCTCAACATTGAAAAACACCAACAAATTCAACAACAACCTCAACATTGAAAAACACCAACAAATTCAACAACAACCTCAGCATTGAAAAACAACAACAACCTCAACATTGAAAAACACCAACAAATTCAACAACAACCTCAACATTGAAAAACACCAACAAATTCAACAATCACCTCAACATTGAAAAATAACAACAACCTCAACATTGAAAAACTACAACAACCTCAACATTGAAAAACACCAACAAATTCAACAACAAGTTCAACAATGAAAAACACCAACAAATTCAACAACAACCTCGACATTGAAAAACACCAACAAATTCAACAACAACCTCAACATTGAAAAACAACAAGAACCTCAACATTGAAAAACACCAACAAATTCAACAACAACCTCGAAATTGAAAAACACCAACAAATTCAACAACAACCTCAACATTGAAAAACAGCAACAACCTCAACATTGAAAAACACCAACAAATTCAACAACAACCTCAAGATTGAAAAACACCAACAAATTCAACATAAACCTCAACATTTAAAAACGAAAACAAATTCAACAACAACCTCAACATTGAAAAACACCAACAAATTCAACAACAACCTCAACATTGAAAAACAACAACAACCTCAACATTGAAAAATACCAACAAATTCAACACCAACCTCAACATTGAAAAACATCAACAAATTCAACAACAACCTCAACATTGAAAAACAACAACCTCAACATTGAAAAACACCAACAAATTCAACAACAACCTCAACATTGAAAAACAACAACAACCTCAACATTGAAAAACACCAACAAATTCAACAACAACCTCAACATTGAAAAACAACAACAACCTCAACATTGAAAAACACCAAAAAAATTCAACAACAACCTCAACATTGAAAAACACCAACAAATTCAACAACAACCTCAACATTGAAAAACAACAACAACCTCAACATTGAAAAACACCAACAAATTCAACAACAACCTCAACATTGAAAAACACCAACAAATTCAACAATCACCTCAACATTGAAAAATAACAGCAACCTCAACATTGAAAAACAACAACAACCTCAACATTGAAAAACACCAACAAATTCAACAACAACCTCAACATTGAAAAACAACAACAACCTCAACATTGAAAAACACCAAGAAATTCAACAACCTCGACATTTAAAAACACCAACAAATTCAACAACAACCTCCACATTGAACAACAACAACAACCTCAACATTGAAAAACACCAACAAATTCAACAACAACCTCAGCATTGAAAAACAACAACAACCTCAACATTGAAAAACACCAACAAATTCAACAATCACCTCAACATTGAAAAACACCAACAAATTCAACAACAACCTCAACATTGAAAAACACCAACAAATTCAACAACAACCTCAACATTGAAAAACACCAACAAATTCAACAACAACCTCAACATTGAAAAACAAAAACAACCTCAACTATGAAAAACAACAACAACCTCGAAATTGAAAAAAACCAACAAATTCAACAACAACCTCAACATTGAAAAACAACAACAACCTCAACATTGAAAAACACCAACAAATTCAACAACAACTTCAACATTGAAAAACACCAACAAATTCAACAACAACCTCAACATTGAAAAACACCAACAAATTCAACATAAACCTCAACATTTAAAAACGAAAACAAATTCAACAACAACCTCAACATTGAAAAACACCAACAAATTCAACAATATCCTCAACATTGAAAAACAACAACAACCTCAACATTGAAAAACACCAACAAATTCAACAACAACCTCAACATTGAAAAACAACAACAACCTCAACATTGAAAAACACCAACAAATTCAACAACAACCTCAACATTGAAAAACAACAACAACCTCAACATTGAAAAACACCAACAAATTCAACAACAACCTCAACATTGAAAAACAACAACAAACTCAACATTGAAAAACACCAACAAATTCAACATAAACCTCAACATTTAAAAACGAAAAAAATTCAACAACAACCTCAACATTGAAAAACACCAACAAATTCAACAATATCCTCAACATTGAAAAACAACAACAACCTCAACATTGAAAAACACCAACAAATTCAACAACAACTTCAACATTGAAAAACACCAAAAAAATTCAACAACAACCTCAACATTGAAAAACACCAACAAATTCAACAATCACCTCAACATTGAAAAATAACAACAACCTCAACATTGAAAAACAACAACAACCTCAACAATGAAAAACACCAACAAATTCAACAACAACCTCAACATTGAAAAACAACAACAACCTCAACATTGAAAAACACCAACAAATTCAACAACAACCTCAACATTGAAAAACAACAACAACCTCAACATTGAAAAACACCAACAAATTCAACAACAACCTCAACATTGAAAAACACCAACAAATTCAACAATCACCTCAACATTGAAAAATAACAGCAACCTCAACATTGAAAAACAACAACAACCTCAACATTGAAAAACACCAACAAATTCAACAACAACCTCAACATTGAAAAACAACAACAACCTCAACATTGAAAAACACCAAGAAATTCAACAACCTCGACATTTAAAAACACCAACAAATTCAACAACAACCTCCACATTGAACAACAACAACAACCTCAACATTGAAAAACACCAACAAATTCAACAACAACCTCAACAATAAAAACAACAACAACCTGAACATTGAAAAACACCAACAAATTCAACAACAACCTTAACATTTAAAAACACCAACAAATGCAACAACAACCTCAACATTGATACACACCAACAAATTCAACAACAACCTCGACATTGAAAAACACCAACAAATTCAACAACAACCTCAACATTGAAAAACTACAACAACCTCAACATTGAAAAACACCAACAAATACAACAACAACCTCAGCATTGAAAAACAACAACAACCTCAACATTGAAAAACACCAACAAATTCAACAATCACCTCAACATTGAAAAACACCAACAAATTCAACAACAACCTCAACATTGAAAAACACCAACAAATTCAACAACAACCTCAACATTGAAAAACACCAACAAATTCAACAACAACCTCAACATTGAAAAACAAAAACAACCTCAACTATGAAAAACAACAACAACCTCGAAATTGAAAAAAACCAACAAATTCAACAACAACCTCAACATTGAAAAACAACAACAACCTCAACATTGAAAAACACCAACAAATTCAACAACAACTTCAACATTGAAAAACACCAACAAACTCAACAACAACCTCAACATTGAAAAACAGCAACAACCTCAACATTGAAAAACACCAACAAATTCAACAACAACCTCAACATTGAAAAACACCAACAAATTCAACATAAACCTCAACATTTAAAAACGAAAACAAATTCAACAACAACCTCAACATTGAAAAACACCAACAAATTCAACAATATCCTCAACATTGAAAAACAACAACAACCTCAACATTGAAAAACACCAACAAATTCAACAACAACCTCAACATTGAAAAACAACAACAACCTCAACATTGAAAAACACCAACAAATTCAACAACAACCTCAACATTGAAAAACAACAACAACCTCAACATTGAAAAACACCAACAAATTCAACAACAACCTCAACATTGAAAAACAACAACAAACTCAACATTGAAAAACACCAACAAATTCCACATAAACCTCAACATTTAAAAACGAAAAAAATTCAACAACAACCTCAACATTGAAAAACACCAACAAATTCAACAATATCCTCAACATTGAAAAACAACAACAACCTCAACATTGAAAAACACCAATAAATTCAACAACAACTTCAACATTGATAAACACCAACAAATTCAACAACAACTTCAACTTTGAAAAACACCAACAAATTCAACAACAACCTCGACATTGAAAAACACCAACAAATTCAACAACAACCTCAACATTGAAAAACTACAACAACCTCAACATTGAAAAACACCAACAAATACAACAACAACCTCAGCATTGAAAAACAACAACAACCTCAACATTGAAAAACACCAACAAATTCAACAATCACCTCAACATTGAAAAACACCAACAAATTCAACAACAACCTCAGCATTGAAAAACAACAACAACCTCAACATTGAAAAACACCAACAAATTCAACAACAACCTCAACATTGAAAAACACCAACAAATTCAACAATCACCTCAACATTGAAAAATAACAACAACCTCAACATTGAAAAACTACAACAACCTCAACATTGAAAAACACCAACAAATTCAACAACAAGTTCAACAATGAAAAACACCAACAAATTCAACAACAACCTCGACATTGAAAAACACCAACAAATTCAACAACAACCTCAACATTGAAAAATTACAACAACCTCAACATTGAAAAACACCAACAAATACAACAACAACCTCAACATTGAAAAACAACAACAACCTCAACATTGAAAAACACCAACAAATTCAACAACAACCTCGAAATTTAAAAACACCAACAAATTCAACAACAACCTCAACATTGAAAAACAGCAACAACCTCAACATTGAAAAACACCAACAAATTCAACAACAACCTCAAGATTGAAAAACACCAACAAATTCAACATAAACCTCAACATTTAAAAACGAAAACAAATTCAACAACAACCTCAACATTGAAAAACACCAACAAATTCAACAATATCCTCAACATTGAAAAACAACAACAAGCTCAACAATGAAAAACACCAACAAATTCAACAACAACCTCAACATTGAAAAACAACAACAACCTCAACATTGAAAAATACCAACAAATTCAACACCAACCTCAACATTGAAAAACATCAACAAATTCAACAACAACCTCAACATTGAAAAACAACAACCTCAACATTGAAAAACACCAACAAATTCAACAACAACCTCAACATTGAAAAACAACAACAACCTCAACATTGAAAAACACCAACAAATTCAACAACAACCTCAACATTGAAAAACAACAACAACCTCAACATTGAAAAACACCAAAAAAATTCAACAACAACCTCAACATTGAAAAACACCAACAAATTCAACAACAACCTCAACATTGAAAAACAACAACAACCTCAACATTGAAAAACACCAACAAATTCAACAACAACCTCAACATTGAAAAACACCAACAAATTCAACAATCACCTCAACATTGAAAAATAACAACAACCTCAATATTGAAAAACAACAACAACCTCAACATTGAAAAACACCAACAAATTCAACAACAACCTCAACATTGAAAAACAACAACAACCTCAACATTGAAAAACACCAAGAAATTCAACAACCTCGACATTTAAAAACACCAACAAATTCAACAACAACCTCCACATTGAACAACAACAACAACCTCAACATTGAAAAACACCAACAAATTCAACAACAACCTCAACAATAAAAACAACAACAACCTGAACATTGAAAAACACCAACAAATTCAACAACAACCTTAACATTTAAAAACACCAACAAATGCAACAACAACCTCAACATTGATAAACACCAACAAATTCAACAACAACTTCAACTTTGAAAAACACCAACAAATTCAACAACAACCTCGACATTGAAAAACACCAACAAATTCAACAACAACCTCAGCATTGAAAAACAACAACAACCTCAACATTGAAAAACACCAACAAATTCAACAATCACCTCAACATTGAAAAACACCAACAAATTCAACAACAACCTCAACATTGAAAAACACCAACAAATTCAACAACAACCTCAACATTGAAAAACACCAACAAATTCAGCAATCACCTCAAGATTGAAAAATAACACAAACCTCAACATTGAAAAACAACAACAACCTCAACATTGAAAAACACCAACAAATTCAACAACAAGTTCAACATTGAAAACACCAACAAATTCAACAACATCCTCAACATTGAAAAACAAAAACAACCTCAACTATGAAAAACAACAACAACCTCGAAATTGAAAAAAACCAACAAATTCAACAACAACCTCAACATTGAAAAACAACAACAACCTCAACATTGAAAAACACCAACAAATTCAACAACAACTTCAACATTGAAAAACACCAACAAATTCAACAACAACCTCAACATTGAAAAACAGCAACAACCTCAACATTGAAAAACATCAACAAATTCAACAACAACCTCAACATTGAAAAACACCAACAAATTCAACATAAACCTCAACATTTAAAAACGAAAACAAATTCAACAACAACCTCAACATTGAAAAACAGCAACAAATTCAACAATATCCTCAACATTGAAAAACAACAACAACCTCAACATTGAAAAACACCAACAAATTCAACAACAACCTCAACATTGAAAAACAACAACAACCTCAACATTGAAAAACACCAACAAATTCAACAACAACCTCAACATTGAAAAACACCAACAAATTCAACAACAACCTCAACATTGAAAAACAGCAACAAATTCAACATAAACCTCAACATTTAAAAACAAAAAACAAATTCAACAACAACCTCAACATTGAAAAACACCAACAAATTCAACAATATCCTCAACATTGAAAAACAACAACAACCTCAACATTGAAAAACACCAACAAATTCAACAACAACCTCAACATTGAAAAACAACAACAACCTCAACATTGAAAAACACCAACAAATTCAACAACAACCTCAACATTGAAAAACAACAACAACCTCAACATTGAAAAACACCAACAAATTCAACAACAATTTCAACACTGAAAAACACCAAAAAAATTCAACAACAACCTCAACATTGAACAACAGCAACAAATTCAACAACAACCTCAGCATTGAAAAACAACAACAACCTCAACATTGAAAAACACCAACAAATTCAACAACAACCTCAACATTGAAAAACACCAACAAATTCAACAATCACCTCAACATTGAAAAATAACAACAACCTCAACATTGAAAAACAACAACAACCTCAACATTGAAAAACACCAACAAATTCAACAACAACCTCAACATTGATAAACACCAACAAATTCAACAACAACTTCAACTTTGAAAAACACCAACAAATTCAACAACAACCTCGACATTGAAAAATACCAACAAATTCAACACCAACCTCAACATTGAAAAACATCAACAAATTCAACAACAACCTCAACATTGAAAAACAACAACCTCAACATTGAAAAACACCAACAAATTCAACAACAACCTCAACATTGAAAAACAACAACAACCTCAACATTGAAAAACACCAACAAATTCAACAACAACCTCAACATTGAAAAACAACAACAACCTCAACATTGAAAAACACCAAAAAAATTCAACAACAACCTCAACATTGAAAAACACCAACAAATTCAACAACAACCTCAACATTGAAAAACAACAACAACCTCAACATTGAAAAACACCAACAAATTCAACAACAACCTCAACATTGAAAAACACCAACAAATTCAACAATCACCTCAACATTGAAAAATAACAACAACCTCAATATTGAAAAACAACAACAACCTCAACATTGAAAAACACCAACAAATTCAACAACAACCTCAACATTGAAAAACAACAACAACCTCAACATTGAAAAACACCAAGAAATTCAACAACCTCGACATTTAAAAACACCAACAAATTCAACAACAACCTCCACATTGAACAACAACAACAACCTCAACATTGAAAAACACCAACAAATTCAACAACAACCTCAACAATAAAAACAACAACAACCTGAACATTGAAAAACACCAACAAATTCAACAACAACCTTAACATTTAAAAACACCAACAAATGCAACAACAACCTCAACATTGATAAACACCAACAAATTCAACAACAACTTCAACTTTGAAAAACACCAACAAATTCAACAACAACCTCGACATTGAAAAACACCAACAAATTCAACAACAACCTCAGCATTGAAAAACAACAACAACCTCAACATTGAAAAACACCAACAAATTCAACAATCACCTCAACATTGAAAAACACCAACAAATTCAACAACAACCTCAACATTGAAAAACACCAACAAATTCAACAACAACCTCAACATTGAAAAACACCAACAAATTCAGCAATCACCTCAAGATTGAAAAATAACACAAACCTCAACATTGAAAAACAACAACAACCTCAACATTGAAAAACACCAACAAATTCAACAACAAGTTCAACATTGAAAACACCAACAAATTCAACAACATCCTCAACATTGAAAAACAAAAACAACCTCAACTATGAAAAACAACAACAACCTCGAAATTGAAAAAAACCAACAAATTCAACAACAACCTCAACTTTGAAAAACAACAACAACCTCAACATTGAAAAACACCAACAAATTCAACAACAACTTCAACATTGAAAAACACCAACAAATTCAACAACAACCTCAACATTGAAAAACAGCAACAACCTCAACATTGAAAAACACCAACAAATTCAACATAAACCTCAACATTTAAAAACGAAAACAAATTCAACAACAACCTCAACATTGAAAAACAGCAACAAATTCAACAATATCCTCAACATTGAAAAACAACAACAACCTCAACATTGAAAAACACCAACAAATTCAACAACAACCTCAACATTGAAAAACAACAACAACCTCAACATTGAAAAACACCAACAAATTCAACAACAACCTCAACATTGAAAAACACCAACAAATTCAACAACAACCTCAACATTGAAAAACAGCAACAAATTCAACATAAACCTCAACATTTAAAAACGAAAACAAATTCAACAACAACCTCAACATTGAAAAACACCAACAAATTCAACAATATCCTCAACATTGAAAAACAACAACAACCTCAACATTGAAAAACACCAACAAATTCAACAACAACCTCAACATTGAAAAACAACAACAACCTCAACATTGAAAAACACCAACAAATTCAACAACAACCTCAACATTGAAAAACAACAACAACCTCAACATTGAAAAACACCAACAAATTCAACAACAATTTCAACACTGAAAAACACCAAAAAAATTCAACAACAACCTCAACATTGAACAACAGCAACAAATTCAACAACAACCTCAGCATTGAAAAACAACAACAACCTCAACATTGAAAAACACCAACAAATTCAACAACAACCTCAACATTGAAAAACACCAACAAATTCAACAATCACCTCAACATTGAAAAATAACAACAACCTCAACATTGAAAAACAACAACAACCTCAACATTGAAAAACACCAACAAATTCAACAACAACCTCGAAATTGAAAAACACCAACAAATTCAACAACAACCTCAACATTGAAAAACAGCAACAACCTCAACATTGAAAAACATCAACAAATTCAACAACAACCTCAACATTGAAAAACACCAACAAATTCAACATAAACCTCAACATTTAAAAACGAAAACAAATTCAACAACAACCTCAACATTGAAAAACAGCAACAAATTCAACAATATCCTCAACATTGAAAAACAACAACAACCTCAACATTGAAAAACACCAACAAATTCAACAACAACCTCAACATTGAAAAACAACAACAACCTCAACATTGAAAAACACCAACAAATTCAACAACAACCTCAACATTGAAAAACACCAACAAATTCAACAACAACCTCAACATTGAAAAACAGCAACAAATTCAACATAAACCTCAACATTTAAAAACAAAAAACAAATTCAACAACAACCTCAACATTGAAAAACACCAACAAATTCAACAATATCCTCAACATTGAAAAACAACAACAACCTCAACATTGAAAAACACCAACAAATTCAACAACAACCTCAACATTGAAAAACAACAACAACCTCAACATTGAAAAACACCAACAAATTCAACAACAACCTCAACATTGAAAAACAACAACAACCTCAACATTGAAAAACACCAACAAATTCAACAACAATTTCAACACTGAAAAACACCAAAAAAATTCAACAACAACCTCAACATTGAACAACAGCAACAAATTCAACAACAACCTCAGCATTGAAAAACAACAACAACCTCAACATTGAAAAACACCAACAAATTCAACAACAACCTCAACATTGAAAAACACCAACAAATTCAACAATCACCTCAACATTGAAAAATAACAACAACCTCAACATTGAAAAACAACAACAACCTCAACATTGAAAAACACCAACAAATTCAACAACAACCTCAACATTGATAAACACCAACAAATTCAACAACAACTTCAACTTTGAAAAACACCAACAAATTCAACAACAACCTCGACATTGAAAAATACCAACAAATTCAACACCAACCTCAACATTGAAAAACATCAACAAATTCAACAACAACCTCAACATTGAAAAACAACAACCTCAACATTGAAAAACACCAACAAATTCAACAACAACCTCAACATTGAAAAACAACAACAACCTCAACATTGAAAAACACCAACAAATTCAACAACAACCTCAACATTGAAAAACAACAACAACCTCAACATTGAAAAACACCAAAAAAATTCAACAACAACCTCAACATTGAAAAACACCAACAAATTCAACAACAACCTCAACATTGAAAAACAACAACAACCTCAACATTGAAAAACACCAACAAATTCAACAACAACCTCAACATTGAAAAACACCAACAAATTCAACAATCACCTCAACATTGAAAAATAACAACAACCTCAATATTGAAAAACAACAACAACCTCAACATTGAAAAACACCAACAAATTCAACAACAACCTCAACATTGAAAAACAACAACAACCTCAACATTGAAAAACACCAAGAAATTCAACAACCTCGACATTTAAAAACACCAACAAATTCAACAACAACCTCCACATTGAACAACAACAACAACCTCAACATTGAAAAACACCAACAAATTCAACAACAACCTCAACAATAAAAACAACAACAACCTGAACATTGAAAAACACCAACAAATTCAACAACAACCTTAACATTTAAAAACACCAACAAATGCAACAACAACCTCAACATTGATAAACACCAACAAATTCAACAACAACTTCAACTTTGAAAAACACCAACAAATTCAACAACAACCTCGACATTGAAAAACACCAACAAATTCAACAACAACCTCAGCATTGAAAAACAACAACAACCTCAACATTGAAAAACACCAACAAATTCAACAATCACCTCAACATTGAAAAACACCAACAAATTCAACAACAACCTCAACATTGAAAAACACCAACAAATTCAACAACAACCTCAACATTGAAAAACACCAACAAATTCAGCAATCACCTCAAGATTGAAAAATAACACAAACCTCAACATTGAAAAACAACAACAACCTCAACATTGAAAAACACCAACAAATTCAACAACAAGTTCAACATTGAAAACACCAACAAATTCAACAACATCCTCAACATTGAAAAACAAAAACAACCTCAACTATGAAAAACAACAACAACCTCGAAATTGAAAAAAACCAACAAATTCAACAACAACCTCAACTTTGAAAAACAACAACAACCTCAACATTGAAAAACACCAACAAATTCAACAACAACTTCAACATTGAAAAACACCAACAAATTCAACAACAACCTCAACATTGAAAAACAGCAACAACCTCAACATTGAAAAACATCAACAAATTCAACAACAACCTCAACATTGAAAAACACCAACAAATTCAACATAAACCTCAACATTTAAAAACGAAAACAAATTCAACAACAACCTCAACATTGAAAAACAGCAACAAATTCAACAATATCCTCAACATTGAAAAACAACAACAACCTCAACATTGAAAAACACCAACAAATTCAACAACAACCTCAACATTGAAAAACAACAACAACCTCAACATTGAAAAACACCAACAAATTCAACAACAACCTCAACATTGAAAAACACCAACAAATTCAACAACAACCTCAACATTGAAAAACAGCAACAAATTCAACATAAACCTCAACATTTAAAAACGAAAACAAATTCAACAACAACCTCAACATTGAAAAACACCAACAAATTCAACAATATCCTCAACATTGAAAAACAACAACAACCTCAACATTGAAAAACACCAACAAATTCAACAACAACCTCAACATTGAAAAACAACAACAACCTCAACATTGAAAAACACCAACAAATTCAACAACAACCTCAACATTGAAAAACAACAACAACCTCAACATTGAAAAACACCAACAAATTCAACAACAATTTCAACACTGAAAAACACCAAAAAAATTCAACAACAACCTCAACATTGAACAACAGCAACAAATTCAACAACAACCTCAGCATTGAAAAACAACAACAACCTCAACATTGAAAAACACCAACAAATTCAACAACAACCTCAACATTGAAAAACACCAACAAATTCAACAATCACCTCAACATTGAAAAATAACAACAACCTCAACATTGAAAAACAACAACAACCTCAACATTGAAAAACACCAACAAATTCAACAACAACCTCGAAATTGAAAAACACCAACAAATTCAACAACAACCTCAACATTGAAAAACAGCAACAAGCTCAACATTGAAAAACACCAACAAATTCAACAACAACCTCAACATTGAAAAACACCAACAAACTCAACAACAACCTCAACATTGAAAAACAACAACAACCTCAACATTGAAAAACACCAACAAATTCAACAACAACCTCAACATTGAAAAACACCAACAAATTCAACAATCACCTCAACATTGAAAAATAACAACAACCTCAACATTGAAAAACAACAACAACCTCAACATTGAAAAACACCAACAAATTCAACAACAACCTCAACATTGAAAAACAACAACAACCTCAACATTGAAAAACACCAAGAAATTCAACAACCTCGACATTTAAAAACACCAACAAATTCAACAACAACCTCCACATTGAACAACAACAACAACCTCAACATTGAAAAACACCAACAAATTCAACAACAACCTCAACAATAAAAACAACAACAACCTGAACATTGAAAAACACCAACAAATTCAACAACAAACTTAACATTTAAAAACACCAACAAATGCAACAACAACCTCAACATTGATAAACACCAACAAATTCAACAACAACTTCAACTTTGAAAAACACCAACAAATTCAACAACAACCTCGACATTGAAAAACACCAACAAATTCAACAACAACCTCAACATTGAAAAACTACAACAACCTCAACATTGAAAAACACCAACAAATACAACAACAACCTCAGCATTGAAAAACAACAACAACCTCAACATTGAAAAACACCAACAAATTCAACAATCACCTCAACATTGAAAAACACCAACAAATTCAACAACAACCTCAACATTGAAAAACACCAACAAATTCAACAACAACCTCAACATTGAAAAACACCAACAAATTCAGCAATCACATCAAGATTGAAAAATAACAACAACCTCAACATTGAAAAACAACAACAACCTCAACATTGAAAAACACCACCAAATTCAACAACAAGTTCAACATTGAAAAACACCAACAAATTCAACAACAACCTCGACATTGAAAAACACCAACAAATTCAACAACAACCTCAACATTGAAAAATTACAACAACCTCAACATTGAAAAACACCAACAAATACAACAACAACCTCAACATTGAAAAACAACAACAACCTCAACATTGAAAAACACCAACAAATTCAACAACAACCTCAACATTGAAAACACCAACAAATTCAACAACAACCTCAACATTGAAAAACAAAAACAACCTCAACTATGAAAAACAACAACAACCTCGAAATTGAAAAAAACCAACAAATTCAACAACAACCTCAACATTGAAAAACAACAACAACCTCAACATTGAAAAACACCAACAAATTCAACAACAACTTCAACATTGAAAAACACCAACAAATTCAACAACAACCGCAACATTGAAAAACAGCAACAACCTCAACATTGAAAAACACCAACAAACTCAACAACAACCTCAACATTGAAAAACACCAACAAATTCAACATAAACCTCAACATTTAAAAACGAAAACAAATTCAACAACAACCTCAACATTGAAAAACACCAACAAATTCAACAATATCCTCAACATTGAAAAACAACAACAACCTCAACATTGAAAAACACCAACAAATTCAACAACAACCTCAACATTGAAAAACAACAACAACCTCAACATTGAAAAACACCAACAAATTCAACAACAACCTCAACAATAAAAACAACAACAACCTGAACATTGAAAAACACCAACAAATTCAACACCAACCTTAACATTTAAAAACACCAACAAATGCAACAACAACCTCAACATTGATAAACACCAACAAACTCAACAACAACTTCAACTTTGAAAAACACCAACAAATTCAACAACAACCTCGACATTGAAAAACACCAACAAATTCAACAACAACCTCAACATTGAAAAATTACAACAACCTCAACATTGAAAAACACCAACAAATACAACAACAACCTCAACATTGAAAAACAACAACAACCTCAACATTGAAAAACACCAACAAATTCAACAACAACTTCAACATTGAAAAACACCAACAAATTCAACATAAACCTCAACATTTAAAAACGAAAACAAATTCAACAACAACCTCAACATTGAAAAACACCAACAAATTCAACAATATCCTCAACATTGAAAAACAACAACAACCTCAACATTGAAAAACACCAACAAATTCAACAACAACCTCAACATTGAAAAACAACAACAACCTCAACATTGAAAAATACCAACAAATTCAACACCAACCTCAACATTGAGAAACACCAACAAATTCAACAACAACCTCAGCATTGAAAAACAACAACAACCTCAACATTGAAAAACACCAACAAATTCAACAACAACCTCAACATTGAAAAACACCAACAAATTCAACAATCACCTCAACATTGAAAAATAACAACAACCTCAACATTGAAAAACAACAACAAATTCAACAACAACCTCAACATTGAAAAACACCAACAAATTCAACAACAACCTCGAAATTGAAAAACACCAACAAATTCAACAACAACCTCAACATTGAAAAACAGCAACAACCTCAACATTGAAAAATACCAACAAATTCAACAACAACCTCAACATTGAAAAACACCAACAAATTCAACAGAAACCTCAACATTTAAAAACGAAAACAAATTCAACAACAACCTCAACATTGAAAAACAGCAACAAATTGAACAATATCCTCAACATTGAAAAACACCAACAAATTCAACAACAACCTCAACATTGAAAAACATCAACAACCTCAACATTGAAAAATACCAACAAATTCAACACCAACCTCAACATTGAAAAACACCAACAAATTCAAAAACAACCTCAACATTGAAAAACACCAACAAATTCAACAATCACCTCAACATTGAAAAATAACAACAACCTCAACATTGAAAAACACAACAAATTCAACAACAACCTCAACATTGAAAAACAACAACAGCCTCAACATTGAAAAACACCAAGAAATTCAACAACCTCGACATTTAAAAACACCAACAAATTCAACAACAACCTCCACATTGAACAACAACAACAACCTCAACATTGAAAAACACCAACAAATTCAACAACAACCTCAACAATAAAAACAACAACAACCTGAACATTGAAAAACACCAACAAATTCAACAACAACCTTAACATTTAAAAACACCAACAAATGCAACAACAACCTCAACATTGATAAACACCAACAAATTCAACAACAACCTCAACATTGAAAAACACCAACAAATTCAACAACAACCTCAACATTGAAAAACACCAACAAATTCAACAACAACCTCAACATTGAAAAACAACAACAACCTCAACATTGAAAAACAACAACAACCTCGAAATTGAAAAACACCAACAAATTCAACAACAACCTCAACATTGAAAAACAACAACAACCTCAACATTGAAAAACACCAAGAAATTCAACAACAACTTCAACATTGAAAAACACCAACAAATTCAACAACATCCTCGAAATTGAAAAACACCAACAAATTCAACAACAACCTCAACATTGAAAAACAGCAACAACCTCAACATTGAAAAATACCAACAAATTCAACAACAACCTCAACATTGAAAAACACCAACAAATTCAACATAAACCTCAACATTTAAAAACGAAAACAAATTCAACAACAACCTCAACATTGAAAAACAGCAACAAATTGAACAATATCCTCAACATTGAAAAACAACAACAACCTCAACATTGAAAAACACCAACAAATTCAACAACAACCTCAACATTGAAAAACAACAACAACCTCAACATTGAAAAATACCAACAAATTCAACACCAACCTCAACATTGAAGAACATCAACAAATTCAACAACAACCTCAACATTGAAAAACAACAACCTCAACATTGAAAAACACCAACAAATTCAACAACAACCTCAACATTGAAAAACAACAACCTCAACATTGAAAAACACCAACAAATTCAACAACAACCTCAACATTGAAAAACAACAACAACCTCAACATTGAAAAACACCAAAAAAATTCAACAACAACCTCAACATTGAAAAACACCAACAAATTCAACAACAACCTCAGCATTGAAAAACAACAACAAGCTCAACATTGAAAAACACCAACAAATTCAACAATCACCTCAACATTGAAAAATAACAACAACCTCAACATTGAAAAACAACAACAACCTCAACATTGAAAAACACAACAAATTCAACAACAACCTCAACATTGAAAAACAACAACCTCAACATTGAAAAACACCAAGAAATTCAACAACCTCGACATTTAAAAACACCAACAAATTCAACAACAACCTCCACATTGAACAACAACAACAACCTCAACATTGAAAAACACCAACAAATTCAACAACAACCTCAACAATAAAAAAAACAACAACCTGAACATTGAAAAACACCAACAAATTCAACAGCAACCTTTACATTTAAAAACACCAACAAATGCAACAACAACCTCAACATTGATAAACACCAACAAATTCAACAACAACTTCAACTTTGAAAAACACCAACAAATTCAACAACAACCTCAACATTGAAAAACTACAACAACCTCAACATTGAAAAACACCAACAAATTCAACAACAACTTCAACAATGAAAAACACCAACAAATTCAACAACAACCTCGAAATTGAAAAACACCAACAAATTCAACAACAACCTCAACATTGAAAAACAGCAACACCTCAACATTGAAAAACACCAACAAATTCAACAACAACCTCAACATTGAAAAACACCAACAAATGCAACAACAACCTCAACATTGATAAACACCAACAAATTCAACAACAACTTCAAATTTGAAAAACACCAACAAATTCAACAACAACCTCAACATTGAAAAACTACAACAACCTCAACATTGAAAAACACCAACAAATACAACAACAACCTCCCCATTGAAAAACAACAACAACCTCAACATTGAAAAACACCAGCAAATTCAACAATCACCTCAACATTGAAAAATAACAACAACCTCAACATTGAAAAACAACAACAACCTCAACATTGAAAAACACCAACAAATTCAACAACAACCTCAACATTGAAAAACACCAACAAATTCAACAACAACCTAAACATTTAAAAACGCCAACAAATTCAACAACAACCTCAACATTGAAAAACAACAACAACCTCAACATAAAAAACACCAACAAATTCAACAACAACCTCAACATTGAAAACACCAACAAATTCAACAACAACCTCAACATTGAAAAACAAAAACAACCTCAACATTGAAAAACAACAACAACCTCGAAATTGAAAAACACCAACAAATTCAACAACAACCTCAACATTGAAAAACAACAACAACCTCAACATTGAAAAACACCAACAAATTCAACAACAACTTCAACATTGAAAAACACCAACAAATTCAACAACAACCTCGAAATTGAAAAACACCAACAAATTCAACAACAACCTCAACATTGAAAAACAGCAACAACCTGAACATTGAAAAACACCAACAAATTCAACAACAACCTCAACATTGAAAAACACCAACAAATTCAACATAAACCTCAACATTTAAAAACGAAAACAAATTCAACAACAACCTCAACATTGAAAAACACCAACAAATTCAACAATATCCTCAACATTGAAAAACAACAACAACCTCAACATTGAAAAACACCAACAAATTCAACAACAACCTCGACATTGAAAAACAACAACAACCTCAACATTGAAAAATACCAACAAATTCAACACCAACCTCAACATTGAAAAACATCAACAAATTCAACAACAACCTCAACATTGAAAAACAACAACCTCAACATTGAAAAACACCAACAAATTCAACAACAACCTCAGCATTGAAAAACAACAACAACCTCAACATTGAAAAACACCAACAAATTCTACAATCACCTCAACATTGAAAAATAACAACAACCTCAACATTGAAAAACAACAACAACCTCAACATTGAAAAACACCAACAAATTCAACAACAAGTTCAACATTGAAAAATACCAACAAATTCAACAACAACCTCGACATTGAAAAACACCAACAAATTCAACAACAACCTCAACATTGAAAAATTACAACAACCTCAACATTGAAAAGCACCAACAAATACAACAACAACCTCAACATTGAAAAACAACAACAACCTCAACATTGAAAAACACCAACAAATTCAACAACAACCTCAACATTGAAAACACCAACAAATTCAACAACAACCTCAACATTGAAAAACAAAAACAACCTCAACATTGAAAAACAACAACAACCTCGAAATTGAAAAACTCCAACATATTCAACAACCTCAACATTGAAAAACAACAACAACCTCAACATTGAAAAACACCAACAAATTCAACAACAACTTCAACATTGAAAAACACCAACAAATTCAACAACAACCTCGAAATTGAAAAACAGCAACAAATTCAACAACAACCTCAACATTGAAAAACAGCAACAACCTCAACATTGAAAAACACCAACAAATTCAACAACAACCTCAACATTGAAAAACACCAACAAATTCAACATAAACCTCAACATTTAAAAACGAAAACAAATTCAACAACAACCTCAACATTGAAAAACACCAACAATTTGAACAATATCCTCAACATTGAAAAACAACAACAACCTCAACATTGAAAAACACCAACAAATTCAACAACAACCTCAACATTGAAAAACAACAACAACCTCAACATTGAAAAATACCAACAAATTCAACACCAACCTCAACATTGAAAAACATCAACAAATTCAACAACAACCTCAACATTGAAAAACAACAACCTCAACATTGAAAAACACCAACAAATTCAACAACAACCTCAACATTGAAAAACAACAACAACCTCAACATTGAAAAACACCAACAAATTCAACAACAACCTCAACATTGAAAAATAACAACAACCTCAACATTGAAAAACACCAAAAAAATTCAACAACAACCTCAACATTGAAAAACACCAACAAATTCAACAACAACCTCAGCATTGAAAAACAACAACAACCTCAACATTGAAAAACACCAACAAATTCAACAACAACCTCAACATTGAAAAACAACAACAACCTCAACATTGAAAAACACCAAGAAATTCAACAACCTCGACATTGAAAAACACCAACAAATTCAACAACAACCTCCACATTGAACAACAACAACAACCTGAACATTGAAAAACACCAACAAATTCAACAACAACCTTAACATTTAAAAACACCAACAAATGCAACAACAACCTCAACATTGATAAACACCAACAAATTCAACAACAACTTCAACTTTGAAATCACCAACAAATTCAACAACAACCTCAACATTGAAAAATAACAACAACCTCAACATTGAAAAACAACAACAACCTCAACATTGAAAAACACCAACAAATTCAACAACAACCTCAACATTGAAAAACACCAACAAATTCAACAACAACCTAAACATTTAAAAACGCCAACAAATTCAAAAACAACCTCACCATTGAAAACACCAACAAATTCAACAACAACCTCAACTTTGAAAAACAACAACAACCTCAACATTGAAAAACACCAACAAATTCAACAACAACTTCAACATTGAAAAACACCAACAAATTCAACAACAACCTCGAAATTGAAAAACACCAACAAATTCAACAACAACCTCAACATTGAAAAACAGCAACAACCTGAACATTGAAAAACACCAACAAATTCAACAACAACCTCAACATTGAAAAACACCAACAAATTCAACATAAACCTCAACATTTAAAAACGAAAACAAATTCAACAACAACCTCAACATTGAAAAACACCAACAAATTCAACAATATCCTCAACATTGAAAAACAACAACAACCTCAACACTGAAAAACACCAACAAATTCAACAACAACCTCAACATTGAAAAACAACAACAACCTCAACATTGAAAAACATCAACAAATTCAACAACAACCTCAACATTGAAAAACAACAACCTCAACACTGAAAAACACCAACAAATTCAACAACAACCTCAACATTGAAAAACAACAACAACCACAACATTGAAAAACACCAAAAAAATTCAACAACAACCTCAACATTGAAAAACACCAACAAATTCAACAACAACCTCAGCATTGAAAAACAACAACAACCTCAACATTGCAAAACACCAACAAATTCAACAACAACCTCAACATTGAAAAACACCAACAAATTCAACAATCACCTCAACATTGAAAAATAACAACAACCTCAACATTGAAAAACAACAACAACCTCAACATTGAAAAACACCAACAAATTCAACAACAACCTCAACATTGAAAAACAACAACAACCTCAACATTGAAAAACACCAAGAAATTCAACAACCTCGACATTTAAAAACACCAACAAATGCAACAACAACCTCAACATTGAAAAACACCAACAAATACAACAACAACCTCAGCATTGAATAACAACAACAACCTCAACATTGAAAAACACCAACAAATTCAACAATCACCTCAACATTGAAAAATAACAACAACCTCAACATTGAAAAACAACAACAACCTCAACATTGAAAAACACCAACAAATTCAACAACAACCTCAACATTGAAAAACACCAACAAATTCAACAACAACCTAAACATTTAAAAACGCCAGCAAATTCAACAACAACCTCAACATTGAAAAACAACCTCAACATAAAAAACACCAAAAAATTCAACAACAACCTCAACATTGAAAACACCAACAAATTCAACAACAACCTCAACATTGAAAAACAAAAACAACCTCAACATTGAAAAACAACAACAACCTCGAAATTGAAAAACACCAACAAATTCAACAACAACCTCAACATTGAAAAACAACAACAACCTCAACATTGAAAAACACCAACAAATTCAACAACAACTTCAACATTGAAAAACACCAACAAATTCAACAACAACCTCAACATTGAAAACACCAACAAATTCAACAACAACCTCAACATTGAAAAACAAAAACAACCTCAACATTGAAAAACAACAACAACCTCGAAATTGAAAAACACCAACAAATTCAACAACAACCTCAACATTGAAAAACAACAACAACCTCAACATTGAAAAACACCAACAAATTCAACAACAACCTCAACATTGAAAAACACCAACAAATACAACAACAACCTCCCCATTGAAAAACAGCAACAACCTGAACATTGAAAAACACCAACAAATTCAACAACAACCTCAACATTGAAAAACACCAACAAATTCAACAACAACCTCAACATTGAAAAACATCAACAAATTCAACAATATCCTCAACATTGAAAAACAACAACAACCTCAACATTGAAAAACACCAACAAATTCAACAACAACCTCAACATTGAAAAACAACAACAACCTCAACATTGAAAAATACCAACAAATTCAACACCAACCTCAACATTGAAAAACATCAACAAATTCAACAACAACCTCAACATTGAAAAACAACAACCTCAACATTGAAAAACACCAACACATTCAACAACAACCTCAACACTGAAAAACAACAACAACCTCAACATTGAAAAACACCAAAAAAATTCAACAACAACCTCAACATTGAAAAACACCAACAAATGCAACAACAAACTCAACATTGATAAACACCAACAAATTCAACAACAACTTCAACTTTGAAAAACACCAACAAATTCAACAACAACCTCAACATTGAAAAACTACAACAACCTCAACATTGAAAAACACCAACAAATACAACAACAACCTCCCCATTGAAAAACAACAACAACCTCAACATTGAAAAACACCAACAAATTCAACAATCACCTCAACATTGAAAAATAACAACAACCTCAACATTGAAAAACAACAACAACCTCAACATTGAAAAACACCAACAAATTCAACAACAACCTCAACATTGAAAAACACCAACAAATTCAACAACAACCTAAACATTTAAAAACGCCAACAAATTCAACAACAACCTCAACATTGAAAAACAACAACAACCTCAACATAAAAAACACCAACAAATTCAACTACAACCTCAACATTGAAAACACCAACAAATTCAACAACAACCTCAACATTGAAAAACAAAAACAACCTCAACATTGAAAAACAACAACAACCTCGAAATTGAAAAACACCAACAAATTCAACAACAACCTCAACATTGAAAAGTAACAACAACCTCAACATTGAAAAACAACAACAACCTCAACATTGAAAAACACAAACAAATTCAACAACAACCTCAACATTGAAAAACAACAACAAATTCAACAACAACTTCAACATTGAAAAACACCAACAAATTCAACAACAACCTCGAAATTGAAAAACACCAACAAATTCAACAACAACCTCAACATTGAAAAACAGCAACAACCTGAACATTGAAAAACACCAACAAATTCAACAACAACCTCAACATTGAAAAACACCAACAAATTCAACAATATCCTCAACATTGAAAAACAACAACAACCTCAACATTGAAAAACACCAACAAATTCAACAACAACCTCAACATTGAAAAACAACAACAACCTCAACATTGAAAAATACCAACAAATTCAACACCAACCTCAACATTGAAAAACATCAACAAATTCAACAACAACCTCAACATTGAAAAACAACAACCTCAACATTGAAAAACACCAACAAATTCAACAACAACCTCAACATTGAAAAACAACAACTACCTCAACATTGAAAAACACCAACAAATTCAACAACAACCTCAACATTGAAAAACAACAACAACCACAACATTGAAAAACACCAAAAAAATTCAACAACAACCTCAACATTGAAAAACACCAACAAATTCAACAACAACCTCAGCATTGAAAAACAACAACAACCTCAACATTGCAAAACACCAACAAATTCAACAACAACCTCAACATTGAAAAACACCAACAAATTCAACAATCACCTCAACATTGAAAAATAACAACAACCTCAACATTGAAAAACAACAACAACCTCAACATTGAAAAACACCAACAAATTCAACAACAACCTCAACATTGAAAAACAACAACAACCTCAACATTGAAAAACACCAAGAAATTCAACAACCTCGATATTTAAAAACACCAACAAATGCAACAACAACCTCAACATTGATAAACACCAACAAATTCAACAACAACCTCAACATTGAAAAACACCAACAAATTCAAGAACAACCTCGACATTGAAAAACACCAACAAATTCAACAACAACCTTAACATCTAAAAACACCAACAAATGCAACAACAACCTCAACATTGATAAACACCCACAAATTCAACAACAACTTCAACTTTGAAAAACACCAACAAATTCAACAACAACCTCGACATTGAAAAACACCAATAAATTCAACAACAACCTCAACATTGAAAAACTACAACAACCTCAACATTGAAAAACACCAACAAATACAACAACAACCTCAGCATTGAATAACAACAACAACCTCAACATTGAAAAACACCAACAAATTCAACAATCACCTCAACATTGAAAAATAACAACAACCTCAACATTGAAAAACAACAACAACCTCAACATTGAAAAACACCAACAAATTCAACAACAACCTCAACATTGAAAAACACCAACAAATTCAACAACAACCTCAGCATTGAAAAACAACAACAACCTCAACATTGAAAAACACCAACAAATTCAACAACAACCTCAACATTGAAAAACATCAACAAATTCAACAATCACCTCAACATTGAAAAATAACAACAACCTCAACATTGAAAAACAACAACAAATTCAACAACAACCTCAACATTGAAAAACACCAACAAATTCAACAACAACCTCGAAATTGAAAAACACCAACAAATTCAACAACAACCTCAACATTGAAAAACAGCAACAACCTCAACATTGAAAAATACCAACAAATGCAACAACAACCTCAACATTGAAAAACACCAACAAATTCAAGAACAACCTCGACATTGAAAAACACCAACAAATTCAACAACAACCTTAACATCTAAAAACACCAACAAATCCAACAACAACCTCAACATTGAAAAACACCAACAAATTCAACAATATCCTCAACATTGAAAAACAACAACAACCTCAACACTGAAAAACACCAACAAATTCAACAACAACCTCAACATTGAAAAACAACAACAACCTCAACATTGAAAAATACCAACAAATTCAACACCAACCTCAACATTGAAAAACATCAACAAATTCAACAACAACCTCAACATTGAAAAACAACAACCTCAACACTGAAAAACACCAACAAATTCAACAACAACCTCAACATTGAAAAACAACAACAACCACAACATTGAAAAACACCAAAAAAATTCAACAACAACCTCAACATTGAAAAACACCAACAAATTCAACAACAACCTCAGCATTGAAAAACAACAACAACCTCAACATTGCAAAACACCAACAAATTCAACAACAACCTCAACATTGAAAAATAACAACAACCTCAACATTGAAAAACAACAACAACCTCAACATTGAAAAACACCAACAAATTCAACAACAACCTCAACATTGAAAAACAACAACAACCTCAACATTGAAAAACACCAAGAAATTCAACAACCTCGACATTTAAAAACACCAACAAATGCAACAACAACCTCAACATTGAAAAACACCAACAAATTCAAGAACAACCTCGACATTGAAAAACACCAACAAATTCAACAACAACCTTAACATCTAAAAACACCAACAAATCCAACAACAACCTCAACATTGATAAACACCCTCAAATTCAACAACAACTTCAACTTTGAAAAACACCAACAAATTCAACAACAACCTCGACATTGAAAAACACCAATAAATTCAACAACAACCTCAACATTGAAAAACTACAACAACCTCAACATTGAAAAACACCAACAAATACAACAACAACCTCAGCATTGAATAACAACAACAACCTCAACATTGAAAAACACCAACAAATTCAACAATCACCTCAACATTGAAAAATAACAACAACCTCAACATTGAAAAACAACAACAACCTCAACATTGAAAAACACCAACAAATTCAACAACAACCTCAACATTGAAAAACACCAACAAATTCAACAACAACCTAAACATTTAAAAACGCCAGCAAATTCAACAACAACCTCAACATTGAAAAACAACCTCAACATAAAAAACACCAAAAAATTCAACAACAACCTCAACATTGAAAACACCAACAAATTCAACAACAACCTCAACATTGAAAAACAAAAACAACCTCAACATTGAAAAACAACAACAACCTCGAAATTGAAAAACACCAACAAATTCAACAACAACCTCAACATTGAAAAACAACAACAACCTCAACATTGAAAAACACCAACAAATTCAACAACAACTTCAACATTGAAAAACACCAACAAATTCAACAACAACCTCGAAATTGAAAAACACCAACAAATTCAACAACAACCTCAACATTGAAAAACAGCAACAACCTGAACATTGAAAAACACCAACAAATTCAACAACAACCTCAACATTGAAAAACACCAACAAATTCAACAACAACCTCAACATTGAAAAACATCAACAAATTCAACAATATCCTCAACATTGAAAAACAACAACAACCTCAACATTGAAAAACACCAACAAATTCAACAACAACCTCAACATTGAAAAACAACAACAACCTCAACATTGAAAAATACCAACAAATTCAACACCAACCTCAACATTGAAAAACATCAACAAATTCAACAACAACCTCAACATTGAAAAACAACAACCTCAACATTGAAAAACACCAACACATTCAACAACAACCTCAACACTGAAAAACAACAACAACCTCAACATTGAAAAACACCAAAAAAATTCAACAACAACCTCAACATTGAAAAACACCAACAAATGCAACAACAAACTCAACATTGATAAACACCAACAAATTCAACAACAACTTCAACTTTGAAAAACACCAACAAATTCAACAACAACCTCAACATTGAAAAACAACAACAAATTCAACAACAACCTCAACATTGAAAAACAACAACTACCTCAACATTGAAAAACACCAACAAATTCAACAACAACCTCAACATTGAAAAACAACAACAACCACAACATTGAAAAACACCAAAAAAATTCAACAACAACCTCAACATTGAAAAACACCAACAAATTCAACAACAACCTCAGCATTGAAAAACAACAACAACCTCAACATTGCAAAACACCAACAAATTCAACAACAACCTCAACATTGAAAAACACCAACAAATTCAACAATCACCTCAACATTGAAAAATAACAACAACCTCAACATTGAAAAACAACAACAACCTCAACATTGAAAAACACCAACAAATTCAACAACAACCTCAACATTGAAAAACAACAACAACCTCAACATTGAAAAACACCAAGAAATTCAACAACCTCGACATTTAAAAACACCAACAAATGCAACAACAACCTCAACATTGATAAACACCAACAAATTCAACAACAACCTCAACATTGAAAAACACCAACAAATTCAAGAACAACCTCGACATTGAAAAACACCAACAAATTCAACAACAACCTTAACATCTAAAAACACCAACAAATGCAACAACAACCTCAACATTGATAAACACCCACAAATTCAACAACAACTTCAACTTTGAAAAACACCAACAAATTCAACAACAACCTCGACATTGAAAAACACCAATAAATTCAACAACAACCTCAACATTGAAAAACTACAACAACCTCAACATTGAAAAACACCAACAAATACAACAACAACCTCAGCATTGAATAACAACAACAACCTCAACATTGAAAAACACCAACAAATTCAACAATCACCTCAACATTGAAAAATAACAACAACCTCAACATTGAAAAACAACAACAACCTCAACATTGAAAAACACCAACAAATTCAACAACAACCTCAACATTGAAAAACACCAACAAATTCAACAACAACCTCAGCATTGAAAAACAACAACAACCTCAACATTGAAAAACACCAACAAATTCAACAACAACCTCAACATTGAAAAACACCAACAAATTCAACAATCACCTCAACATTGAAAAATAACAACAACCTCAACATTGAAAAACAACAACAAATTCAACAACAACCTCAACATTGAAAAACACCAACAAATTCAACAACAACCTCGAAATTGAAAAACACCAACAAATTCAACAACAACCTCAACATTGAAAAACAGCAACAACCTCAACATTGAAAAATACCAACAAATTCAACAACAACCTCAACATTGAAAAACACCAACAAATTCAACAGAAACCTCAACATTTAAAAACGAAAACAAATTCAACAACAACCTCAACATTGAAAAACAGCAACAAATTGAACAATATCCTCAACATTGAAAAACAACAACAACCTCAACATTGAAAAACACCAACAAATTCAACAACAACCTCAACATTGAAAAACATCAACAACCTCAACATTGAAAAATACCAACAAATTCAACACCAACCTCAACATTGAAAAACACCAACAAATTCAAAAACAACCTCAACATTGAAAAACACCAACAAATTCAACAATCACCTCAACATTGAAAAATAACAACAACCTCAACATTGAAAAACAACAACAACCTCAACATTGAAAAACACAACAAATTCAACAACAACCTCAACATTGAAAAACAACAACAACCTCAACATTGAAAAACACCAAGAAATTCAACAACCTCGACATTTAAAAACACCAACAAATTCAACAACAACCTCCACATTGAACAACAACAACAACCTAAACATTGAAAAACACCAACAAATTCAACAACAACCTCAACAATAAAAACAACAACAACCTGAACATTGAAAAACACCAACAAATTCAACAACAACCTTAACATTTAAAAACACCAACAAATGCAACAACAACCTCAACATTGATAAACACCAACAAATTCAACAACAACTTCAACTTTGAAAAACACCAACAAATTCAACAACAACCTCAACATTGAAAAACTACAACAACCTCAACATTGAAAAACACCAACAAATTCAACAATCACCTCAACATTGAAAAATAACAACAACCTCAACATTGAAAAACAACAACAACCTCAACATTGAAAAACACCAACAAATTCAACAACAACCTCAACATTGAAAAACACCAACAAATTCAACAACAACCTCAACATTGAAAAACAACAACAACCTCAACATTGAAAAACAACAACAACCTCGAAATTGAAAAACACCAACAAATTCAACAACAACCTCAACATTGAAAAACAACAACAACCTCAACATTGAAAAACACCAAGAAATTCAACAACAACTTCAACATTGAAAAACACCAACAAATTCAACAACATCCTCGAAATTGAAAAACACCAACAAATTCAACAACAACCTCAACATTGAAAAACAGCAACAACCTCAACATTGAAAAATACCAACAAATTCAACAACAACCTCAACATTGAAAAACACCAACAAATTCAACATAAACCTCAACATTTAAAAACGAAAACAAATTCAACAACAACCTCAACATTGAAAAACAGCAACAAATTGAACAATATCCTCAACATTGAAAAACAACAACAACCTCAACATTGAAAAACACCAACAAATTCAACAACAACCTCAACATTGAAAAACAACAACAACCTCAACATTGAAAAATACCAACAAATTCAACACCAACCTCAACATTGAAGAACATCAACAAATTCAACAACAACCTCAACATTGAAAAACAACAACCTCAACATTGAAAAACACCAACAAATTCAACAACAACCTCAACATTGAAAAACAAGAACCTCAACATTGAAAAACACCAACAAATTCAACAACAACCTCAACATTGAAAAACAACAACAACCTCAACATTGAAAAACACCAAAAAAATTCAACAACAACCTCAACATTGAAAAATACCAACAAATTCAACAACAACCTCAGCATTGAAAAACAACAACAAGCTCAACATTGAAAAACACCAACAAATTCAACAATCACCTCAACATTGAAAAATAACAACAACCTCAACATTGAAAAACAACAACAACCTCAACATTGAAAAACACAACAAATTCAACAACAACCTCAACATTGAAAAACAACAACCTCAACATTGAAAAACACCAAGAAATTCAACAACCTCGACATTTAAAAACACCAACAAATTCAACAACAACCTCCACATTGAACAACAACAACAACCTCAACATTGAAAAACACCAACAAATTCAACAACAACCTCAACAATAAAAACAACAACAACCTGAACATTGAAAAACACCAACAAATTCAACAACAACCTTAACATTTAAAAACACCAACAAATGCAACAACAACCTCAACATTGATAAACACCAACAAATTCAACAACAACTTCAACTTTGAAAAACACCAACAAATTCAACAACAACCTCAACATTGAAAAACTACAACAACCTCAACATTGAAAAACACCAACAAATTCAACAACAACTTCAACAATGAAAAACACCAACAAATTCAACAACAACCTCGAAATTGAAAAACACCAACAAATTCAACAACAACCTCAACATTGAAAAACAGCAACAACCTCAACATTGAAAAACACCAACAAATTCAACAACAACCTCAACATTGAAAAACACCAACAAATGCAACAACAACCTCAACATTGATAAACACCAACAAATTCAACAACAACTTCAACTTTGAAAAACACCAACAAATTCAACAACAACCTCAACATTGAAAAACTACAACAACCTCAACATTGAAAAACACCAACAAATTCAACAATCACCTCAACATTGAAAAATAACAACAACCTCAACATTGAAAAACAACAACAACCTCAACATTGAAAAACACCAACAAATTCAACAACAACCTCAACATTGAAAAACACCAACAAATTCAACAACAACCTAAACATTTAAAAACGCCAACAAATTCAACAACAACCTCAACATTGAAAAACAACAACAACCTCAACATAAAAAACACCAACAAATTCAACAACAACCTCAACATTGAAAACACCAACAAATTCAACAACAACCTCAACATTGAAAAACAAAAACAACCTCAACATTGAAAAACAACAACAACCTCGAAATTGAAAAACACCAACAAATTCAGACAACAACCTCAACATTGAAAAACAACAACAACCTCAACATTGAAAAACACCAACAAATTCAACAACAACTTCAACATTGAAAAACACCAACAAATTCAACAACAACCTCGAAATTGAAAAACACCAACAAATTCAACAACAACCTCAACATTGAAAAACAGCAACAACCTGAACATTGAAAAACACCAACAAATTCAACAACAACCTCAACATTGAAAAACACCAACAAATTCAACATAAACCTCAACATTTAAAAACGAAAACAAATTCAACAACAACCTCAACATTGAAAAACACCAACAAATTCAACAATATCCTCAACATTGAAAAACAACAACAACCTCAACATTGAAAAACACCAACAAATTCAACAACAACCTCGACATTGAAAAACAACAACAACCTCAACATTGAAAAATACCAACAAATTCAACAACAACCTCAACATTGAAAAACAACAACCTCAACATTGAAAAAACACCAACAAATTCAACAACAACCTCAACATTGAAAAACAACAACTACCTCAACATTGAAAAAACACCAACAAATTCAACAACAACCTCAACATTGAAAAACAACAACAACCTCAACATTGAAAAACACCAACAAATTCAACAACAACCTCAGCATTGAAAACAACAACAACCTCAACATTGCAAAACACCAACAAATTCAACAACAACCTCAACATTGAAAAACACCAACAAATTCAACAATCACTTCAACATTGAAAAATAACAACAACCTCAACATTGAAAAACGACAACAACCTGAACATTGAACAACACCAAGAAATTCAACAACAACCTTAACATTTAAAAACACCAACAAATGCAACAACAACCTCAACATTGATAAACACCAACAAATTCAACAACAACTTCAACTTTGAAAAACACTAACAAATTCAACAACAACCTCAGCATTGAAAAACAACAACAACCTCAACATTGCAAAACACCAACAAATTCAACAACAACCTCAACATTGAAAACACCAACAAATTCAACAATCACCTCAACATTGAAAAATAACAACAACCTCAACATTGAAAAACAACAACAACCTCAACATTGAAAAACACCAACAAATTCAACAACAACCTCAACATTGAAAAACAACAACAACCTCAACATTGAAAAACACCAAGAAATTCAACAACCTCGACATTTAAAAACACCAACAAATGCAACAACAACCTCAACATTGATAAACACCAACAAATTCAACAACAACCTCAACATTGAAAAACACCAACAAATTCAAGAACAACCTCGACATTGAAAAACACCAACAAATTCAACAACAACCTTAACATCTAAAAACACCAACAAATGCAACAACAACCTCAACATTGATAAACACCCACAAATTCAACAACAACTTCAACTTTGAAAAACACCAACAAATTCAACAACAACCTCGACATTGAAAAACACCAATAAATTCAACAACAACCTCAACATTGAAAAAACTACAACAACCTCAACATTGAAAAACACCAACAAATACAACAACAACCTCAGCATTGAATAACAACAACAACCTCAACATTGAAAAACACCAACAAATTCAACAATCACCTCAACATTGAAAAATAACAACAACCTCAACATTGAAAAACAACAACAACCTCAACATTGAAAAACACCAACAAATTCAACAACAACCTCAACATTGAAAAACACCAACAAATTCAACAACAACCTCAGCATTGAAAAACAACAACAACCTCAACATTGAAAAACACCAACAAATTCAACAACAACCTCAACATTGAAAAACACCAACAAATTCAACAATCACCTCAACATTGAAAAATAACAACAACCTCAACATTGAAAAACAACAACAAATTCAACAACAACCTCAACATTGAAAAACACCAACAAATTCAACAACAACCTCGAAATTGAAAAACACCAACAAATTCAACAACAACCTCAACATTGAAAAACAGCAACAACCTCAACATTGAAAAATACCAACAAATTCAACAACAACCTCAACATTGAAAAACACCAACAAATTCAACAGAAACCTCAACATTTAAAAACGAAAACAAATTCAACAACAACCTCAACATTGAAAAACAGCAACAAATTGAACAATATCCTCAACATTGAAAAACAACAACAACCTCAACATTGAAAAACACCAACAAATTCAACAACAACCTCAACATTGAAAAACATCAACAACCTCAACATTGAAAAATACCAACAAATTCAACACCAACCTCAACATTGAAAAACACCAACAAATTCAAAAACAACCTCAACATTGAAAAACACCAACAAATTCAACAATCACCTCAACATTGAAAAATAACAACAACCTCAACATTGAAAAACAACAACAACCTCAACATTGAAAAACACAACAAATTCAACAACAACCTCAACATTGAAAAACAACAACAACCTCAACATTGAAAAACACCAAGAAATTCAACAACCTCGACATTTAAAAACACCAACAAATTCAACAACAACCTCCACATTGAACAACAACAACAACCTCAACATTGAAAAACACCAACAAATTCAACAACAACCTCAACAATAAAAACAACAACAACCTGAACATTGAAAAACACCAACAAATTCAACAACAACCTTAACATTTAAAAACACCAACAAATGCAACAACAACCTCAACATTGATAAACACCAACAAATTCAACAACAACTTCAACTTTGAAAAACACCAACAAATTCAACAACAACCTCAACATTGAAAAACTACAACAACCTCAACATTGAAAAACACCAACAAATTCAACAATCACCTCAACATTGAAAAATAACAACAACCTCAACATTGAAAAACAACAACAACCTCAACATTGAAAAACACCAACAAATTCAACAACAACCTCAACATTGAAAAACACCAACAAATTCAACAACAACCTCAACATTGAAAAACAACAACAACCTCAACATTGAAAAACAACAACAACCTCGAAATTGAAAAACACCAACAAATTCAACAACAACCTCAACATTGAAAAACAACAACAACCTCAACATTGAAAAACACCAAGAAATTCAACAACAACTTCAACATTGAAAAACACCAACAAATTCAACAACATCCTCGAAATTGAAAAACACCAACAAATTCAACAACAACCTCAACATTGAAAAACAGCAACAACCTCAACATTGAAAAATACCAACAAATTCAACAACAACCTCAACATTGAAAAACACCAACAAATTCAACATAAACCTCAACATTTAAAAACGAAAACAAATTCAACAACAACCTCAACATTGAAAAACAGCAACAAATTGAACAATATCCTCAACATTGAAAAACAACAACAACCTCAACATTGAAAAACACCAACAAATTCAACAACAACCTCAACATTGAAAAACAACAACAACCTCAACATTGAAAATACCAACAAATTCAACACCAACCTCAACATTGAAGAACATCAACAAATTCAACAACAACCTCAACATTGAAAAACAACAACCTCAACATTGAAAAACACCAACAAATTCAACAACAACCTCAACATTGAAAAACAAGAACCTCAACATTGAAAAACACCAACAAATTCAACAACAACCTCAACATTGAAAAACAACAACAACCTCAACATTGAAAAACACCAAAAAAATTCAACAACAACCTCAACATTGAAAAACACCAACAAATTCAACAACAACCTCAGCATTGAAAAACAACAACAAGCTCAACATTGAAAAACACCAACAAATTCAACAATCACCTCAACATTGAAAAATAACAACAACCTCAACATTGAAAAACAACAACAACCTCAACATTGAAAAACACAACAAATTCAACAACAACCTCAACATTGAAAAACAACAACCTCAACATTGAAAAACCCCAAGAAATTCAACAACCTCGACATTTAAAAACACCAACAAATTCAACAACAACCTCCACATTGAACAACAACAACAACCTCAACATTGAAAAACACCAACAAATTCAACAACAACCTCAACAATAAAAAACAACAACAACCTGAACATTGAAAAACACCAACAAATTCAACAACAACCTTAACATTTAAAAACACCAACAAATGCAACAACAACCTCAACATTGATAAACACCAACAAATTCAACAACAACTTCAACTTTGAAAAACACCAACAAATTCAACAACAACCTCAACATTGAAAAACTACAACAACCTCAACATTGAAAAACACCAACAAATTCAACAACAACTTCAACAATGAAAAACACCAACAAATTCAACAACAACCTCGAAATTGAAAAACACCAACAAATTCAACAACAACCTCAACATTGAAAAACAGCAACAACCTCAACATTGAAAAACACCAACAAATTCAACAACAACCTCAACATTGAAAAACACCAACAAATGCAACAACAACCTCAACATTGATAAACACCAACAAATTCAACAACAACTTCAACTTTGAAAAACACCAACAAATTCAACAACAACCTCAACATTGAAAAACTACAACAACCTCAACATTGAAAAACACCAACAAATACAACAACAACCTCCCCATTGAAAAACAACAACAACCTCAACATTGAAAAACACCAACAAATTCAACAATCACCTCAACATTGAAAAATAACAACAACCTCAACATTGAAAAACAACAACAACCTCAACATTGAAAAACACCAACAAATTCAACAACAACCTCAACATTGAAAAACACCAACAAATTCAACAACAACCTAAACATTTAAAAACGCCAACAAATTCAACAACAACCTCAACATTGAAAAACAACAACAACCTCAACATAAAAAACACCAACAAATTCAACAACAACCTCAACATTGAAAACACCAACAAATTCAACAACAACCTCAACATTGAAAAACAAAAACAACCTCAACATTGAAAAACAACAACAACCTCGAAATTGAAAAACACCAACAAATTCAACAACAACCTCAACATTGAAAAACAACAACAACCTCAACATTGAAAAACACCAACAAATTCAACAACAACTTCAACATTGAAAAACACCAACAAATTCAACAACAACCTCGAAATTGAAAAACACCAACAAATTCAACAACAACCTCAACATTGAAAAACAGCAACAACCTGAACATTGAAAAACACCAACAAATTCAACAACAACCTCAACATTGAAAAACACCAACAAATTCAACATAAACCTCAACATTTAAAAACGAAAACAAATTCAACAACAACCTCAACATTGAAAAACACCAACAAATTCAACAATATCCTCAACATTGAAAAACAACAACAACCTCAACATTGAAAAAAACCAACAAATTCAACAACAACCTCGACATTGAAAAACAACAACAACCTCAACATTGAAAAATACCAACAAATTCAACAACAACCTCAACATTGAAAAACAACAACCTCAACATTGAAAAACACCAACAAATTCAACAACAACCTCAACATTGAAAAACAACAACTACCTCAACATTGAAAAACACCAACAAATTCAACAACAACCTCAACATTGAAAAACAACAACAACCTCAACATTGAAAAACACCAACAAATTCAACAACAACCTCAGCATTGAAAAACAACAACAACCTCAACATTGCAAAACACCAACAAATTCAACAACAACCTCAACATTGAAAAACACCAACAAATTCAACAATCACTTCAACATTGAAAAATAACAACAACCTCAACATTGAAAAACGACAACAACCTGAACATTGAACAACACCAAGAAATTCAACAACAACCTTAACATTTAAAAACACCAACAAATGCAACAACAACCTCAACATTGATAAACACCAACAAATTCAACAACAACTTCAACTTTGAAAAACACTAACAAATTCAACAACAACCTCGACATTGAAAAACAACAACAAATTCAACAACAACCTCAGCATTGAAAAACAACAACAACCTCAACATTGAAAAACACCAACAAATTCTACAATCACCTCAACATTGAAAAATAACAACAACCTCAACATTGAAAAACAACAACAACCTCAACATTGAAAAACACCAACAAATTCAACAACAAGTTCAACATTGAAAAACACCAACAAATTCAACAACAACCTCGACATTGAAAAACACCAACAAATTCAACAACAACCTCAACATTGAAAAATTACAACAACCTCAACATTGAAAAGCACCAACAAATACAACAACAACCTCAACATTGAAAAACAACAACAACCACAACATTGAAAAACACCAACAAATTCAACAACAACCTCAACATTGAAAACACCAACAAATTCAACAACAACCTCAACATTGAAAAACAAAAACAACCTCAACATTGAAAAACAACAACAACCTCGAAATTGAAAAACTCCAACAAATTCAACAACCTCAACATTGAAAAACAACAACAACCTCAACATTGAAAAACACCAACAAATTCAACAACAACTTCAACATTGAAAAACACCAACAAATTCAACAACAACCTCGAAATTGAAAAACAGCAACAAATTCAACAACAACCTCAACATTGAAAAACAGCAACAACCTCAACATTGAAAAACACCAACAAATTCAACAACAACCTCAACATTGAAAAACACCAACAAATTCAACATAAACCTCAACATTTAAAAACGAAAACAAATTCAACAACAACCTCAACATTGAAAAACACCAACAAATTGAACAATATCCTCAACATTGAAAAACAACAACAACCTCAACATTGAAAAACACCAACAAATTCAACAACAACCTCAACATTGAAAAACAACAACAACCTCAACATTGAAAAATACCAACAAATTCAACACCAACCTCAACATTGAAAAACATCAACAAATTCAACAAAAACCTCAACATTGAAAAACAACAACCTCAACATTGAAAAACACCAACAAATTCAACAACAACCTCAACATTGAAAAACAACAACAACCTCAACATTGAAAAACACCAACAAATTCAACAACAACCTCAACATTGAAAAATAACAACAACCTCAACATTGAAAAACACCAAAAAAATTCAACAACAACCTCAACATTGAAAAACACCAACAAATTCAACAACAACCTCAGCATTGAAAAACAACAACAACCTCAACATTGAAAAACACCAACAAATTCAACAACAACCTCAACATTGAAAAACAACAACAACCTCAACATTGAAAAACACCAAGAAATTCAACAACCTCGACATTGAAAAACACCAACAAATTCAACAACAACCTCCACATTGAACAACAACAACAACCTCAACATTGAAAAACACCAACAAATTCAACAACAACCTCAACAATAAAAACAACAACAACCTGAACATTGAAAAACACCAACAAATTCAACAACAACCTTAACATTTAAAAACGCCAACAAATGCAACAACAACCTCAACATTGATAAACACCAACAAATTCAACAACAACTTCAACTTTGAAAAACACCAACAAATTCAACAACAACCTCAACATTGAAAAACTACAACAACCTCAACATTGAAAAACACCAACAAATTCAACAACAACTTCAACAATGAAAAACACCAACAAATTCAACAACAACCTCGAAATTGAAAAACACCAACAAATTCAACAACAACCTCAACATTGAAAAACAGCAACAACCTCAACATTGAAAAACACCAACAAATTCAACAACAACCTCAACATTGAAAAACACCAACAAATGCAACAACAACCTCAACATTGATAAACACCAACAAATTCAACAACAACTTCAACTTTGAAAAACACCAACAAATTCAACAACAACCTCAACATTGAAAAACTACAACAACCTCAACATTGAAAAACACCAACAAATACAACAACAACCTCCCCATTGAAAAACAACAACAACCTCAACATTGAAAAACACCAACAAATTCAACAATCACCTCAACATTGAAAAATAACAACAACCTCAACATTGAAAAACAACAACAACCTCAACATTGAAAAACACCAACAAATTCAACAACAACCTCAACATTGAAAAACACCAACAAATTCAACAACAACCTAAACATTTAAAAACGCCAACAAATTCAACAACAACCTCAACATTGAAAAACAACAACAACCTCAACATAAAAAACACCAACAAATTCAACAACAACCTCAACATTGAAAACACCAACAAATTCAACAACAACCTCAACATTGAAAAACAAAAACAACCTCAACATTGAAAAACAACAACAACCTCGAAATTGAAAAACACCAACAAATTCAACAACAACCTCAACATTGAAAAACAACAACAACCTCAACATTGAAAAACACCAACAAATTCAACAACAACTTCAACATTGAAAAACACCAACAAATTCAACAACAACCTCGAAATTGAAAAACACCAACAAATTCAACAACAACCTCAACATTGAAAAACAGCAACAACCTGAACATTGAAAAACACCAACAAATTCAACAACAACCTCAACATTGAAAAACACCAACAAATTCAACATAAACCTCAACATTTAAAAACGAAAACAAATTCAACAACAACCTCAACATTGAAAAACACCAACAAATTCAACAATATCCTCAACATTGAAAAACAACAACAACCTCAACATTGAAAAACACCAACAAATTCAACAACAACCTCGACATTGAAAAACAACAACAACCTCAACATTGAAAAATACCAACAAATTCAACAACAACCTCAACATTGAAAAACAACAACCTCAACATTGAAAAACACCAACAAATTCAACAACAACCTCAACATTGAAAAACAACAACTACCTCAACATTGAAAAACACCAACAAATTCAACAACAACCTCAACATTGAAAAACAACAACAACCTCAACATTGAAAAACACCAACAAATTCAACAACAACCTCAGCATTGAAAAACAACAACAACCTCAACATTGCAAAACACCAACAAATTCAACAACAACCTCAACATTGAAAAACACCAACAAATTCAACAATCACTTCAACATTGAAAAATAACAACAACCTCAACATTGAAAAACGACAACAACCTGAACATTGAACAACACCAAGAAATTCAACAACAACCTTAACATTTAAAAACACCAACAAATGCAACAACAACCTCAACATTGATAAACACCAACAAATTCAACAACAACTTCAACTTTGAAAAACACTAACAAATTCAACAACAACCTCGACATTGAAAAACAACAACAAATTCAACAACAACCTCAGCATTGAAAAACAACAACAACCTCAACATTGAAAAACACCAACAAATTCTACAATCACCTCAACATTGAAAAATAACAACAACCTCAACATTGAAAAACAACAACAACCTCAACATTGAAAAACACCAACAAATTCAACAACAAGTTCAACATTGAAAAACACCAACAAATTCAACAACAACCTCGACATTGAAAAACACCAACAAATTCAACAACAACCTCAACATTGAAAAATTACAACAACCTCAACATTGAAAAGCACCAACAAATACAACAACAACCTCAACATTGAAAAACAACAACAACCACAACATTGAAAAACACCAACAAATTCAACAACAACCTCAACATTGAAAACACCAACAAATTCAACAACAACCTCAACATTGAAAAACAAAAACAACCTCAACATTGAAAAACAACAACAACCTCGAAATTGAAAAACTCCAACAAATTCAACAACCTCAACATTGAAAAACAACAACAACCTCAACATTGAAAAACACCAACAAATTCAACAACAACTTCAACATTGAAAAACACCAACAAATTCAACAACAACCTCGAAATTGAAAAACAGCAACAAATTCAACAACAAACTCAACATTGAAAAACAGCAACAACCTCAACATTGAAAAACACCAACAAATTCAACAACAACCTCAACATTGAAAAACACCAACAAATTCAACATAAACCTCAACATTTAAAAACGAAAACAAATTCAACAACAACCTCAACATTGAAAAACACCAACAAATTGAACAATATCCTCAACATTGAAAAACAACAACAACCTCAACATTGAAAAACACCAACAAATTCAACAACAACCTCAACATTGAAAAACAACAACAACCTCAACATTGAAAAATACCAACAAATTCAACACCAACCTCAACATTGAAAAACATCAACAAATTCAACAACAACCTCAACATTGAAAAACAACAACCTCAACATTGAAAAACACCAACAAATTCAACAACAACCTCAACATTGAAAAACAACAACAACCTCAACATTGAAAAACACCAACAAATTCAACAACAACCTCAACATTGAAAAATAACAACAACCTCAACATTGAAAAACACCAAAAAAATTCAACAACAACCTCAACATTGAAAAACACCAACAAATTCAACAACAACCTCAGCATTGAAAAACAACAACAACCTCAACATTGAAAAACACCAACAAATTCAACAACAACCTCAACATTGAAAAACAACAACAACCTCAACATTAAAAAACACCAAGAAATTCAACAACCTCGACATTGAAAAACACCAACAAATTCAACAACAACCTCCACATTGAACAACAACAACAACCTCAACATTGAAAAACACCAACAAATTCAACAACAACCTCAACAATAAAAACAACAACAACCTGAACATTGAAAAACACCAACAAATTCAACAACAACCTTAACATTTAAAAACACCAACAAATGCAACAACAGCCTCAACATTGATAAACACCAACAAATTCAACAACAACTTCAACTTGGAAATCACCAACAAATTCAACAACAACCTCAACATTGAAAAACTACAACAACCTCAACATTGAAAAACACCAACAAATACAACAACAACCTCCCCATTGAAAAACAACAACAACCTCAACATTGAAAAACACCAACAAATTCAACAATCACCTCAACATTGAAAAATAACAACAACCTCAACATTGAAAAACAACAACAACCTCAACATTGAAAAACACCAACAAATTCAACAACAACCTCAACATTGAAAAACACCAACAAATTCAACAACAACCTCGACATTGAAAAACAACAACAACCTCAACATTGAAAAATACCAACAAATTCAACAACAACCTCAACATTGAAAAACAACAACCTCAACATTGAAAAACACCAACAAATTCAACAACAACCTCAACATTGAAAAACAACAACTACCTCAACATTGAAAAACACCAACAAATTCAACAACAACCTCAACATTGAAAAACAACAACAACCTCAACATTGAAAAACACCAACAAATTCAACAACAACCTCAGCATTGAAAAACAACAACAACCTCAACATTGCAAAACACCAACAAATTCAACAACAACCTCAACATTGAAAAACACCAACAAATTCAACAATCACTTCAACATTGAAAAATAACAACAACCTCAACATTGAAAAACGACAACAACCTGAACATTGAACAACACCAAGAAATTCAACAACAACCTTAACATTTAAAAACACCAACAAATGCAACAACAACCTCAACATTGATAAACACCAACAAATTCAACAACAACTTCAACTTTGAAAAACACTAACAAATTCAACAACAACCTCGACATTGAAAAACAACAACAAATTCAACAACAACCTCAGCATTGAAAAACAACAACAACCTCAACATTGAAAAACACCAACAAATTCTACAATCACCTCAACATTGAAAAATAACAACAACCTCAACATTGAAAAACAACAACAACCTCAACATTGAAAAACACCAACAAATTCAACAACAAGTTCAACATTGAAAAACACCAACAAATTCAACAACAACCTCGACATTGAAAAACACCAACAAATTCAACAACAACCTCAACATTGAAAAATTACAACAACCTCAACATTGAAAAGCACCAACAAATACAACAACAACCTCAACATTGAAAAACAACAACAACCACAACATTGAAAAACACCAACAAATTCAACAACAACCTCAACATTGAAAACACCAACAAATTCAACAACAACCTCAACATTGAAAAACAAAAACAACCTCAACATTGAAAAACAACAACAACCTCGAAATTGAAAAACTCCAACAAATTCAACAACCTCAACATTGAAAAACAACAACAACCTCAACATTGAAAAACACCAACAAATTCAACAACAACTTCAACATTGAAAAACACCAACAAATTCAACAACAACCTCGAAATTGAAAAACAGCAACAAATTCAACAACAACCTCAACATTGAAAAACAGCAACAACCTCAACATTGAAAAACACCAACAAATTCAACAACAACCTCAACATTGAAAAACACCAGCAAATTCAACATAAACCTCAACATTTAAAAACGAAAACAAATTCAACAACAACCTCAACATTGAAAAACACCAACAAATTGAACAATATCCTCAACATTGAAAAACAACAACAACCTAAACATTGAAAAACACCAACAAATTCAACAACAACCTCAACATTGAAAAACAACAACAACCTCAACATTGAAAAATACCAACAAATTCAACACCAACCTCAACATTGAAAAACATCAACAAATTCAACAACAACCTCAACATTGAAAAACAACAACCTCAACATTGAAAAACACCAACAAATTCAACAACAACCTCAACATTGAAAAACAACAACAACCTCAACATTGAAAAACACCAACAAATTCAACAACAACCTCAACATTGAAAAATAACAACAACCTCAACATTGAAAAACACCAAAAAAATTCAACAACAACCTCAACATTGAAAAACACCAACAAATTCAACAACAACCTCAGCATTGAAAAACAACAACAACCTCAACATTGAAAAACACCAACAAATTCAACAACAACCTCAACATTGAAAAACAACAACAACCTCAACATTGAAAAACACCAAGAAATTCAACAACCTCGACATTGAAAAACACCAACAAATTCAACAACAACCTCCACATTGAACAACAACAACAACCTCAACATTGAAAAACACCAACAAATTCAACAACAACCTCAACAATAAAAACAACAACAACCTGAACATTGAAAAACACCAACAAATTCAACAACAACCTTAACATTTAAAAACACCAACAAATGCAACAACAGCCTCAACATTGATAAACACCAACAAATTCAACAACAACTTCAACTTGGAAATCACCAACAAATTCAACAACAACCTCAACATTGAAAAACTACAACAACCTCAACATTGAAAAACACCAACAAATACAACAACAACCTCCCCATTGAAAAACAACAACAACCTCAACATTGAAAAACACCAACAAATTCAACAATCACCTCAACATTGAAAAATAACAACAACCTCAACATTGAAAAACAACAACAACCTCAACATTGAAAAACACCAACAAATTCAACAACAACCTCAACATTGAAAAACACCAACAAATTCAACAACAACCTAAACATTTAAAAACGCCAACAAATTCAACAACAACCTCACCATTGAAAACACCAACAAATTCAACAACAACCTCAACATTGAAAAACAACAACAACCTCAACATTGAAAAACACCAACAAATTCAACAACAACTTCAACATTGAAAAACACCAACAAATTCAACAACAACCTCGAAATTGAAAAACACCAACAAATTCAACAACAACCTCAACATTGAAAAACAGCAACAACCTGAACATTGAAAAACACCAACAAATTCAACAACAACCTCAACATTGAAAAACACCAACAAATTCAACATAAACCTCAACATTTAAAAACGAAAACAAATTCAACAACAACCTCAACATTGAAAAACACCAACAAATTCAACAATATCCTCAAAATTGAAAAACAACAACAACCTCAACACTGAAAAACACCAACAAATTCAACAACAACCTCAACATTGAAAAACAACAACAACCTCAACATTGAAAAATACCAACAAATTCAACACCAACCTCAACATTGAAAAACATCAACAAATTCAACAACAACCTCAACATTGAAAAACAACAACCTCAACATTGAAAAACACCAACAAATTCAACAACAACCTCAACATTGAAAAACAACAACTACCTCAACATTGAAAAACACCAACAAATTCAACAACAACCTCAACATTGAAAAACAACAACAACCACAACATTGAAAAACACCAAAAAAATTCAACAACAACCTCAACATTGAAAAACACCAACAAATTCAACAACAACCTCAGCATTGAAAAACAACAACAACCTCAACATTGCAAAACACCAACAAATTCAACAACAACCTCAACATTGAAAAACACCAACAAATTCAACAATCACCTCAACATTGAAAAATAACAACAACCTCAACATTGAAAAACAACAACAACCTCAACATTGAAAAACACCAACAAATTCAACAACAACCTCAACATTGAAAAACAACAACAACCTCAACATTGAAAAACACCAAGAAATTCAACAAACTCGACATTTAAAAACACCAACAAATGCAACAACAACCTCAACATTGATAAACACCAACAAATTCAAGAACAACCTCGACATTGAAAAACACCAACAAATTCAAGAACAACCTCGACATTGAAAAACACCAACAAATTCAACAACAACCTTAACATCTAAAAACACCAACAAATGCAACAACAACCTCAACATTGATAAACACCCACAAATTCAACAACAACTTCAACTTTGAAAAACACCAACAAATTCAACAACAACCTCGACATTGAAAAACACCAATAAATTCAACAACAAACTCAACATTGAAAAACTACAACAACCTCAACATTGAAAAACACCAACAAATACAACAACAACCTCAGCATTGAACAACAACAACAACCTCAACATTGAAAAACATCAACAAATTCAACAACAACCTCAACATTGAAAAACAACAACCTCAACATTGAAAAACACCAACAAATTCAACAACAACCTCAACATTGAAAAACAACAACAACCTCAACATTGAAAAACACCAAGAAATTCAACAACCTCGACATTGAAAAACACCAACAAATTCAACAACAACCTCCACATTGAACAACAACAACAACCTCAACATTGAAAAACACCAACAAATTCAACAACAACCTCAACAATAAAAACAACAACAACCTGAACATTGAAAAACACCAACAAATTCAACAACAACCTTAACATTTAAAAACACCAACAAATGCAACAACAGCCTCAACATTGATAAACACCAACAAATTCAACAACAACTTCAACTTGGAAATCACCAACAAATTCAACAACAACCTCAACATTGAAAAACTACAACAACCTCAACATTGAAAAACACCAACAAATACAACAACAACCTCCCCATTGAAAAACAACAACAACCTCAACATTGAAAAACACCAACAAATTCAACAATCACCTCAACATTGAAAAATAACAACAACCTCAACATTGAAAAACAACAACAACCTCAACATTGAAAAACACCAACAAATTCAACAACAACCTCAACATTGAAAAACACCAACAAATTCAACAACAACCTAAACATTTAAAAACGCCAACAAATTCAACAACAACCTCACCATTGAAAACACCAACAAATTCAACAACAACCTCAACATTGAAAAACAACAACAACCTCAACATTGAAAAACACCAACAAATTCAACAACAACTTCAACATTGAAAAACACCAACAAATTCAACAACAACCTCGAAATTGAAAAACACCAACAAATTCAACAACAACCTCAACATTGAAAAACAGCAACAACCTGAACATTGAAAAACACCAACAAATTCAACAACAACCTCAACATTGAAAAACACCAACAAATTCAACATAAACCTCAACATTTAAAAACGAAAACAAATTCAACAACAACCTCAACATTGAAAAACACCAACAAATTCAACAATATCCTCAAAATTGAAAAACAACAACAACCTCAACACTGAAAAACACCAACAAATTCAACAACAACCTCAACATTGAAAAACAACAACAACCTCAACATTGAAAAATACCAACAAATTCAACACCAACCTCAACATTGAAAAACATCAACAAATTCAACAACAACCTCAACATTGAAAAACAACAACCTCAACATTGAAAAACACCAACAAATTCAACAACAACCTCAACATTGAAAAACAACAACTACCTCAACATTGAAAAACACCAACAAATTCAACAACAACCTCAACATTGAAAAACAACAACAACCACAACATTGAAAAACACCAAAAAAATTCAACAACAACCTCAACATTGAAAAACACCAACAAATTCAACAACAACCTCAGCATTGAAAAACAACAACAACCTCAACATTGCAAAACACCAACAAATTCAACAACAACCTCAACATTGAAAAACACCAACAAATTCAACAATCACCTCAACATTGAAAAATAACAACAACCTCAACATTGAAAAACAACAACAACCTCAACATTGAAAAACACCAACAAATTCAACAACAACCTCAACATTGAAAAACAACAACAACCTCAACATTGAAAAACACCAAGAAATTCAACAAACTCGACATTTAAAAACACCAACAAATGCAACAACAACCTCAACATTGATAAACACCAACAAATTCAAGAACAACCTCGACATTGAAAAACACCAACAAATTCAAGAACAACCTCGACATTGAAAAACACCAACAAATTCAACAACAACCTTAACATCTAAAAACACCAACAAATGCAACAACAACCTCAACATTGATAAACACCCACAAATTCAACAACAACTTCAACTTTGAAAAACACCAACAAATTCAACAACAACCTCGACATTGAAAAACACCAATAAATTCAACAACAACCTCAACATTGAAAAACTACAACAACCTCAACATTGAAAAACACCAACAAATACAACAACAACCTCAGCATTGAACAACAACAACAACCTCAACATTGAAAAACACCAACAAATTCAACAACAACCTCAACATTGAAAAACACCAACAAATTCAACAACAACCTCAACATTGAAAAACAACAACAACTTCAACATTGAAAAACACCAACAAATTCAACAACAACTTCAACATTGAAAAACACCAACAAATTCAACAACAACCTCAATATTGAAAAACAGCAAAAAATTCAACAACAACCTCAACATTGAAAAACAGCAACAACCTCAACATTGAAAAACACCAACAAATTCAACAACAACCTCAACATTGAAAAACAACAACAAATTCAACATAAACCTCAACATTTAAAAACTAAAACAAATTCAACAACAACCTCAACATTGAAAAACACCAACAAATTCAACAATATCCTCAACATTGAAAAACAACAATAACCTCAACATTGAAAAATACCAACAAATTCAACACCAACCTCAACATTGAAAAACATCAACAAATTCAACAACAACCTCAACATTGAAAAACAACAACCTCAACATTGAAAAACACCAACAAAATCAACAACAACCTCAACATTGAAAAACAACAACAACCTCAACATTGAAAAACACCAACAAATTCAACAACAACCTCAACATTGAAAAACAACAACAACCTCAACATTGAAAAACACCAACAAATTCAACAACAACCTCGACATTTAAAAACACCAACAAATGCAACAACAACCTCAACATTGATAAACACCAAGAAATTCAACAACAACCTCAACATTGAAAAACACCAACAAATTCAACAACCTCAACATTGAAAAACAACAACAACCTGAACTTTGAAAAACACCAACAAATTCAACAACAACCTTAACATTTAAAAACACCAACAAATGCAACAACAACCTCAACATTGATAAACACGAACAAATTCAACAACAACTTCAACTTTGAAAAACACCACCAAATTCAACAACAACCTCGACATTGAAAAATACCAACAAATTCAACACCAACCTCAACATTGAAAAACATCAACAAATTCAACAACAACCTCAACATTGAAAAACAACAACCTCAACATTGAAAAACACCAACAAAATCAACAACAACCTCAACATTGAAAAACAACAACAACCTCAACATTGAAAAACACCAACAAATTCAACAACAACCTCAACATTGAAAAACAACAACAACCTCAACATTGAAAAACACCAACAAATTCAACAACAACCTCGACATTTAAAAACACCAACAAATGCAACAACAACCTCAACATTGATAAACACCAAGAAATTCAACAACAACCTCAACATTGAAAAACACCAACAAATTCAACAACCTCAACATTGAAAAACAACAACAACCTGAACTTTGAAAAACACCAACAAATTCAACAACAACCTTAACATTTAAAAACACCAACAAATGCAACAACAACCTCAACATTGATAAACACGAACAAATTCAACAACAACTTCAACTTTGAAAAACACCACCAAATTCAACAACAACCTCGACATTGAAAAACACCAACAAATTCAACAACAACCTCAACATTGAAAAACTACAACAACCTCAACATTGAAAAACACCAACAAATACAACAACAACCTCAGCATTGAAAAACAACAACAACCTCAACATTGAAAAACACCAACAAATTCAACAATCACCTCAACATTGAAAAATAACAACAACCTCAACATTGAAAAACAACAACAACCTCAAACATTGAAAAACACCAACAAATTCAACAACAACCTCAACATTGAAAAACACCAACAAATTCAACAACAACCTAAACATTTAAAAACGCCAACAAATTAAACAACAACCTCAACATTGAAAAACAACAACAACCTCAACATAAAAAACACCAACAAATTCAACAATCACCTCAACATTGAAAAATAACAACAACCTCAACATTGAAAAACAACAACAACCTCAACATTGAAAAACACCAGCAAATTCAACAACAACCTCAACATTGAAAAACACCAACAAATTCAACAACAACCTAAACATTTGAAAACGCCAACAAATTCAACAACAACCTCAACATTGAAAAACAACAACAACCTCAACATGAATAACACCAACAAATTCAACAACAACTTCAACATTGAAAAACACCAACAAATTCAACAACAACAACGACATTGAAAAACACCATCAAATTCAACAACAACCTCAATATTGAAAAACAACAACAACCTCAACATTGAAAAACACCAACAAATTCAACAACAACCTCAACATTGAAAAACACCAACAAATTCAACAACAACCACGACATTGAAAAACACCATCAAATTCAACAACAACCTCAATATTGAAAAACAACAACAACCTCAACATTGAAAAACACCAACAAATTCTACAACAACCTCAACTTTGAAAAACACCAACAAATACAACAACAACCTCAGCATTGAAAAACAACAACAACCTCAACATTGAAAAACACCAACAAATTCAACAATCACCTCAACATTGAAAAACACCAACAAATTCAACAACAATCTCAGCATTGAAAAACAACAACAACCTCAACATTGAAAAACACCAACAAATTCAACAACAACCTCAACGTTGAAAAACACCAACAAATTCAACAATCACCTCAACATTGAAAAATAACAACAACCTCAACATTGAAAAACAAGAACAACCTTAACATTGAAAAACATCAACAAATTCAACAACAACCTCAACATTGAAAAACACCAACAAATACAACAACAACCTCAACATTGAAAAACCACAACAACCTCAACATTGAAAAACACCAACAAGTTCAACAACAACCTCAACATTGAAAACACCAACAAATTCAACAACAACCTCAACATTGACAAACAAAAACAACCTCAACTATGAAAAACAACAACAACCTCGAAATTGAAAAACACCAACAAATTCAACAACAACCTCAACATTGAAAAACAACAACAACCTCAACATTGAAAAACACCAACAAATTCAACATAAACCTCAACATTTAAAAACGAAAACAAATTCAACAACAACCTCAACATTGAAAAACACCAACAAATTCAACAATATCCTCAACATTGAAAAACAACAACAACCTCAACACTGAAAAACACCAACAAATTCAAAAACAACCTCAACATTGAAAAACAACAACAACCTCAACATTGAAAAATACCAACAAATTCAACACCAACCTCAACATTGAAAAACATCAACAAATTCAACAACAACCTCAACATTGAAAAACAACAACCTCAACATTGAAAAACACCAACAAATTCAACAACAACCTCAACATTGAAAAACAACAACTACCTCAACATTGAAAAACACCAACAAATTCAACAACAACCTCAACATTGAAAAACAACAACAACCACAACATTGAAAAACACCAAAAAAATTCAACAACAACCACAACATTGAAAAACACCAAAAAAATTCAACAACAACCTCAACATTGAAAAACACCAACAAATTCAACAACAACCTCAGCATTGAAAAACAACAACAACCTCAACATTGCAAAACACCAACAAATTCAACAACAACCTCAACATTGAAAGACACCAACAAATTCAACAATCACCTCAACATTGAAAAATAACAACAACCTCAACATTGAAAAACAACAACAACCTCAACATTGAAAAACACCAACAAATTCAACAACAACCTCAACATTGAAAAACAACAACAACCTCAACATTGAAAAACACCAAGAAATTCAACAACCTCGACATTTAAAAACACCAACAAATGCAACAACAACCTCAACATTGATAAACACCAACAAATTCAACAACAACCTCAACATTGAAAAACACCAACAAATTCAAGAACAACCTCGACATTGAAAAACACCAACAAATTCAACAACAACCTTAACATCTAAAAACACCAACAAATGCAACAACAACCTCAACATTGATAAACACCCACAAATTCAACAACAACTTCAACTTTGAAAAACACCAACAAATTCAACAACAACCTCGACATTGAAAAACACCAATAAATTCAACAACAACCTCAACATTGAAAAACTACAACAACCTCAACATTGAAAAACAACAACAACCACAATATTGAAAAACACCAACAAATTCAACAACAACCTCAACATTGAAAACACCAACAAATTCAACAACAACCTCAACATTGAAAAACAAAAACAACCTCAACATTGAAAAACAACAACAACCTCGAAATTGAAAAACTCCAACAAATTCAACAACCTCAACATTGAAAAACAACAACAACCTCAACATTGAAAAACACCAACAAATTCAACAACAACTTCAACATTGAAAAACACCAACAAATTCAACAACAACCTCGAAATTGAAAAACAGCAACAAATTCAACAACAACCTCAACATTGAAAAACAGCAACAACCTCAACATTGAAAAACACCAACAAATTCAACAACAACCTCAACATTGAAAAACACCAACAAATTCAACATAAACCTCAACATTTAAAAACGAAAACAAATTCAACAACAACCTCAACATTGAAAAACACCAACAAATTGAACAATATCCTCAACATTGAAAAACAACAACAACCTCAACATTGAAAAACACCAACAAATTCAACAACAACCTCAACATTGAAAAACAACAACAACCTCAACATTGAAAAATACCAACAAATTCAACACCAACCTCAACATTGAAAAACATCAACAAATTCAACAACAACCTCAACATTGAAAAACAACAACCTCAACATTGAAAAACACCAACAAATTCAACAACAACCTCAACATTGAAAAACAACAACAACCTCAACATTGAAAAACACCAACAAATTCAACAACAACCTCAACATTGAAAAATAACAACAACCTCAACATTGAAAAACACCAAAAAAATTCAACAACAACCTCAACATTGAAAAACACCAACAAATTCAACAACAACCTCAGCATTGAAAAACAACAACAACCTCAACATTGAAAAACACCAACAAATTCAACAACAACCTCAACATTGAAAAACAACAACAACCTCAACATTGAAAAACACCAAGAAATTCAACAACCTCGACATTGAAAAACACCAACAAATTCAACAACAACCTCCACATTGAACAACAACAACAACCTCAACATTGAAAAACACCAACAAATTCAACAACAACCTCAACAATAAAAACAACAACAACCTGAACATTGAAAAACACCAACAAATTCAACAACAACCTTAACATTTAAAAACACCAACAAATGCAACAACAACCTCAACATTGATAAACACCAACAAATTCAACAACAACTTCAACTTTGAAATCACCAACAAATTCAACAACAACCTCAACATTGAAAAACTACAACAACCTCAACATTGAAAAACACCAACAAATACAACAACAACCTCCCCATTGAAAAACAACAACAACCTCAACATTGAAAAACACCAACAAATTCAACAATCACCTCAACATTGAAAAATAACAACAACCTCAACATTGAAAAACAACAACAACCTCAACATTGAAAAACACCAACAAATTCAACAACAACCTCAACATTGAAAAACACCAACAAATTCAACAACAACCTAAACATTTAAAAACGCCAACAAATTCAACAACAACCTCACCATTGAAAACACCAACAAATTCAACAACAACCTCAACATTGAAAAACAACAACAACCTCAACATTGAAAAACACCAACAAATTCAACAACAACTTCAACATTGAAGAACACCAACAAATTCAACAACAACCTCGAAATTGAAAAACACCAACAAATTCAACTACAACCTCAACATTGAAAAACAGCAACAACCTGAACATTGAAAAACACCAACAAATTCAACAACAACCTCAACATTGAAAAACACCAACAAATTCAACATAAACCTCAACATTTAAAAACGAAAACAAATTCAACAACAACCTCAACATTGAAAAACACCAACAAATTCAACAATATCCTCAACATTGAAAAACAACAACAACCTCAACACTGAAAAACACCAACAAATTCAACAACAACCTCAACATTGAAAAACAACAACAACCTCAACATTGAAAAATACCAACAAATTCAACACCAACCTCAACATTGAAAAACATCAACAAATTCAACAACAACCTCAATATTGAAAAACAACAACCTCAACATTGAAAAACACCAACAAATTCAACAACAACCTCAACATTGAAAAACAACAACTACCTCAACATTGAAAAACACCAACAAATTCAACAACAACCTCAACATTGAAAAACAACAACAACCACAACATTGAAAAACACCAAAAAAATTCAACAACAACCTCAACATTGAAAAACACCAACAAATTCAACAACAACCTCAGCATTGAAAAACAACAACAACCTCAACATTGCAAAACACCAACAAATTCAACAACAACATCAACATTGAAAAACACCAACAAATTCAACAATCACCTCAACATTGAAAAATAACAACAACCTCAACATTGAAAAACAACAACAACCTCAACATTGAAAAACACCAACAAATTCAACAACAACCTCAACATTGAAAAACAACAACAACCTCAACATTGAAAAACACCAAGAAATTCAACAACCTCGACATTTAAAAACACCAACAAATGCAACAACAACCTCAACATTGATAAACACCAACAAATTCAACAACAACCTCAACATTGAAAAACACCAACAAATTCAAGAACAACCTCGACATTGAAAAACACCAAGAAATTCAACAACAACCTTAACATCTAAAAACACCAACAAATGCAACAACAACCTCAACATTGATAAACACCCACAAATTCAACAACAACTTCAACTTTGAAAAACACCAACAAATTCAACAACAACCTCGACATTGAAAAACACCAATAAATTCAACAACAACCTCAACATTGAAAAACTACAACAACCTCAACATTGAAAAACACCAACAAATACAACAACAACCTCAGCATTGAAAACAACAACAACCTCAACATTGAAAAACACCAACAAATTCAACAACAACCTCAACATTGAAAAACACCAACAAATTCAACAACAACCTAAACATTTAAAAACGCCAGCAAATTCAACAACAACCTCAACATTGAAAAACAACCTCAACATAAAAAACACCAAAAAATTCAACAACAACCTCAACATTGAAAACACCAACAAATTCAACAACAACCTGAACATTGAAAAACAAAAACAACCTCAACATTGAAAAACAACAACAACCTCGAAATTGAAAAACACCAACAAATTCAACAACAACCTCAACATTGAAAAACAACAACAACCTCAAGATTGAAAAACACCAACAAATTCAACAACAACTTCAACATTGAAAAAGACCAACAAATTCAACAACAACCTCGAAATTGAAAAACACCAACAAATTCAACAACAACCTCAACATTGAAAAACAGCAACAACCTGAACATTGAAAAACACCAACAAATTCAACAACAACCTCAACATTGAAAAACACCAACAAATTCAACAACAACCTCAACATTGAAAAACATCAACAAATTCAACAATATCCTCAACATTGAAAAACAACAACAACCTCAACATTGAAAAACACCAACAAATTCAACAACAACCTCAACATTGAAAAACAACAACAACCTCAACATTGAAAAATACCAACAAATTCAACACCAACCTCAACATTGAAAAACATCAACAAATTCAACAACAACCTCAACATTGAAAAACAACAACCTCAACATTGAAAAACACCAACACATTCAACAACAACCTCAACACTGAAAAACTACAACAACCTCAACATTGAAAAACACCAAAAAAATTCAACAACAACCTCAACATTGAAAAACACCAACAAATGCAACAACAAACTCAACATTGATAAACACCAACAAATTCAACAACAACTTCAACTTTGAAAAACACCAACAAATTCAACAACAACCTCAACATTGAAAAACTACAACAACCTCAACATTGAAAAACACCAACAAATACAACAACAACCTCCACATTGAAAAACAACAACAACCTCAACATTGAAAAACACCAACAAATTCAACAATCACCTCAACATTGAAAAATAACAACAACCTCAACATTGAAAAACAACAACAACCTCAACATTGAAAAACACCAACAAATTCAACAACAACCTCAACATTGAAAAACACCAACAAATTCAACAACAACCTCAACATTGAAAACACCAACAAATTCAACAACAACCTCAACATTGAAAAACAAAAACAACCTCAACATTGAAAAACAACAACAACCTCGAAATTGAAAAACACCAACAAATTCAACAACAACCTCAACATTGAAAAACAACAACAACCTCAACATTGAAAAACACCAACAAATTCAACAACAACTTCAACATTGAAAAACACCAACAAATTCAACAACAACCTCGAAATTGAAAAACACCAACAAATTCAACAACAACCTCAACATTGAAAAACAGCAACAACCTGAACATTGAAAAACACCAACAAATTCAACAACAACCTCAACATTGAAAAACACCAACAAATTCAACAATATCCTCAACATTGAAAAACAACAACAACCTCAACATTGAAAAACACCAACAAATTCAACAACAACCTCAACATTGAAAAACAACAACAACCTCAACATTGAAAAATACCAACAAATTCAACACCAACCTCAACATTGAAAAACATCAACAAATTCAACAACAACCTCAACATTGAAAAACAACAACCTCAACATTGAAAAACACCAACAAATTCAACAACAACCTCAACATTGAAAAACAACAACTACCTCAACATTGAAAAACACCAACAAATTCAACAACAACCTCAACATTGAAAAACAACAACAACCACAACATTGAAAAACACCAAAAAAATTCAACAACAACCTCAACATTGAAAAACACCAACAAATTCAACAACAACCTCAGCATTGAAAAACAACAACAACCTCAACATTGCAAAACACCAACAAATTCAACAACAACCTCAACATTGAAAAACACGAACAAATTCAACAATCACCTCAACATTGAAAAATAACAACAACCTCAACATTGAAAAACAACAACAACCTCAACATTGAAAAACACCAACAAATTCAACAACAACCTCAACATTGAAAAACAACAACAACCTCAACATTGAAAAACACCAAGAAATTCAACAACCTCGACATTTAAAAACACCAACAAATGCAACAACAACCTCAACATTGATAAACACCAACAAATTCAACAACAACCTCAACATTGAAAAACACCAACAAATTCAAGAACAACCTCGACATTGAAAAACACCAACAAATTCAACAACAACCTTAACATCTAAAAACACCAACAAATGCAACAGCAACCTCAACATTGATAAACACCCACAAATTCAACAACAACTTCAACTTTGAAAAACACCAACAAATTCAACAACAACCTCGACATTGAAAAACACCAATAAATTCAACAACAACCTCAACATTGAAAAACTACAACAACCTCAACATTGAAAAACACCAACAAATACAACAACAACCTCAGCATTGAATAACAACAACAACCTCAACATTGAAAAACACCAACAAATTCAACAATCACCTCAACATTGAAAAATAACAACAACCTCAACATTGAAAAACAACAACAACCTCAACATTGAAAAACACCAACAAATTCAACAACAACCTCAACATTGAAAAACACCAACAAATTCAACAACAACCTAAACATTTAAAAACGCCAACAAATTCAACAACAACCTCAACATTGAAAAACAACCTCAACATAAAAAACACCAAAAAATTCAACAACAACCTCAACATTGAAAACACCAACAAATTCAACAACAACCTCAACATTGAAAAACAAAAACAACCTCAACATTGAAAAACAACAACAACCTCGAAATTGAAAAACACCAACAAATTCAACAACAACCTCAACATTGAAAAACAACAACAACCTCAACATTGAAAAACACCAACAAATTCAACAACAACTTCAACATTGAAAAACACCAACAAATTCAACAACAACCTCAACATTGAAAAACAGCAACAACCTGAACATTGAAAAACACCAACAAATTCAACAACAACCTCAACATTGAAAAACACCAACAAATTCAACAACAACCTCAACATTGAAAAACATCAACAAATTCAACAATATCCTCAACATTGAAAAACAACAACAACCTCAACATTGAAAAACACCAACAAATTCAACAACAACCTCAACATTGAAAAACAACAACAACCTCAACATTGAAAAATACCAACAAATTCAACACCAACCTCAACATTGAAAAACATCAACACATTCAACAACAACCTCAACATTGAAAAACAACAACCTCAACATTGAAAAACACCAACACATTCAACAACCTCAACACTGAAAAACAACAACAACCTCAACATTGAAAAACACCAAAAAAATTCAACAACAACCTCAACATTGAAAAACACCAACAAATTCAACAACAACCTCAGCATTGAAAAACAACAACAACCTCAACATTGAAAAACACCAACAAATTCAACAACAACCTCAACATTGAAAAACACCAACAAATTCAACAATCACCTCAACATTGAAAAATAACAACAACCTCAACATTGAAAAACAACAACAACCTCAACATTGAAAAACACCAACAAATTCAACAACAACCTCAACATTGAAAAACAACAACAACCTCAACATTGAAAAACACCAAGAAATTCAACAACCTCGACATTTAAAAACACCAACAAATGCAACAACAACCTCAACATTGATAAACACCAACAAATTCAACAACAACCTCAACATTGAAAAACACCAACAAATTCAACAACAACCTCAACATTGAAAAATAACAACAACCTCAACATTGAAAAACAACAACAACCTAAACATTGAAAAACACCAACAAATTCAACAACAACCTCAACATTGAAAAACACCAACAAATTCAACAACAACCTAAACATTTAAAAACGCCAACAAATTCAACAACAACCTCAACATTGAAAAACAACAACAACCTCAACATAAAAAACACCAACAAATTCAACAACTTCAACATTGAAAAACACCAACAAATTCAACAACAACCTCAACATTGAAAAACACCAACAATTTCAACAACAACCTAAACATTTAAAAACGCCAACAAATTCAACAACAACCTCAACATTGATAAACACCAACAAATTCAACAACAACCTCAACATTGAAAAACACCAACAAATTCAACAACAACCTCGACATTGAAAAAAACCAACAAATTCAACAACAACCTTAACATCTAAAAACACCAACAAATGCAACAACAACCTCAACATTGATAAACACCCACAAATTCAACAACAACTTCAACTTTGAAAAACACCAACAAATTCAACAACAACCTCGACATTGAAAAACACCAACAAATTCAACAACAACCTCAACATTGAAAAACACCAACAAATTCAACAATATCCTCAACATTGAAAAACAACAACAACCTCAACATTGAAAAACACCAACAAATTCAACAACAACCTCAACATTGAAAAACAACAACAACCTCAACATTGAAGAATACCAACAAATTCAACACCAACCTCAACATTGAAAAACATCAACAAATTCAACAACAACCTCAACATTGAAAAACAACAACCTCAACATTGAAAAACACCAACAAATTCAACAACAACCTCAACATTGAAAAACAACAACAACCTCAACATTGAAAAACACCAACAAATTCAACCAGAACCTCAACATTGAAAAACAACAACAACCTCAACATTGAAAAACACCAAAAAAATTCAACAACAACCTCAACATTGAAAAACACCAACAAATTCAACAACAACCTCAGCATTGAAAAACAACAACAACCTCAACATTGAAAAACACCAACAAATTCAACAACAACCTCAACATTGAAAAACACCAACAAATTCAACAATCACCTCAACATTGAAAAATAACAACAACCTCAACATTGAAAAACAACAACAACCTCAACATTGAAAAACACCAACAAATTCAACAACAACCTCAACACAGAAAAACAACAACAACCTCAACATTGAAAAACACCAACAAATTCAACAACAACCTGGACATTGAAAAACACCAACAAATTCAACAACAACCTCAACATTGAAAAACACCAACAAATTCAACAAGTTCAACATTGAAAAACACCAACAAATTCAACAACAACCTCGACATTTAAAAACGCCAACAAATTCAACAACAACCTCAACATTGAAAAGCACGAACAAATTCAACAACAACCTCAACATTGAAAAACAACAACAACCTCAACATTGAAGAATACCAACAAATTCAACACCAACCTCAACATTGAAAAACATCAACAAATTCAACAACAACCTCAACATTGAAAAACAACAACCTCAACATTGAAAAACACCAACAAATTCAACAACAACCTCAACATTGAAAAACAACAACAACCTCAACATTGAAAAACACCAAGAAATTCAACAACCTCGACATTTAAAAACACCAACAAATGCAACAACAACCTCAACATTGATAAACACCAACAAATTCAACAACAACCTCAACATTGAAAAACACCAACCAATTCAACAACAACCTCGACATTGAAAAACACCAACAAATTCAACAACAACCTTAACATCTAAAAACACCAACAAATGCAACAACAACCTCAACATTGATAAACACCCACAAATTCAACAACAACTTCAACTTTGAAAAACACCAACAAATTCAACAACAACCTCGACATTGAAAAACACCAACAAATTCAACAACAACCTCAACATTGAAAAACTACAACAACCTCAACATTGAAAAACACCAACAAATACAACAACAACCTCAGCATTCAATAACAACAACAACCTCAACATTGAAAAACACCAACAAATTCAACAATCACCTCAACATTGAAAAATAACAACAACCTCAACATTGAAAAACAACAACAACCTCAACATTGAAAAACACCAACAAATTCAACAACAACCTCAACATTGAAAAACACCAACAAATTCAACAACAACCTCAACATTGAAAAACAAAAACAACCTCAACATTGAAAAACAACAACAACCTCGAAATTGAAAAACACCAACAAATTCAACAACAACCTCAACACTGAAAAACAACAACAACCTCAACATTGAAAAACACCAACAAATTCAACAACAACTTCAACATTGAAAAACACCAACAAATTCAACAACAACCTCGAAATTGAAAAACACCAACAAATTCAACAACAACCTCAACATTGAAAAACAGCAACAACCTGAACATTGAAAAACACCAACAAATTCAACAACAACCTCAACATTGAAAAACACCAACAAATTCAACAACAACCTCAATCTTGAAAAACATCAACAAATTCAACAATATCCTCAACATTGAAAAACAACAACAACCTCAACATTGAAAAACACCAACAAATTCAACAACAACCTCAACATTGAAAAACAACAACAACCTCAACATTGAAAAATACCAACAAATTCAACACCAACCTCAACATTGAAAAACATCAACAAATTCAACAACAACCTCAACATTGAAAAACAACAACCTCAACATTGAAAAACACCAACACATTCAACAACAACCTCAACACTGAAAAACAACAACAACCTCAACATTGAAAAACACCAAAAAAATTCAACAACAACCTCAACATTGAAAAACACCAACAAATTCAACAACAACCTCAGCATTGAAAAACAACAACAACCTCAACATTGAAAAACACCAACAAATTCAACAACAACCTCAACATTGAAAAACACCAACAAATTCAACAATCACCTCAACATTGAAAAATAACAACAACCTCAACATTGAAAAACAACAACAACCTCAACATTGAAAAACACCAACAAATTCAACAACAACCTCAACATTGAAAAACAACAACAACCTCAACATTGAAAAACACCAAGAAATTCAACAACCTCGACATTTAAAAACACCAACAAATGCAACAACAACCTCAACATTGATAAACACCAACAAATTCAACAACAACCTCAACATTGAAAAACACCAACAAATTCAACAACAACCTCAACATTGAAAAACAACAACAACCTGAACATTGAAAAACACCAACAAATTCAACAACAACCTTAACATTTAAAAACACCAACAAATGCAACAACAACCTCAACATTGATAAACACCAACAAATTCAACAACAACTTCAACTTTGAAAAACACCAACAAATTCAACAACAACCTCGACATTGAAAAACACCAACAAATTCAACAACAAGCTCAACATTGAAAAACACCAACAAATTCAACAATCACCTCAACATTGAAAAATAACAACCTCAACATTGAAAAACAACAACAACCTAAACATTGAAAAACACCAACAAATTCAACAACAACCTCAACATTGAAAAACACCAACAAATTCAACAACAACCTAAACATTTAAAAACGCCAACAAATTCAACAACAACCTCAACATTGAAAAACAACAACAACCTCAACATAAAAAACACCAACAAATTCAACAACAACTTCAACATTGAAAAACACCAACAAATTCAACAACAACCTCAACATTGAAAAACACCAACAAATTCAACAACAACCTAAACATTTAAAAACGCCAACAAATTCAACAACAACCTCTACATTAAACAACAACAACAACCTCAACATTGAAAAACACCAACAAATTCAACAACAACCTCAATATTGAAAAACAACAACAACCTCAACATTGAAAAACACCAACAAATTCAACAAGTTCAACATTGTAAAACACCAACAAATTCAGCAACAACCTCGACATTGAAAAACACCAACAAATTCAACAACAACCTCAACATTGAAAAACACCAACAAATTCAACAAGTTCAACATTGAAAAACACCAACAAATTCAACAACAACCTCGACATTTAAAAACGCCAACAAATTCAACAACAACCTCAACATTGAAAAACACCAACAAATTCAACAATATCCTCAACATTGAAAAACAACAACAACCTCAACATTGAAAAACACCAACAAATTCAACAACAACCTCAACATTGAAAAACAACAACAACCTCAACATTGAAGAATACCAACAAATTCAACACCAACCTCAACATTGAAAAACATCAACAAATTCAACAACAACCTCAACATTGAAAAACAACAACCTCAACATTGAAAAACACCAACAAATTCAACAACAACCTCAACATTGAAAAACAACAACAACCTCAACATTGAAAAACACCAACAAATTCAACCAGAACCTCAACATTGAAAAACAACAACAACCTCAACATTGAAAAACACCAAAAAAATTCAACAACAACCTCAACATTGAAAAACACCAACAGATTCAACAACAACCTCAGCATTGAAAAACAACAACAACCTCAACATTGAAAAACACCAAAAAATTCAACAACAACCTCAACATTGAAAAACACCAACAAATTCAACAATCACCTCAACATTGAAAAATAACAACAACCTCAACATTGAAAAACAACAACAACCTCAACATTGAAAAACACCAACAAATTCAACAACAACCTCAACATTGAAAAACAACAACAACCTCAACATTGAAAAACACCAAGAAATACAACAACAACCTCAACATGGAAAAACACCAACAAATTCAACAAGTTCAACATTGAAAAACACCAACAAATTCAACAACAACCTCGACATTGAAAAACACCAACAAATTCAACAACAACCTCAACATTGAAAAACACCAACAAATTCAACAAGTTCAACATTGAAAAACACCAACAAATTCAACAACAACCTCGACATTTAAAAACGCCAACAAATTCAACAACAACCTCAACATTGAAAAACACCAACAAATTCAACAACAACCTCAACATTGAAAAACAACAACCTCAACATTGAAAAACACCAACAAATTCAACAACAACCTCAACATTGAAAAACAACAACAACCTCAACATTGGAAAACACCAACAAATTCAACAACAACCTCAACATTGAAAAACAACAACAACCTCAACATTGAAAAACACCAAAAAAATTCAACAACAACCTCAACATTGAAAAACACCAACGAATTCAACAACAACCTCAGCATTGAAAAACAACAACAACCTCAACATTGAAAAACACCAACAAATTAAACAACAACCTCAACATTGAAAAACACCAACAAATTCAACAATCACCTCAACATTGAAAAATAACAACAACCTCAACATTGAAAAACAACAACAACCTCAACATTGAAAAACACCAACAAATTCAACAACAACCTCAACATTGAAAAACAACAACAACCTCAACATTGAAAAACACCAAGAAATTCAACAACCTCGACATTTAAAAACACCAACAAATTCAACAACAACTTCAACTTTGAAAAACACCAACAAATTCAACAACAACCTCGACATTGAAAAACACCAACAAATTCAACAACAACCTCAACATTGAAAAACTACAACAACCTCAACATTGAAAAACACCAACAAATACAACAACAACCTCAGCATTGAAAAACAACAACAACCTCAACATTGAAAAACACCAACAAATTCAACAATCACCTCAACATTGAAAAATAACAACAACCTCAACATTGAAAAACAACAACAACCTCAACATTGAAAAACACCAACAAATTCAACAACAACCTCAACATTGAAAAACACCAACAAATTCAACAACAACCTAAACATTTAAAAACGCCAACAAATTCAACAACAACCTCAACATTGAAAAACAACAACAACCTCAACATAAAAAACACCAACAAATTCAACAACAACTTCAACATTGAAAAACACCAACAAATTCAACAACAACCACGACATTGAAAAACACCATCAAATTCAACAACAACCTCAATATTTAAAAACAACAACAACCTCAACATTGAAATACACCAACAAATTCAACAACAACCTCAAGATTGAAAAACACCAACAAATTCAACAACAACCTAAACATTTAAAAACGCCAACAAATTCAACAACAACCTCCACATTAAACAACAACAACCTCAACATTGAAAAAAACCAACAAATTCAACAACAACCTCAACATTGAAAAACAACAACAACCTCAACATTGAAAAACACCAACAAATTCAACAACAACCTCAACATTTCAAAACACCAACAAATTCAACAACAACCTCAACATTGAAAAACACCAACAAATTCAACAAGTTCAACATTGAAAAACACCAACAAATTCAACAACAACCTCGACATTGAAAAACACCAACAAATTCAACAACAACCTCAACATTGAAAAACACCAACAAATTCAGCAAGTTCAACATTGAAAAACACCAACAAATTCAACAACAACCTCGACATTTAAAAACGAAAACAAATTCAACAACAACCTCAACATTGAAAAACACCAACAAATTCAACAATATCCTCAACATTGAAAAACAACAACAACCTCAACATTGAAAAACACCAACAAATTCAACAACAACCTCAACATTGAAAAACAACAACAACCTCAACATTGAAAAATACCAACAAATTCAACACCAACAACAACATTGAAAAACATCAACAAATTCAACAACAACCTCAACATTGAAAAACAACAACCTCAACATTGAAAAACACCAACAAATTCAACAACAACCTCAACATTGAAAAACAACAACAACCTCAACATTGAAAAACACCAACAAATTCAACAACAACCTCAACATTGAAAAACAACAACAACCTCAACATTGAAAAACACCAAAAAAATTCAACAACAACCTCAACTTTGAAAAACACCAACAAATTCAACAACAACCTCAGCATTGAAAAACAACAACAACCTCAACATTGAAAAACACCAACAAATTCAACAACAACCTCAACATTGAAAAACACCAACAAATTCAACAATCACCTCAACATTGAAAAATAACAACAACCTCAACATTGAAAAACAACAACAACCTCAACATTGAAAAACACCAACAAATTCAACAACAACCTCAACATTGAAAAACAACAACAACATCAACATTGAAAAACACCAAGAAATTCAACAACCTCGACATTTAAAAGCACCAACAAATTCAACAACAACCTCCACATTGAAGAACAACAACCTCAACATTGAAAAACACCAACAAATTCAACAACAACCTCAACAATAAAAACAACAACAACCTGAACATTGAAAAACACCAACAAATTCAACAACAACCTTAACATTTAAAAACACCAACAAATGCAACAACAACCTCAACATTGATAAACACCAACAAATTCAACAACAACCTCAACATTGAAAAACACCAACAAATTCAACAATATCCTCAACATTGAAAAACAACAACAACCTCAACATTGAAAAACACCAACAAATTCAACAACAACCTCAACATTGAAAAACAACAACAACCTCAACATTGAAGAATACCAACAAATTCAACACCAACCTCAACATTCAAAAACATCAACAAATTCAACAACAACCTCAACATTGAAAAACAACAACCTCAACATTGAAAAACACCAACAAATTCAACAACAACCTCAACATTGAAAAACAACAACAACCTCAACATTGAAAAACACCAACAAATTCAACCAGAACCTCAACATTGAAAAACAACAACAACCTCAACATTGAAAAACACCAAAAAAATTCAACAACAACCTCAACATTGAAAAACACCAACAAATTCAACAACAACCTCAGCATTGAAAAACAACAACAACCTCAACATTGAAAAACACCAACAAATTCAACAACAACCTCAACATTGAAAAACACCAACAAATTCAACAATCACCTCAACATTGAAAAATCACAACAACCTCAACATTGAAAAACAACAACAACCTCAACATTGAAAAACACCAACAAATTCAACAACAACCTCAACATTGAAAAACAACAACAACCTCAACATTGAAAAACACCAAGAAATACAACAACAACCTCAACATGGAAAAACACCAACAAATTCAACAAGTTCAACATTGAAAAACACCAACAAATTCAACAACAACCTCGACATTGAAAAACACCAACAAATTCAACAACAACCTCAACATTGAAAAACACCAACAAATTCAACAAGTTCAACATTGAAAAACACCAACAAATTCAACAACAACCTCGACATTTAAAAACGCCAACAAATTCAACAACAACCTCAACATTGAAAAACACCAACAAATTCAACAACAACCTCAACATTGAAAAACAACAACCTCAACATTGAAAAACACCAACAAATTCAACAACAACCTCAACATTGAAAAACAACAACAACCTCAACATTGAAAAACACCAACAAATTCAACAACAACCTCAACATTGAAAAACAACAACAACCTCAACATTGAAAAACACCAAAAAAATTCAACAACAACCTCAACATTGAAAAACACCAACGAATTCAACAACAACCTCAGCATTGAAAAACAACAACAACCTCAACATTGAAAAACACCAACAAATTCAACAACAACCTCAACATTGAAAAACACCAACAAATTCAACAATCACCTCAACATTGAAAAATAACAACAACCTCAACATTGAAAAACAACAACAACCTCAACATTGAAAAACACCAACAAATTCAACAACAACCTCAACATTGAAAAACAACAACAACCTCAACATTGAAAAACACCAAGAAATTCAACAACCTCGACATTTAAAAACACCAACAAATTCAACAACAACTTCAACTTTGAAAAACACCAACAAATTCAACAACAACCTCGACATTGAAAAACACCAACAAATTCAACAACAACCTCAACATTGAAAAACTACAACAACCTCAACATTGAAAAACACCAACAAATACAACAACAACCTCAGCATTGAAAAACAACAACAACCTCAACATTGAAAAACACCAACAAATTCAACAATCACCTCAACATTGAAAAATAACAACAACCTCAACATTGAAAAACAACAACAACCTCAACATTGAAAAACACCAACAAATTCAACAACAACCTCAACATTGAAAAACACCAACAAATTCAACAACAACCTAAACATTTAAAAACGCCAACAAATTCAACAACAACCACGACATTGAAAAACACCATCAAATTCAACAACAACCTCAATATTGAAAAACAACAACAACCTCAACATTGAAATACACCAACAAATTCAACAACAACCTCAACATTGAAAAACACCAACAAATTCAACAACAACCTAAACATTTAAAAACGCCAACAAATTCAACAACAACCTCCACATTAAACAACAACAACCTCAACATTGAAAAAAACCAACAAATTCAACAACAACCTCAACATTGAAAAACAACAACAACCTCAACATTGAAAAACACCAACAAATTCAACAACAACCTCAACATTTCAAAACACCAACAAATTCAACAACAACCTCAACATTGAAAAACACCAACAAATTCAACAAGTTCAACATTGAAAAACACCAACAAATTCAACAACAACCTCGACATTTAAAAACGAAAACAAATTCAACAACAACCTCAACATTGAAAAACACCAACAAATTCAACAATATCCTCAACATTGAAAAACAACAACAACCTCAACATTGAAAAACACCAACAAATTCAACAACAACCTCAACATTGAAAAACAACAACAACCTCAACATTGAAAAATACCAACAAATTCAACACCAACAACAACATTGAAAAACATCAACAAATTCAACAACAACCTCAACATTGAAAAACAACAACCTCAACATTGAAAAACACCAACAAATTCAACAACAACCTCAACATTGAAAAACAACAACAACCTCAACATTGAAAAACACCAACAAATTCAAGACCAACCTCAACATTGAAAAACAACAACAAATTCAACAATCACCTCAACATTGAAAAATAACAACAACCTCAACATTGAAAAACAACAACAACCTCAACATTGAAAAACACCAACAAATTCAACAACAACCTCAACATTGAAAAACAACAACAACATCAACATTGAAAAACACCAAGAAATTCAACAACCTCGACATTTAAAAACACCAACAAATTCAACAACAACCTCCACATTGAACAACAACCTCAACATTGAAAAACACCAACAAATTCAACAACAACCTCAACAATAAAAACAACAACAACCTGAACATTGAAAAACATCAACAAATTCAACAACAACCTCAACATTGAAAAACAACAACCTCAACATTGAAAAACACCAACAAATTCAACAACAACCTCAACATTGAAAAACAACAACAACCTCAACATTGAAAAACACCAACAAATTCAACAACAACCTCAACATTGAAAAACACCAACAAATTCAACAATCACCTCAACATTGAAAAATAACAACAACCTCAACATTGAAAAACAACAACAACCTCAACATTGAAAAACACCAACAAATTCAACAACAACCTCAACATTGAAAAACAACAACAACATCAACATTGAAAAACACCAAGAAATTCAACAACCTCGACATTTAAAAACACCAACAAATTCAACAACAACCTCCACATTGAACAACAACCTCAACATTGAAAAACACCAACAAATTCAACAACAACCTCAACAATAAAAACAACAACAACCTGAACATTGAAAAACACCAACAAATTCAACAACAACCTTAACATTTAAAAACACCAACAAATGCAACAACAACCTCAACATTGATAAACACCAACAAATTCAACAACAACTTCCACTTTGAAAAACACCAACAAATTCAACAACAACCTCGACATTGAAAAACACCAACAAAGTCAACAACAACCTCAACATTGAAAAACTACAACAACCTCAACATTGAAAAACACCAACAAATACAACAACAACCTCAGCTTTGAAAAACAACAACAACCTCAACATTGAAAAACACCAACAAATTCAACAATCACCTCAACATTGAAAAATAACAACAACCTCAACATTGAAAAACAACAACAACCTCAACATTGAAAAACACCAACAAATTCAACAACAACCTAAACATTTAAAAACGCCAACAAATTCAACAACGACCTCAACATTTAAAAACAACAACAACCTCAACATAAAAAACACCAACAAATTCAACAACAACTTCAACATTGAAAAACACCAACAAATTCAACAACAACCTAAACATTTAAAAACGCCAACAAATTCAACAACAACCTCAACATTAAACAACAACAACAACCTCAACATTGAAAAACACCAACAAATTCAACAACAACCTCAAGATTGAAAAACAACAACAACCTCGAAATTGAAAAACACCAACAAATTCAACAACAACCACAACATTGAAAAACAACAACAACCTCAACATCGAAAAACACCAACAAATTCAACAACAACTTCAACATTGAAAAACACCAACAAATTCAACAACAACCTCGAAATTGAAAAACACCAACAAATTCAACAACAACCTCAACATTGAATAACAACAACAACCTCAACATTGAAAACACCAACAAATTCAACAACAACCTCAACATTGAAAAACACCAACAAATTCAACATAAACCTCAACATTTAAAAACGAAAACAAATTCAACAACAACCTCAACATTGAAAAACACCAACAAATTCAACAATATCCTCAACATTGAAAAACAACAACAACCTCAACATTGAAAAACACCAACAAATTCAACAACAACCTCAACATTGAAAAACAACAACAACCTAAACATTGAAAAATACCAACAAATTCAACACCAACCTCAACATTGAAAAACATCAACAAATTCAACAACAACCTCAACATTGAAAAACAATAACCTCAACATTGAAAAACACCAACAAATTCAACAACAGCCTCAACATTGAAAAACAACAACAACCTCATCATTGAAAAACACCTACAAATTCAACAACAACCTCAACATTGAAAAACACCAAAAAAATTCAACAACACCCTCAACATTGAAAAACACCAACAAATTCAACAAAAACCTCAGCATTGAAAAACAACAACAACCTCAACATTGAAAATCACCAACAAATTCAACAACAACCTCAACATTGAAAAACACCAAAAAATTCAACAATCACCTCAACATTGAAAAATAACAACAACCTCAACATTGAAAAACAACAAAAACCTCAACATTGAAAAACACCAACAAATTCAACAACAACCTCAACATTGAAATACACCAAGAAATTCAACAACCTCGACATTTAAAAACACCAACAAATTCAACAACAACTTCAACTTTGAAAAACACCAACAAATTCAACAACAACCTCGACATTGAAAAACACCAACAAATTCAACAACAACCTCAACATTGAAAAACTACAACAACCTCAACATTGAAAAACACCAACAAATACAACAACAACCTCAGCATTGAAAAACAACAACAACCTCAACATTGAAAAACACCAACAAATTCAACAATCACCTCAACATTGAAAAATAACAACAACCTCAACATTGAAAAACAACAACAACCTCAACATTGAAAAACACCAACAAATTCAACAACAACCTCAACATTGAAAAACACCAACAAATTCAACAACAACCTAAACATTTAAAAACGCCAACAAATTCAACAACAACCTCAACATTGAAAAACAACAACAACCTCAACATAAAAAACACCAACAAATTCAACAACAACTTCAACATTGAAAAACACCAACAAATTCAACAACAACCACGACATTGAAAAACACCATCAAATTCAACAACAACCTCAATATTGAAAAACAACAACAACCTCAACATTGAAATACACCAACAAATTCAACAACAACCTCAACATTGAAAAACACCAACAAATTCAACAACAACCTAAACATTTAAAAACGCCAACAAATTCAACAACAACCTCCACATTAAACAACAACAACCTCAACATTGAAAAAAACCAACAAATTCAACAACAACCTCAACATTGAAAAACAACAACAACCTCAACATTGAAAAACACCAACAAATTCAACAACAACCTCAACATTTAAAAACACCAACAAATTCAACAACAACCTCAACATTGAAAAACACCAACAAATTCAACAAGTTCAACATTGAAAAACACCAACAAATTCAACAACAACCTCAACATTGAAAAACACCAACAAATTCAGCAAGTTCAACATTGAAAAACACCAACAAATTCAACAACAACCTCGACATTTAAAAACGAAAACAAATTCAACAACAACCTCAACATTGAAAAACACCAACAAATTCAACAATATCCTCAACATTGAAAAACAACAACAACCTCAACATTGAAAAACACCAACAAATTCAACAACAACCTCAACATTGAAAAACAACAACAACCTCAACATTGAAAAACACCAACAAATTCAACAACAACCTCAACATTGAAAAACAACAACAACCTCAACATTGAAAAACACCAAAAAAATTCAACAACAACCTCAACTTTGAAAAACACCAACAAATTCAACAACAACCTCAGCATTGAAAAACAACAACAACCTCAACATTGAAAAACACCAACAAATTCAACAACAACCTCAACTTTGAAAAACACCAACAAATTCAACAACAACCTCAGCATTGAAAAACAACAACAACCTCAACATTGAAAAACACCAACAAATTCAACAACAACCTCAACATTGAAAAACAACAACAACCTCAACATTGAAAAACACCAACAAATTCAACAACAACCTTAACATTTAAAAACACCAACAAATGCAACAACAACCTCAACATTGATAAACACCAACAAATTCAACAACAACTTCAACTTTGAAAAACACCAACAAATTCAACAACAACCTCGACATTGAAAAACACCAACAAATTCAACAACAACCTCAACATTGAAAAACTACAACAACCTCAACATTGAAAAACACCAACAAATACAACAACAACCTCAGCATTGAAAAACACCAACAAATTCAACAATCACCTCAACATTGAAAAATAACAACATCCTCAACATTGAAAAACAACAACAACCTCAACATTGAAAAACACCAACAAATTCAACAACAACCTCAACATTGAAAAACACCAACAAATTCAACAACAACCTAAACATTTAAAAACGCCAACAAATTCAACAACGACCTCAACATTTAAAAACAACAACAACCTCAACATAAAAAACACCAACAAATTCAACAACAACTTCAACATTGAAAAACACCAACAAATTCAACAACAACCTAAACATTTAAAAACGCCAACAAATTCAACAACAACCTCAACATTAAACAACAACAACAACCTCAACATTGAAAAACACCAACAAATTCAACAACAACCTCAAGATTGAAAAACAACAACAACCTCGAAATTGAAAAACACCAACAAATTCAACAACAACCACAACATTGAAAAACAACAACAACCTCAACATCGAAAAACACCAACAAATTCAACAACAACTTCAACATTGAAAAACACCAACAAATTCAACAACAACCTCGAAATTGAAAAACACCAACAAATTCAACAACAACCTCAACATTGAAAAACAACAACAACCTCAACATTGAAAACACCAACAAATTCAACAACAACCTCAACATTGAAAAACACCAACAAATTCAACATAAACCTCAACATTTAAAAACGAAAACAAATTCAACAACAACCTCAACATTGAAAAACACCAACAAATTCAACAATATCCTCAACATTGAAAAACAATAACAACCTCAACATTGAAAAACACCAACAAATTCAACAACAACCTCAACATTGAAAAACAACAACAACCTAAACATTGAAAAATACCAACAAATTCAACACCAACCTCAACATTGAAAAACATCAACAAATTCAACATCAACCTCAACATTGAAAAACAACAACCTCAACATTGAAAAACACCAACAAATTCAACAACAGCCTCAACATTGAAAAACAACAACAAACTCATCATTGAAAAACACCTACAAATTCAACAACAACCTCAACATTGAAAAACACCAAAAAAATTCAACAACACCCTCAACATTGAAAAACACCAACAAATTCAACAAAAACCTCAGCATTGAAAAACAACAACAACCTCAACATTGAAAATCACCAACAAATTCAACAACAACCTCAACATTGAAAAACACCAAAAAATTCAACAATCACCTCAACATTGAAAAATAACAACAACCTCAACGTTGAAAAACAACAAAAACCTCAACATTGAAAAACACCAACAAATTCAACAACAACCTCAACATTGAAAAACAACAACAACCTCAACATTGAAATACACCAAGAAATTCAACAACCTCGACATTTAAAAACACCAACAAATTCAACAACAACCTCAACATTTAAAAACACCAACAAATGCAACAACAACCTCAACATTGATAAACACCAACAAATTCAACAACAACTTCAACTTTGAAAAACACCAACAAATTCAACAACAACCTCGACATTGAAAAACACCAACAAATTCAACAACAACCTGAACATTGAAAAACTACAACAACCTCAACATTGAAATACACCAACAAATACAACAGCAACCTCAGCATTGAAAAACAACAACAACCTCAACATTGAAAAACACCAACAAATTCAACAACAACCTCAACATTGAAAAACAACAACAACCTCAACATTGAAAAACACCAAGAAATTCAACAACAACTTCAACATTGAAAAACACCATCACATTCAGCAACAACCTCGAAATTGAAAATCACCAACAAATTCAACAACAACCTCAACATTGAAAAACAACAACAACCTCAACATTGAAAAACACCAACAAATTCAACAACAACCTCAACATTGAAAAACAACAACAACCTCAACATTGAAAAACACCAACAAATTCAACAACAACCTCAACATTTAAAAACACCAACAAATTCAACAACAACCTCAACATTGAAAAACAACAACAACCTCAACATTGAAAAACACCAACAAATTCAACAACAACCTCAACATTGAAAAACAACAACAACCTCAACATAAAAAACACCAACAAATTCAACAACAACCTCAACATTGAAAAACACCAACAAATTCAACAACAACCTCAACATTGAAAAACAACGACAACCTCAACATTGAAAAACACCAAGAAATTCAACAACAACCTCAACATTTAAAAACACCAACAAATTCAACATTAACCTCAACATTGAAAAACAACAACAACTTCAACATTGAAAAACACCAACAAGTTCAACAACAACCTCAACATTGAAAAACACAAACAAATTCAACAACAACCTCAACATTGAAAAATAACAACAACCTCAACATTGAAAAACAACAACAACCTCAACATTGAAAAACACCAACAAATTCAACAACAACCTCGAAATTGAAAAACACCAACAAATTCAACAACAACCTCAATATTGAAAAACAACAACAACCTCAACATTGCAAAACACCAACAAATTCAACAACAACCTCAACATTGAAAAACACCAACAACCTCAAAATAAAAAACACCAACAAATTCAACAACAACTTCATCATTGAAAAACACCAACAAATTCAACAACAACCTCGACATTGAAAAACACCATCAAATTCAACAACAACCTCAATATTGAGAAACAACAACAACCTCAACATTGAAAAACACCAACAAATTCAACAACAACCTCAACATTGAAAAACACCAACAAATTCAACAACAACCTCAACATTGAAAAACAACAACAACCTCAACATTGAAATACACCAAGAAATTCAACAACCTCGACATTTAAAAACACCAACAAATTCAACAACAACCTCAACATTTAAAAACACCAACAAATGCAACAACAACCTCAACATTGATAAACACCAACAAATTCAACAACAACTTCAACTTTGAAAAACACCAACAAATTCAACAACAACCTCGACATTGAAAAACACCAACAAATTCAACAACAACCTCAACATTGAAAAACTACAACAACCTCAACATTGAAAAACACCAACAAATACAACAGCAACCTCAGCATTGAAAAACAACAACAACCTCAACATTGAAAAACACCAACAAATTCAACAACAACCTCAGCATTGAAAAACAACAACAACCTCAACATTGAAAAACACCAAGAAATTCAACAACAACTTCAACATTGAAAAACACCATCACATTCAGCAACAACCTCGAAATTGAAAATCACCAACAAATTCAACAACAACCTCAACATTGAAAAACAACAACAACCTCAACATTGAAAAACACCAACAAATTCAACAACAACCTCAACATTGAAAAACAACAACAACCTCAACATTGAAAAACACCAACAAATTCAACAACAACCTCAACATTTAAAAACACCAACAAATTCAACAACAACCTCAACATTGAAAAACAACAACAACCTCAACATAAAAAACACCAACAAATTCAACAACAACCTCAACATTGAAAAACACCAACAAATTCAACAACAACCTCAACATTGAAAAACAACGACAACCTCAACATTGAAAAACACGAAGAAATTCAACAACAACCTCAACATTTAAAAACACCAACAAATTCAACATTAACCTCAACATTGAAAAACAACAACAACTTCAACATTGAAAAACACCAACAAGTTCAACAACAACCTCAACATTGAAAAACACAAACAAATTCAACAACAACCTCAACATTGAAAAATAACAACAACCTCAACATTGAAAAACAACAACAACCTCAACATTGAAAAACACCAACAAATTCAACAACAACCTCGAAATTGAAAAACACCAACAAATTCAACAACAACCTCAATATTGAAAAACAACAACAACCTCAACATTGCAAAACACCAACAAATTCAACAACAACCTCAACATTGAAAAACACCAACAACCTCAACATAAAAAACACCAACAAATTCAACAACAACTTCATCATTGAAAAACACCAACAAATTGAACAACAACCTCGACATTGAAAAACACCATCAAATTCAACAACAACCTCAATATTGAGAAACAACAACAACCTCAACATTGAAAAACACCAACAAATTCAACAACAACCTCAACATTGAAAAACACCAACAAATTCAACAACAACCTCAACATTGAAAAACAACAACAACCTCAACATTGAAATACACCAAGAAATTCAACAACCTCGACATTTAAAAACACCAACAAATTCAACAACAACCTCAACATTTAAAAACACCAACAAATGCAACAACAACCTCAACATTGATAAACACCAACAAATTCAACAACAACTTCAACTTTGAAAAACACCAACAAATTCAACAACAACCTCGACATTGAAAAACACCAACAAATTCAACAACAACCTCAACATTGAAAAACTACAACAACCTCAACATTGAAAAACACCAACAAATACAACAGCAACCTCAGCATTGAAAAACAACAACAACCTCAACATTGAAAAACACCAACAAATTCAACAACAACCTCAACATTGAAAAACAACAACAACCTCAACATTGAAAAACACCAAGAAATTCAACAACAACTTCAACATTGAAAAACACCATCACATTCAGCAACAACCTCGAAATTGAAAATCACCAACAAATTCAACAACAACCTCAACATTGAAAAACAACAACAACCTCAACATTGAAAAACACCAACAAATTCAACAACAACCTCAACATTGAAAAACAACAACAACCTCAACATAAAAAACACCAACAAATTCAACAACAACCTCAACATTGAAAAACACCAACAAATTCAACAACAACCTCAACATTGAAAAACAACGACAACCTCAACATTGAAAAACACCAAGAAATTCAACAAGAACCTCAACATTTAAAAACACCAACAAATTCAACATTAACCTCAACATTGAAAAACAACAACAACTTCAACATTGAAAAACACCAACAAGTTCAACAACAACCTCAACATTGAAAAACACAAACAAATTCAACAACAACCTCAACATTGAAAAATAACAACAACCTCAACATTGAAAAACAACAACAACCTCAACATTGAAAACACCAACAAATTCAACAACCTCGAAATTGAAAAACACCAACAAATTCAACAACAACCTCAATATTGAAAAACAACAACAACCTCAACATTGCAAAACACCAACAAATTCAACAACAACCTCAACATTGAAAAACACCAACAACCTCAACATAAAAAACACCAACAAATTCAACAACAACTTCATCATTGAAAAACACCAACAAATTCAACAACAACCTCGACATTGAAAAACACCATCAAATTCAACAACAACCTCAATATTGAGAAACAACAACAACCTCAACATTGAAAAACACCAACAAATTCAACAACAACCTCAACATTGAAAAACACCAACAAATTCAACAACAACCTCAACATTTAAAAACGCCAACAAATTCAACAACAACCTCCACATTGAACAACAACAACAACCTCAACATTGAAAAACACCAACAAATTCAACAACAACCTCAACATTGAAAAACAACAACCTCAACATTGAAAAACACCAACAAATTCAACAACAACCTCAACATTTAAAAACACCAACAAATTCAACAACAACCTCAACATTGAAAAACACCAACAAATTCAACAACAACTTTAACATTGAAAAACAGCAACAAATTCAACAACAACCTCGACATTGAAAAGCACCAAGAAATTCAACAACAACCTCAACTTTGAAAAACTACAACAACCTCAACATTGAAAAACACCAACAAATACAAAAAACAACCTCAACATTGAAAAACAACAACAACCTCAACATTGAAAAACACCAACAAATTCAACAATATCCTCAACATTGAAAACACCAACAAATTCAAAAACAACCTCAACATTGAAAAACAAAAACAAGCTCAACATTGAAAAACAACAACAACCTCGAAATTGAAAAACACCAACAAATTCAACAACAACCTCAACATTGAAAAACAACAACAACCTCAACATTGAAAAACAGCAACAAATTCAACAACAACTTCAACATTGAAAAACACCAACAAATTCAACATCAACCTCGAAATTGAAAAACACCAACAAATTCAACAACAACCTCAACATTGATAAACAACAACAACCTCAACATTGAAAAACACCAACAAATTCAACAACAACCTCAACATTGAAAAACACCAACAAATTCAACAACAACCTCAACATTGAAAAACACCAACAACCTCAACATTGAAAAATACCAACAAATTCAACACCAACCTCAACATTGAAAAACATCAACAAATTCAACAACAACCTCAACATTGAAAAACAACAACCTCAATATTGAAAAACACCAACAAATTCAACAACAACCTCAACATTGAAAAACAACAACAACCTCAACATTGAAAAACACCAACAAATTCAACAACAAACTCAACATTGAAAAACAACAACAACCTCAACATTGAAAAACACCAAAAAAATTCAACAACAACCTCAACATTGAAAAACACCAACAAATTCAACAACAACCTCAGCATTGAAAAACAACAACAACCTCAACATTGAAAAACACCAACAAATGCAACAATCACCTCAACATTGAAAAATAACAACAACCTCAACATTGAAAAACAACAACAACCTCAACATTGAAAAACACCAACAAATTCAACAACAACCTCAACATTGAAAAACAACAACAACATCAACATTGAAAAACACCAAGAAATTCAACAACCTCGACATTTAAAAACACCAACAAATTCAACAACAACCTCCACATTGAACAACAACAACCTCAACATTGATAAACACCAACAAATTCAACAACAACTTCAACTTTGAAAAACACCAACAAATTCAACAACAACCTCGACATTGAAAAACACCAACAAATTCAACAACAACCTCAACATTGAAAAACTACAACAACCTCAAAATTGAAAAACACCAACAAATACAACAACAACCTCAGCATTGAAAAACAACAACAACCTCAACATTGAAAAACACCAACAAATTCAACAATCACCTCAACATTGAAAAATAACAACAACCTCAACATTGAAAAACAACAACAACCTCAACATTGAAAAACACCAACAAATTCAACAACAACCTCAACATTGAAAAACACCAACAAATTCAACAACAACCTAAACATTTAAAAACGCCAACAAATTCAACAACGACCTCAACATTTAAAAACAACAACAACCTCAACATAAAAAACACCAACAAATTCAACAACAACTTCAACATTGAAAAACACCAACAAATTCAACAACAACCTAAACATTTAAAAACGCCAACAAATTCAACAACAACCTCAACATTAAACAACAACAACAACCTCAACATTGAAAAACACCAACAAATTCAACAACAACCTCAAGATTGAAAAACAACAACAACCTCGAAATTGAAAAACACCAACAAATTCAACAACAACCACAACATTGAAAAACAACAACAACCTCAACATCGAAAAACACCAACAAATTCAACAACAACTTCAACAAAGAAAAACACCAACAAATTCAACAACAACCTCGAAATTGAAAAACACCAACAAATTCAACAACAACCTCAACATTGAAAAACAACAACAACCTCAACATTGAAAACACCAACAAATTCAACAACAATCTCAACATTGAAAAACACCAACAAATTCAACATAAACCTCAACATTTAAAAACGAAAACAAATTCAACAATATCCTCAACATTGAAAAACAACAACAACCTCAACATTGAAAAACACCAACAAATTCAACAACAACCTCAACATTGAAAAACAACAACAACCTCAACATTGAAAAATACCAACAAATTCAACACCAACCTCAACATTGAAAAACATCAACAAATTCAACAACAACCTCAACATTGAAAAACAACAACCTCAACATTGAAAAACACCAACAAATTCAACAACAACCTCAACATTGAAAAACAACAACAACCTCATCATTGAAAAACACCTACAAATTCAACAACAACCTCAACATTGAAAAACACCAAAAAAATTCAACAACAACCTCAACATTGAAAAACACCAACAAATTCAACAAAAACCTCAGCATTGAAAAACAACAACAACCTCAACATTGAAAATCACCAACAAATTCAACAACAACCTCAACATTGAAAAACACCAAAAAATTCAACAATCACCTCAACATTGAAAAATAACAACAACCTCAACATTGAAAAACAACAAAAACCTCAACATTGAAAAACACCAACAAATTCAACAACAACCTCAACATTGAAAAACAACAAAAACCTCAACATTGAAATACACCAAGAAATTCAACAACCTCGACATTTAAAAACACCAACAAATTCAACAACAACCTCAACATTGATAAACACCAACAAATTCAACAACAACTTCAACTTTGAAAAACACCAACAAATTCAACAACAACCTCGACATTGAAAAACACCAACAAATTCAACAACAACCTCAACATTGAAAAACTACAACAACCTCAACATTGAAAAACACCAACAAATACAACAGCAACCTCAGCATTGAAAAACAACAACAACCTCAACATTGAAAAACACCAACAAATTCAACAACAACCTCAATATTGAAAAACAACAACAACCTCAACATTGAAAAACACCAAGAAATTCAACAACAACTTCAACATTGAAAAACACCGTCACATTCAGCAACAACCTCGAAATTGAAAATCACCAACAAATTCAACAACAACCTCAACATTGAAAAACAACAACAACCTCAACATTGAAAAACACCAACAAATTCAACAACAACCTCAACATTGAAAAACAACAACAACCTCAACATTGAAAAACACCAACAAATTCAACAACAACCTCAACATTTAAAAACACCAACAAATTCAACAACAACCTCAACATTGAAAAACAACAACAACCTCAACATTGAAAAACACCAACAAATTCAACAACAACCTCAACATTGAAAAACAACAACAACCTCAACATAAAAAACACCAACAAATTCAACAACAACCTCAACATTGAAAAACAACGACAACCTCAACATTGAAAAACACCAAGAAATTCAACAACAACCTCAACATTTAAAAACACCAACAAATTCAACATTAACCTCAACATTGAAAAACAACAACAACTTCAACATTGAAAAACACCAACAAGTTCAACAACAACCTCAACATTGAAAAACACAAACAAATTCAACAACAACCTCAACATTGAAAAATAACAACAACCTCAACATTGAAAAACAACAACAACCTCAACATTGAAAAACACCAACAAATTCAACAACAACCTCGAAATTGAAAAACACCAACAAATTCAACAACAACCTCAATATTGAAAAACAACAACAACCTCAACATTGCAAAACACCAACAAATTCAACAACAACCTCAACATTGAAAAACACCAACAACCTCAACATAAAAAACACCAACAAATTCAACAACAACTTCATCATTGAAAAACACCAACAAATTCAACAACAACCTCGACATTGAAAAACACCATCAAATTCAACAACAACCTCAATATGGAGAAACAACAACAACCTCAACATTGAAAAACACCAACAAATTCAACAACAACCTCAACATTGAAGAACACCAACAAATTCAACAACAACCTCAACATTTAAAAACGCCAACAAATTCAACAACAACCTCCACATTGAACAACAACAACCTCAACATTGAAAAACACCAACAAATTCAACAACAACCTCAACATTGAAAAACAACAGCAACCTCAACATTGAAAAACACCAACAAATTCAACAACAACCTCAACATTTAAAAACACCAACAAATTCAACAACAACCTCAACATTGAAAAACAACAACAACCTCAACATCGAAAAACACCAACAAATTCAACAACAACTTCAACAAAGAAAAACACCAACAAATTCAACAACAACCTCGAAATTGAAAAACACCAACAAATTCAACAACAACCTCAACATTGAAAAACAACAACAACCTCAACATTGAAAACACCAACAAATTCAACAACAACCTCAACATTGAAAAACACCAACAAATTCAACATAAACCTCAACATTTAAAAACGAAAACAAATTCAACAACAACCTCAACATTGAAAAACACCAACAAATTCAACAATATCCTCAACACTGAAAAACAACAACAACCTCAACATTGAAAAACACCAACAAATTCAACAACAACCTCAACATTGAAAAACAACAACAACCTCAACATTGAAAAATACCAACAAATTCAACACCAACCTCAACATTGAAAAACATCAACAAATTCAACAACAACCTCAACATTGAAAAACAACAACCTCAACATTGAAAAACACCAACAAATTCAACAACAACCTCAACATTGAAAAACAACAACAACCTCATCATTGAAAAACACCTACAAATTCAACAACAACCTCAACATTGAAAAACACCAAAAAAATTCAACAACAACCTCAACATTGAAAAACACCAACAAATTCAACAAAAACCTCAGCATTGAAAAACAACAACAACCTCAACATTGAAAATCACCAACAAATTCAACAACAACCTCAACATTGAAAAACACCAACAAATTCAACATAAACCTCAACATTGAAAAATAACAACAACCTCAACATTGAAAAACAACAAAAACCTCAACATTGAAAAACACCAACAAATTCAACAACAACCTCAACATTGAAAAACAACAAAAACCTCAACATTGAAATACACCAAGAAATTCAACAACCTCGACATTTAAAAACACCAACAAATTCAACAACAACCTCAACATTTAAAAACACCAACAAATGCAACAACAACCTCAACATTGATAAACACCAACAAATTCAACAACAACTTCAACTTTGAAAAACACCAACAAATTCAACAACAACCTCGACATTGAAAAACACCAACAAATTCAACAACAACCTCAACATTGAAAAACTACAACAACCTCAACATTGAAAAACACCAACAAATACAACAGCAACCTCAGCATTGAAAAACAACAACAACCTCAACATTGAAAAACACCAACAAATTCAACAACAACCTCAACATTGAAAAACAACAACAACCTCAACATTGAAAAACACCAAGAAATTCAACAACAACTTCAACATTGAAAAACACCGTCACATTCAGCAACAACCTCGAAATTGAAAATCACCAACAAATTCAACAACAACCTCAACATTGAAAAACAACAACAACCTCAACATTGAAAAACACCAACAAATTCAACAACAACCTCAACATTGAAAAACAACAACAACCTCAACATTGAAAAACACCAACAAATTCAACAACAACCTCAACATTTAAAAACACCAACAAATTCAACAACAACCTCAACATTGAAAAACAACAACAACCTCAACATTGAAAAACACCAACAAATTCAACAACAACCTCAACATTGAAAAACAACAACAACCTCAACATAAAAAACACCAACAAATTCAACAACAACCTCAACATTGAAAAACAACGACAACCTCAACATTGAAAAACACCAAGAAATTCAACAACAACCTCAACATTTAAAAACACCAACAAATTCAACAACAACCTCAATATTGAAAAACAACAACAACCTCAACATTGCAAAACACCAACAAATTCAACAACAACCTCAACATTGAAAAACACCAACAACCTCAACATAAAAAACACCAACAAATTCAACAACAACTTCAACATTGAAAAACACCAACAAGTTCAACAACAACCTCAACATTGAAAAACACAAACAAATTCAACAACAACCTCAACATTGAAAAATAACAACAACCTCAACATTGAAAAACAACAACAACCTCAACATTGAAAAACACCAACAAATTCAACAACAACCTCGAAATTGAAAAACACCAACAAATTCAACAACAACCTCAACATTGAAAAACAACAACAACCTCAACATTGCAAAACACCAACAAATTCAACAACAACCTCAACATTGAAAAACACCAACAACCTCAACATAAAAAACACCAACAAATTCAACAACAACTTCATCATTGAAAAACACCAACAAATTCAACAACAACCTCGACATTGAAAAACACCATCAAATTCAACAACAACCTCAATATTGAGAAACAACAACAACCTCAACATTGAAAAACACCAACAAATTCAACAACAACCTCAACATTGAAAAACACCAACAAATTCAACAACAACCTCAACATTTAAAAACGCCAACAAATTCAACAACAACCTCCACATTGAACAACAACAACCTCAACATTGAAAAACACCAACAAATTCAACAACAACCTCAACATTGAAAAACAACAACAACCTCAACATTGAAAAACACCAACAAATTCAACAACAACCTCAACATTTAAAAACACCAACAAATTCAACAACAACCTCAACATTGAAAAACACCAACAAATTCAACAACAACTTTAACATTGAAAAACACCAACAAATTAAACAACAACCTCGACATTGAAAAGCACCAACAAATTCAACAACAACCTCAACTTTGAAAAACTGCAACAACCTCAACATTGAAAAACACCAACAAATACAACAACAACCTCAACATTGAAAAACAACAACAACCTCAACATTGAAAAACACCAACAAATTCAACAATATCCTCAACATTGAAAACACCAACAAATTCAAAAACAACCTCAACATTGAAAAACAAAAACAAGCTCAACATTGAAAAACAACAACAACCTCGAAATTGAAAAACACCAACAAATTCAACAACAACCTCAACATTGAAAAACAACAACAACCTCAACATTGAAAAACACCAACACATTCCACAACAACTTCAACATTGAAAAACACCAACAAATTCAACATCAACCTCGAAATTGAAAAACACCAACAAATTCAACAACAACCTCAACATTGATAAACAACAACAACCTCAACATTGAAAAACACCAACAAATTCAACAACAACCTCAACATTGAAAAACACCAACAAATTCAACAACAACCTCAACATTGAAAAACACCAACAAATTCAACAACAACCTCAACATTGAAAAACACCAACAAATTCAACAAGTTCAACATTGAAGAACACCAACAAATTCAACAACAACCTCGACATTGAAAAACACCAACAAATTCAACAACAACCTCAGCATTGAAAAATTACAACAACCTCAACATTGAAAAACACCAACAAATACAACAACAACCTCAACATTGAAAAACAACAACAACCTCAACATTGAAAAACACCAACAAATTCAACAACAACCTCGACATTGAAAAACACCAACAAATTCAACAACAACCTCAACATTGAAAAACTACAACAACCTCAACATTGAAAAACAACAACAAATACAACAGCAACCTCAGCATTGAAAAACAACAACAACCTCAACATTGACAAACACCAACAAATTCAACAACAACGTCAACATTGAAAAACAACAACCTCAACATTGAAAAACACCAAGAAATTCAACAACAACTTCAACATTGAAAAACACCATCACATTCAGCAACAACCTCGAAATTGAAAATCACCAACAAATTCAACAACAAACTCAACATTGAAAAACAACAACAACCTCAACATTGAAAAACACCAACAAATTCAACAACAACCTCAACATTGAAAAACAACAACAACCTCAACATTGAAAAACACCAACAAATTCAACAACAACCTCAACATTTAAAAACACCAACAAATTCAACAACAACCTCAACATTGAAAAACAACAACAACCTCAACATAAAAAACACCAACAAATTCAATAACAACCTCAACATTGAAAAACACCAACAAATTCAACAACAACCTCAACATTGAAAAACAACGACAACCTCAACATTGAAAAACACCAAGAAATTCAACAACAACCTCAACATTTAAAAACACCAACAAATTCAACATTAACCTCAACATTGAAAAACAACAACAACTTCAACATTGAAAAACACCAACAAGTTCAACAACAACCTCAACATTGAAAAACACAAACAAATTCAACAGCAACCTCAACATTGAAAAATAACAACAACCTCAACATTGAAAAACAACAACAACCTCAACATTGAAAAACACCAACAAATTCAACAACAACCTCGAAATTGAAAAACACCAACATATTCAACAACAACATCAATATTGAAAAACCACAACAACCTCAACATTGCAAAACACCAACAAATTCAACAACAACCTCAACATTGAAAAACACCAGCAACCTCAACATAAAAAACACCAACAAATTCAACAACAACTTCATCATTGAAAAACACCAACAAATTCAACAACAACCTCGACATTGAAAAACACCATCAAATTCAACAATAACCTCAATATTGAGAAACAACAACAACCTCAACATTGAAAAACACCAACAAATTCAACAACAACCTCAACATTGAAAAACACCAAGAAATTCAACAACAACCTCAACATTGAAAAACAACAACAACCTCAACATTGAAATACACCAAGAAATTCAACAACCTCGACATATAAAAACACCAACAAATTCAACAACAACCTCATCATTTAAAAACACCAACAAATGCAACAACAACCTCAACATTGATAAACACCAACAAATTCAACAACAACTTCAACTTTGAAAAACACCAACAAATTCAAAAACAACCTCGACATTGAAAAACACCAACAAATTCAACAACAACCTCAACATTGAAAAACTACAACAACCTCAACATTGAAAAACACCAACAAATACAACAGCAACCTCAGCATTGAAAAACAACAACAACCTCAACATTGAAAAACACCAACAATTTCAACAACAACCTCAACATTGAAAAACAACAACAACCTCAACATTGAAAAACACCAAGAAATTCAACAACAACTTCAACATTGAAAAACACCATCACATTCAGCAACAACCTCGAAATTGAAAATCACCAACAAATTCAACAACAACCTCAACATTGAAAAACAACAACAACCTCAACATTGAAAAACACCAACAAATTCAACAACAACCTCAACATTGAAAAACAACAACAACCTCAACATTGAAAAACACCAACAAATTCAACAACAACCTCAACATTTAAAAACACCAACAAATTCAACAACAACCTCAACATTGAAAAACAACAACAACCTCAACATTGAAAAACACCAACAAATTCAACAACAACCTCAACATTGAAAAACAACAACAACCTCAACATAAAAAACACCAACAAATTCAACAACAACCTCAACATTGAAAAACACCAACAAATTCAACAACAACCTCAACATTGAAAAACAACGACAACCTCAACATTGAAAAACACCAAGAAATTCAACAACAACCTCAACATTTAAAAACACCAACAAATTCAACATTAACCTCAACATTGAAAAACAACAACAACTTCAACATTGAAAAACACCAACAAGTTCAACAACAACCTCAACATTGAAAAACACAAACAAATTCAACAACAACCTCAACATTGAAAAATAACAACAACCTCAACATTGAAAAACAACAACAACCTCAACATTGAAAAACACCAAAAAATTCAACAACCTCGAAATTGAAAAACACCAACAAATTCAACAACAACCTCAATATTGAAAAACAACAACAACCTCAACATTGCAAAACACCAACAAATTCAACAACAACCTCAACATTGAAAAACACCAACAACCTCAACATAAAAAACACCAACATATTCAACAACAACTTCATCATTGAAAAACACCAACAAATTCAACAACAACCTCGACATTGAAAAACACCATCAAATTCAACAACAACCTCAATATTGAGAAACAACAACAACCTCAACATTGAAAAACACCAACAAATTCAACAACAACCTCAACATTGAAAAACACCAACAAATTCAACAACAACCTCAACATTTAAAAACGCCAACAAATTCAACAACAACCTCCACATTGAACAACAACAACAACCTCAACATTGAAAAACACCAACAAATTCAACAACAACCTCAACATTGAAAAATAACAACCTCAACATTGAAAAACACCAACAAATTCAACAACAACCTCAACATTTAAAAACACCAACAAATTCAACAACAACCTCAACATTGAAAAACACCAACAAATTCAACAACAACTTTAACATTGAAAAACACCAACAAATTCAACAACAACCTCGACATTGAAAAGCACCAACAAATTCAACAACAACCTCAACTTTGAAAAACTACAACAACCTCAACATTGAAAAACACCAACAAATACAACAACAACCTCAACATTGAAAAACAACAACAACCTCAACATTGAAAAACACCAACAAATTCAACAATATCCTCAACATTGAAAACACCAACAAATTCAAAAACAACCTCAACATTGAAAAACAAAAACAAGCTCAACATTGAAACACAACAACAACCTCGAAATTGAAAAACACCAACAAATTCAACAACAACCTCAACATTGAAAAACAACAACAACCTCAACATTGAAAAACAGCAACAAATTCAACAACAACTTCAACATTGAAAAACACCAACAAATTCAACATCAACCTCGAAATTGAAAAACACCAACAAATTCAACAACAACCTCAACATTGATAAACAACAACAACCTCAACATTGAAAAACACCAACAAATTCAACAACAACCTCAACATTGAAAAACACCAACAAATTCAACAACAACCTCAACATTGAAAAACACCAACAACCTCAACATTGAAAAATACCAACAAATTCAACACCAACCTCAACATTGAAAAACATCAACAAATTCAACAACAACCTCAACATTGAAAAACAACAACCTCAATATTGAAAAACACCAACAAATTCAACAACAACCTCAACATTGAAAAACAACAACAACCTCAACATTGAAAAACACCAACAAATTCAACAACAAACTCAACATTGAAAAACAACAACAACCTCAACATTGAAAAACACCAAAAAAATTCAACAACAACCTCAACATTGAAAAACACCAACAAATTCAACAACAACCTCAGCATTGAAAAACAACAACAACCTCAACATTGAAAAACACCAACAAATTCAACAACAACCTCAACATTGAAAAACACCAACAAATTCAACAATCACCTCAACATTGAAAAATAACATTAACCTCAACATTGAAAAACAACAACAACCTCAACATTGAAAAACACCAACAAATTCAACAACAACCTCAACATTGAAAAACAACAACAACATCAACATTGAAAAACACCAAGAAATTCAACAACCTCGACATTTAAAAACACCAACAAATTCAACAACAACCTCCACATTGAACAACAACAACCTCAACATTGATAAACACCAACAAATTCAACAACAACTTCAACTTCGAAAAACACCAACAAATTCAACAACAACCTCGACATTGAAAAACACCAACAAATTCAACAACAACCTCAACATTGAAAAACTACAACAACCTCAAAATTGAAAAACACCAACAAATACAACAACAACCTCAGCATTGAAAAACAACAACAACCTCAACATTGAAAAACACCAACAAATTCAACAATCACCTCAACATTGAAAAATAACAACAACCTCAACATTGAAAAACAACAACAACCTCAACATTGAAAAACACCAACAAATTCAACAACAACCACAACATTGAAAAACACCAACAAATTCAACAACAACCTAAACATTTAAAAACGCCAACAAATTCAACAACAACCTCAACATTAAACAACAACAACAACCTCAACATTGAAAAACACCAACAAATTCAACAACAACCTCAAGATTGAAAAACAACAACAACCTCGAAATTGAAAAACACCAACAAATTCAACAACAACCACAACATTGAAAAACAACAACAACCTCAACATCGAAAAACACCAACAAATTCAACAACAACTTCAACAAAGAAAAACACCAACAAATTCAACAACAACCTCGAAATTGAAAAACACCAACAAATTCAACAACAACCTCAACATTGAAAAACAACAACAACCTCAACATTGAAAACACCAACAAATTCAACAACAACCTCAACATTGAAAAACACCAACAAATTCAACATAAACCTCAACATTTAAAAACGAAAACAAATTCAACAACAACCTCAACATTGAAAAACACCAACAAATTCAACAATATCCTCAACATTGAAAACACCAACAAATTCAACAACAACCTCAACATTGAAAAACACCAACAAATTCAACATAAACCTCAACATTGAAAAACACCAACAAATTCAACAACAACCTCAACATTGAAAAACAACAACAACCTCAACATTGAAAAATACCAACAAATTCAACACCAACCTCAACATTGAAAAACATCAACAAATTCAACAACAACCTCAACATTGAAAAACAACAACCTCAACACTGAAAAACACCAACAAATTCAACAACAACCTCAACATTGAAAAACAACAACAACCTCATCATTGAAAAACACCTACAAATTCAACAACAACCTCAACATTGAAAAACACCAAAAAAATTCAACAACAACCTCAACATTGAAAAACACCAACAAATTCAACAAAAACCTCAGCATTGAAAAACAACAACAACCTCAACATTGAAAATCACCAACAAATTCAACAACAACCTCAACATTGAAAAACACCAAAAAATTCAACAATCACCTCAACATTGAAAAATAACCACAACCTCAACATTGAAAAACAACAAAAACCTCAACATTGAAAAACACCAACAAATTCAACAACAACCTCAACATTGAAAAACAACAAAAACCTCAACATTGAAATACACCAAGAAATTCAACAACCTCGACATTTAAAAACACCAACAAATTCAACAACAACCTCAACATTTAAAAACACCAACAAATGCAACAACAACCTCAACATTGATAAACACCAACAAATTCAACAACAACTTCAACTTTGAAAAACACCAACAAATTCAACAACAACCTCGACATTGAAAAACACCAACAAATTCAACAACAACCTCAACATTGAAAAACTACAACAACCTCAACATTGAAAAACAGCAACAAATACAACAGCAACCTCAGCATTGAAAAACAACAACAACCTCAACATTGAAAAACACCAACAAATTCAACAACAACCTCAACATTGAAAAACAACAACAACCTCAACATTGAAAAACACCAAGAAATTCAACAACAACTTCAACATTGAAAAACACCGTCACATTCAGCAACAACCTCGAAATTGAAAATCACCAACAAATTCAACAACAACCTCAACATTGAAAAACAACAACAACCTCAACATTGAAAAACACCAACAAATTCAACAACAACCTCAACATTGAAAAACAACAACAACCTCAACATTGAAAAACACCAACAAATTCAACAACAACCTCAACATTTAAAAACACCAACAAATTCAACAACAACCTCAACATTGAAAAACAACAACAACCTCAACATTGAAAAACACCAACAAATTCAACAACAACCTCAACATTGAAAAACAACAACAACCTCAACATAAAAAACACCAACAAATTCAACAACAACCTCAACATTGAAAAACACCAACAAATTCAACAACAACCTCAACATTGAAAAACAACGACAAATTCAACATTAACCTCAACATTGAAAAACAACAACAACTTCAACATTGAAAAACACCAACAAGTTCAACAACAACCTCAACATTGAAAAACACAAACAAATTCAACAACAACCTCAACATTGAAAAATAACAACAACCTCAACATTGAAAAACAACAAAAACCTCAACATTGAAAAACACCAACAAATTCAACAACAACCTCAACATTGAAAAACAACAAAAACCTCAACATTGAAATACACCAAGAAATTCAACAACCTCGACATTTAAAAACACCAACAAATTCAACAACAACCTCAACATTTAAAAACACCAACAAATGCAACAACAACCTCAACATTGATAAACACCAACAAATTCAACAACAACTTCAACTTTGAAAAACACCAACAAATTCAACAACAACCTCGACATTGAAAAACACCAACAAATTCAACAACAACCTCAACATTGAAAAACTACAACAACCTCAACATTGAAAAACAGCAACAAATACAACAGCAACCTCAGCATTGAAAAACAACAACAACCTCAACATTGAAAAACACCAACAAATTCAACAACAACCTCAACATTGAAAAACAACAACAACCTCAACATTGAAAAACACCAAGAAATTCAACAACAACTTCAACATTGAAAAACACCGTCACATTCAGCAACAACCTCGAAATTGAAAATCACCAACAAATTCAACAACAACCTCAACATTGAAAAACAACAACAACCTCAACATTGAAAAACACCAACAAATTCAACAACAACCTCAACATTGAAAAACAACAACAACCTCAACATTGAAAAACACCAACAAATTCAACAACAACCTCAACATTTAAAAACACCAACAAATTCAACAACAACCTCAACATTGAAAAACAACAACAACCTCAACATTGAAAAACACCAACAAATTCAACAACAACCTCAACATTGAAAAACAACAACAACCTCAACATAAAAAACACCAACAAATTCAACAACAACCTCAACATTGAAAAACACCAACAAATTCAACAACAACCTCAACATTGAAAAACAACGACAAATTCAACATTAACCTCAACATTGAAAAACAACAACAACTTCAACATTGAAAAACACCAACAAGTTCAACAACAACCTCAACATTGAAAAACACAAACAAATTCAACAACAACCTCAACATTGAAAAATAACAACAACCTCAACATTGAAAAACAACAACAACCTCAACATTGAAAAACACCAACAAATTCAACAACAACCTCGAAATTGAAAAACACCAACAAATTCAACAACAACCTCAATATTGAAAAACAACAACAACCTCAACATTGCAAAACACCAACAAATTCAACAACAACCTCAACATTGAAAAACAACAACAACCTCAACATTGAAAAACACCAAGAAATTCAATAACAACTTCAACACTGAAAAACACCATCACATTCAGCAACAACCTCGAAATTGAAAATCACCAACAAATTCAACAACAACCTCAACATTGAAAAACAACAACAACCTCAACATTGAAAAACACCAACAAATTCAACAACAACCTCAACATTGAAAAACACCAACAAATTCAACAACAACCTCAACATTTAAAAACACCAACAAATTCAACAACAACCTCAACATTGAAAAACAACAACAACCTCAACATTGAAAAACACCAACAACTTCAACAACAACCTCAACATTGAAAAACAACAACAACCTCAACATAAAAAACACCAACAAATTCAACAACAACCTCAACATTGAAAAACAACAACAACCTCAACATTGAAAAACACCAAGAAATTCAACAACAATCTCAACATTTAAAAACACCAACAAATTCAACATTAACCTCAACATTGAAAAACAACAACAACTTCAACATTGAAAAACACCAACAAGTTCAACAACAACCTCAACATTGAAAAACACAAACAAATTCAACAACAACCTCAACATTGAAAAATAACAACAACCTCAACATTGAAAAACAACAACAACCTCAACATTGAAAAACACCAACAAATTCAACAACAACCTCAACATTGAAAAACAACAACAACCTCAACATTGAAAAACACCAAGAAATTCAACAACAACTTCAACATTGAAAAACACCAACAAATTCAACAACAACCTCGAAATTGAAAAACACCAACAAATTCAACAACAACCTCAATATTGAAAAACAACAACAACCTCAACATTGAAAAACACCAACAAATTCAACAACAACCTCAACATTGAAAAACACCAACAAATTCAACAACAACTTCAACATTGAAAAACACCAACAAATTCAACAACAACCTCGACATTGAAAAACACCATCAAATTCAACAACAACTTCAATATTGAGAAACAACAACAACCTCAACATTGAAAAACACCAACAAATTCAACAACAACCTCAACATTGAAAAACACCAACAAATTCAACAACAACCTCAACATTTAAAAACGCCAACAAATTCAACAACAACCTCCACATTGAACAACAACAACAACCTCAACATTGAAAAACACCAACAAATTCAACAACAACCTCAACATTGAAAAACAACAACAACCTCAACATTGAAAAACACCAACAAATTCAACAACAACCTCAACATTTAAAAACACCAACAAATTCAACAACAACCTCAACATTGAAAAACACCAACAAATTCAACAACAACCTCAACATTGAAAAACACCAACAAATTCAACATAAACCTCAACATTTAAAAACGAAAACAAATTCAAGAACAACCTCAACATTGAAAAACACCAACAAATTCAACAATATCCTCAACATTGAAAAACAACAACAACCTGAACATTGAAAAACACCAGCAAATTCAACAACAACCTCAACATTGAAAAACACCAACAAATTCAACAACAACCTCAACATTGAAAAACAACAACAACCTCAACATTGAAAAACACCAACAAATTCAACAGCATCCTCAACATTGAAAAACAACAACAACCTCAACATTGAAAAACACCAACAAATTCAACAACAACCTCGAAATTGAAAAACACCAACAAATTCAACAACAACCTCAACATTGAAAAACAACAACAACCTGAACATTGAAAAACACCAATATATTCAACAACAACCTCAACTTTTAAAAACACCAACAAATTCAACAACAACCTCAACATTGAAAAACACCAACAAATTCAACAACAACCTCAACATTGAAAAAGACCAACAACCTGAACATTGAAAAACACCAATATATTCAACAACAACCTCAACATTGAAAAACACCAACAAATTCAACAACAACCTCAACATTGAAAAACAACAACAACCTCAACATTGAAAAACACCAACAAATTCAACAACAACCTCAACATTGAAAAACACCAACAAATTCAACAACAACCTCGACATTGAAAAACACCAACAAATTCAAGAACAACCTCAACATTGAAAAACAACAACAACCTCGAAATTGAAAAACACCAACAAATTCAACAACAACCTCAACATTGAAAAACAACAACAACCTCAACATTGAAAAACACCAACAAATTCAACAACAACTTCAACATTGAAAAACACCAACAAATTCAACATCAACCTCGAAATTGAAAAACACCAACAAATTCAACAACAACCTCAACATTGAAAAACTACAACAACCTCAACATTGAAAAACTACAACAAATTCAACAACAACCTCAACATTGAAAAACAACAACAAATTCAACAACAACCTCAACATTGAAAAACACCAACAAATTCAACATAAACCTCAACATTTAAAAACGAAAACAAATTCAACAACAACCTCAACATTGAAAAACACCAACAAATTCAACAATATCCTCAACATTGAAAAACAACAACAACCTGAACATTGAAAAACACCAACAAATTCAACAACAACCTCAACATTGAAAAACACCAACAAATTCAACATCAACCTCAACATTGAAAAACAACAACAACCTCAACTTTGAAAAAGACGAACAAATTCAACAACAACCTCAACATTGAAAAACAACAACAACCTCAACATTGAAAAACACCAAGAAATTCAACAACAAACTCAACATTTAAAAACACCAAAAAAATTCAACATTAACCTCAACATTGAAAAACAACAACAACTTCAACATTGAAAAACACCAACAAGTTCAACAACAACCTCAACATTGAAAAACACAAACAAATTCAACAACAACCTCAACATTGAAAAATAACAACAACCTCAACATTGAAAAACAACAACAACTTCAACATTGAAAAACACCAACAAATTCAACAACAACCTCAACATTGAAAAACAACAACAACCTCAACATTGAAAAACACCAATAAATTCAACAACAACTTCAACATTGAAAAACACCAACAAATTCAACAACAACCTCGAAATTGAAAAACACCAACAAATTCAACAACAACCTCAATATTGAAAAACAACAACAACCTCAACATTGAAAAACACCAACAAATTCAACAACAACCTCAACATTGAAAAACACCAACAACCTCAACATAAAAAACACCAACAAATTCGACAACAACTTCAACATTGAAAAACACCAACAAATTCAATAACAACCTCGACATTGAAAAACACCATCAAATTCAACAACAACCTCAATATTGAGAAACAACAACAACCTCAACATTGAAAAACACCAACAAATTCAACAACAACCTCAACATTGAAAAACACCAACAAATTCAACAACAACCTCAACATTTAAAAACGCCAACAAATTCAACAACCTCCACATTGAACAACAACAACAACCTCAACATTGAAAAACACCAACAAATTCAACAACAACCTCAACATTGAAAAACAACAACAACCTCAACATTGAAAAACACCAACAAATTCAACAACAACCTCAACATTAAAAAACACCAACAAATTCAACAACAACCTCAACATTGAAAAACACCAACAAATTCAACAACAACTTTAACATTGAAAAACACCAACAAATTCAACAACAACCTCGACATTGAAAAGCACCAACAAATTCAACAACAACCTCAACATTGAAAAACGACAACAACCTCAACATTGAAAAACACCAACAAATACAACAACAACCTCAACATTTAAAAACACCAACAAATTCAACATTAACCTCAACATTGAAAAACAACAACAACTTCAACATTGAAAAACACCAACAAGTTCAACAACAACCTCAACATTGAAAAACACAAACAAATTCAACAACAACCTCAACATTGAAAAATAACAACAACCTCAACATTGAAAAACAACAACAACCTCAACATTGAAAAACACCAACAAATTCAACAACAACCTCAACATTGAAAAACAACAACAACCTCAACATTGAAAAACACCAATAAATTCAACAACAACTTCAACATTGAAAAACACCAACAAATTCAACAACAACCTCAATATTGAAAAACAACAACAACCTCAACATTGAAAAACACCAACAAATTCAACAACAACCTCAACATTGAAAAACACCAACAACCTCAACATAAAAAACACCAACAAATTCAACAACAACTTCAACATTGAAAAACACCAACAAATTCAACAACAACCTCGACATTGAAAAACACCATCAAATTCAACAACAACCTCAATATTGAGAAACAACAACAACCTCGAAATTGAAAAACACCAACAAATTCAACAACAACCTCAACATTGAAAAACAACAACAACCTCAACATTGAAAAACACCGACAAATTCAACAACAACCTCAACATTAAAAAACACCAACAAATTCAACAACAACCTCAACATTGAAAAACACCAACAAATTCAACAACAACTTTAACATTGAAAAACACCAACAAATTCAACAACAACCTCGACATTGAAAAGCACCAACAAATTCAACAACAACCTCAACATTGAAAAACGACAACAACCTCAACATTGAAAAACACCAACAAATACAACAACAACCTCAACATTGAAAAACAACAACAACCTCAACATTGAAAAACACCAACAAATTCAACAATATCCTCAACATTGAAAACACCAACAAATTCAAAAACAAGCTCAACATTGAAAAACAAAAAAAAGCTCAACATTGAAAAACAACAACAACCTCGAAATTGAAAAACACCAACAAATTCAACAACAACCTCAACATTGAAAAACAACAACAACCTCAACATTGAAAAACACCAACAAATTCAACAACAACTTCAACATTGAAAAAGACCAACAAATTCAACATCAACCTCGAAATTGAAAAACACCAACAAATTCAACAACAACCTCAACATTGATAAACAACAACAACCTCAACATTGAAAAACACCAACAAATTCAACAACAACCTCAACATTGAAAAACACCAACAAATTCAACAACAACCTCAACATTGAAAAAAACCAACAAATTCAACAACAACCTCAACAATGAAAAACACCAACAAATTCAACAAGTTCAACATTGAAGAACACCAACAAATTCAACAAAAACCTCGACATTGAAAAACACCAACAAATTCAACAACAACCTCAACATTGAAAAATTACAACAACCTCAACATTGAAAAACACCAACAAATACAACAACAACCTCAACATTGAAAAACAACAACAACCTCAACATTGAAAAACACCAACAAATTCAACAACAACCTCAACATTGAAAAACACCAACAAATACAACAACAACCTCAACATTGAAAAACAACAACAACCTCGAAATTGAAAAACACCAACAAATTCAACAACAACCACAACATTGAAAAACAACAACAACCTCAACATTGAAAAACACCAACAAATTCAACAACAACTTCAACATTGAAAAACACCAACAAATTCAACAACAACCTCAACATTGAAAAACACCAACAAATTCAACATAAACCTCAACATTTAAAAACGAAAACAAATTCAACAACAACCTCAACATTGAAAAACACCAACAAATTCAACAATATCCTCAACATTGAAAAACAACAACAACCTCAACATTGAAAAACACCAACAAATTCAACAACAACCTCAACATTGAAAAACAACAACAATCTCAACACTGAAAAAAACCAAAAAATTCAACAACAACTTCAACATTGAAAAACACCAACAAATTCAACATCAACCTCGAAATTGAAAAACACCAAATTCAACATAAACCTCAACATTTAAAAACGAAAACAAATTCAACAACAACCTCAACATTGAAAAACACCAACAAATTCAACAACAACCTCAACATTGAAAAACACCAACAAATTCAACAACAAGCTCAGCATTGAAAAACAACAACAACCTCAACATTGAAAAACACCAACAAATTCAACAACAACCTCAACATTGAAAAACAACAACAACCTCAACATTGAATAACACCAACAAATTCAACAACAACTTCAACATTGAAAAACACCAACAAATTCAACAACAACCTCAACATTTAAAAACGCCAACAAATTCAACAACAACCTCCACATTGAACAACAACAACAACCTCAACATTGAAAAACACCAACAAATTCAACAACAACCTCAACATTGAAAAACAACAACAACCTCAACATTGAAAAACACCAACAAATTCAACAACAACCTCAACATTGAAAAACACCAACAAATTCAACATCAACCTCAACATTGAAAAACAACAACAACCTCAACTTTGAAAAAGACCAACAAATTCAACAACAACCTCAACATTGAAAAACAACAACAACCTCAACATTGAAAAACACGAAGAAATTCAACAACAACCTCAACATTTAAAAACACCAACAAATTCAACATTAACCTCAACATTGAAAAACAACAACAACTTCAACATTGAAAAACACCAACAAGTTCAACAACAACCTCAACATTGAAAAACACAAACAAATTCAACAACAACCTCAACATTGAAAAATAACAACAACCTCAACATTGAAAAACAACAACAACCTCAACATTGAAAAACAACAACAACCTCAACATTGAAAAACACCAATAAATTCAACAACAACTTCAACATTGAAAAACACCAACAAATTCAACAACAACCTCGAAATTGAAAAACACCAACAAATTCAACAACAACCTCAATATTGAAAAACAACAACAACCTCAACATTGAAAAACACCAACAAATTCAACAACAACCTCAACATTGAAAAACACCAACAACCTCAACATAAAAAAGACCAACAAATTCAACAACAACTTCAACATTGAAAAACACCAACAAATTCAACAACAACCTCGACATTGAAAAACACCATCAAATTCAACAACAACCTCAATATTGAGAAACAACAACAACCTCAACATTGAAAAACACCAACAAATTCAACAACAACCTCAACATTGAAAAACACCAACAAATTCAACAACAACCTCAACATTTAAAAACGCCAACAAATTCAACAACCTCCACATTGAACAACAACAACAACCTCAACATTGAAAAACACCAACAAATTCAACAACAACCTCAACATTGAAAAACAACAACAACCTCAACATTGAAAAACACCAACAAATTCAACAACAACCTCAACATTAAAAAACACCAACAAATTCAACAACAACCTCAACATTGAAAAACACCAACAAATTCAACAACAACTTTAACATTGAAAAACACCAACAAATTCAACAACAACCTCGACATTGAAAAGCACCAACAAATTCAACAACAACCTCAACATTGAAAAACGACAACAACCTCAACATTGAAAAACACCAACAAATACAACAACAACCTCAACATTGAAAAACACCAACAAATTCAACAATATCCTCAACATTGAAAAACAACAACAACCTGAACATTGAAAAACACCAACAAATTCAACAACAACCTCAACATTGAAAAACACCAACAAATTCAACATCAACCTCAACATTGAAAAACAACAACAACCTCAACTTTGAAAAAGACCAACAAATTCAACAACAACCTCAACATTGAAAAACAACAACAACCTCAACATTGAAAAACACCAACAAATTCAACAACAACCTCAACATTTAAAAACACCAACAAATTCAACAACAACCTCAACATTTAAAAACGCCAACAAATTCAACAACCTCCCACATTGAACAACAACAACAACCTCAACATTGAAAAACACCAACAAATTCAACAACAACCTCAACATTGAAAAAACAACAACAACCTCAACATTGAAAAACACCAACAAATTCAACAACAACCTCAACATTAAAAAACACCAACAAATTCAACAACAACCTCAACATTGAAAAACACCAACAAATTCAACAACAACTTTAACATTGAAAAACACCAACAAATTCAACAACAACCTCGACATTGAAAAGCACCAACAAATTCAACAACAACCTCAAACATTGAAAAACGACAACAACCTCAACATTGAAAACACCAACAAATACAACAACAACCTCAACATTTAAAAACACCAACAAATTCAACATTAACCTCAACATTGAAAAACAACAACAACTTCAACATTGAAAACACCAACAAGTTCAACAACAACCTCAACATTGAAAAACACAAAACAAATTCCAACAACAACCTCAACATTGAAAAATAACAACAACCTCAACATTGAAAAACAACAACAACCTCAACATTGAAAAACACCAACAAATTCAACAACAACCTCAACATTGAAAAACAACAACAACCTCAACATTGAAAAAACACCAATAAAGTCAACAACAACTTCAACATTGAAAAAACACCAACAAATTAAACAACAACCTCAATATTGAAAAACAACAACAACCTCAACATTGAAAAACACCAACAAATTCAACAACAACCTCAACATTGAAAAACACCAACAACCTCAACATAAAAAACACCAACAAATTCAACAACAACTTCAACATTGAAAAACACCAACAAATTCAACAACAACCTCGACATTGAAAAACACCGTCACATTCAACAACAACCTCAATATTGAGAAACAACAACAACCTCGAAATTGAAAAACACCAACAAATTCAACAACAACCTCAACATTGAAAAACACCAACAAATTCAACAACAACCTCAACATTGAAAAACAACAACAACCTCAACATTGAAAAACACCGACAAATTCAACAACAACCTCAACATTAAAAAAACACCAACAAATTCAACAACAACCTCAACATTGAAAAACACCAACAAATTCAACATAAACCTCAACATTTAAAAACGAAAACAAATTCAACAACAACCTCAACATTGAAAAACACCAACAAATTCAACAATATCCTCAACATTGAAAAACAACAACAACCTCAACATTGAAAAACACCAACAAATTCAACAACAACCTCAACATTGAAAAACAACAACAATCTCAACACTGAAAAAAACCAAAAAATTCAACAACAACTTCAACATTGAAAAACACCAACAAATTCAACAACAACCTCAACATTGAAAAACACGAACAAATTCAACAACAAGCTCAGCATTGAAAAAACAACAACAACCTCAACATTGAAAAACACCAACAAATTCAACAACAACCTCAACATTGAAAAACAACAACAACCTCAACATTGAATAACACAACAAATTCAACAACAACTTCAACATTGAAAAACACCAACAAATTCAACAACAACCTCAACATTTAAAACGCCAACAAATTCAACAACAACCCTCCACATTGAACAACAACAACAACCTCAACATTGAAAAACACCAACAAATTCAACAACAACCTCAACATTGAAAAACAACAACAACCTCAACATTGAAAAACACCAACAAATTCAACAACAACCTCAACATTGAAAAAGACCAACAAATTCAACAACAACCTCAACATTGAAAAACAACAACAACCTCAACATTGAAAAAACACGAAGAAATTCAACAACAACCTCAACATTTAAAAACACCAACAAATTCAACATTAACCTCAACATTGAAAAAACAACAACAAACTTCAACATTGAAAAACACCAACAAGTTCAACAACAACCTCAACATTGAAAAACACAAACAAATTCAACAACAACCTCAACATTGAAAAATAACAACAACCTCAACATTGAAAAACAACAACAACCTCAACATTGAAAAACACCAACAAATTCAACAACAACCTCAACATTGAAAAACAACAACAACCTCAACATTGAAAAACACCAATAAATTCAACAACAACTTCAACATTGAAAAACACCAACAAATTCAACAACAACCTCGAAATTGAAAAACACCAACAAAATTCAACAACAACCTCAATATTGAAAAACAACAACAACCTCAACATTGAAAAACACCAACAAATTCAACAACAACCTCAACATTGAAAAACACCAACAACCTCAACATAAAAAAGACCAAACAAATTCAACAACAACTTCAACATTGAAAAACACCAACAAATTCAACAACAACCTCGACATTGAAAAACACCATCAAATTCAACAACAACCTCAATATTGAGAAACAACAACAACCTCAACATTGAAAAAACACCAACAAATTCAACAACAACCTCAACATTGAAAAACACCAAACAAATTCAACAACAACCTCAACATTTAAAAACGCCAACAAATCAACAACCTCCACATTGAACAACAACAACAACCTCAACATTGAAAAACACCAACAAATTCAACAACAACCTCAACATTGAAAAACAACAACAACCTCAACATTGAAAAACACCAACAAATTCAACAACAACCTCAACATTAAAAAACACCAACAAATTCAACAACAACCTCAACATTGAAAAACACCAACAAATTCAACAACAACTTTAACATTGAAAAACACCAACAAATTCAACAACAACCTCGACATTGAAAAGCACCAACAAATTCAACAACAACCTCAACATTGAAAAACGACAACAACCTCAACATTGAAAAACACCAACAAATACAACAACAACCTCAACATTGAAAAACACCAACAAATTCAACAATATCCTCAACATTGAAAAACAACAACAACCTGAACATTGAAAAACCACCAACAAATTCAACAACAACCTCAACATTGAAAAACACCAACAAATTCAACATCAACCTCAACATTGAAAAACAACCCAACAACCTCAACTTTGAAAAAGACCAACAAATTCAACAACAACCTCAACATTGAAAAACAACAACAACCTCAACATTGAAAAAACACTAACAAATTCAACAACAACCTCAACATTTAAAAACACCAACAAATTCAACAACAACCTCAACATTTAAAAACGCAACAAATTCAACAACCTCCACATTGAACAACAACAACAACCTCAACATTGAAAAACACCAACAAATTCAACAACAACCTCAACATTGAAAAACAACAACAACCTCAACATTGAAAAACACCAACAAATTCAACAACAACCTCAACATTAAAAAACACCAACAAATTCAACAACAACCTCAACATTGAAAAACACCAACAAATTCAACAACAACTTTAACATTGAAAAACACCAACAAATTCAACAACAACCTCGACATTGAAAAGCACCAACAAATTCAACAACAACCTCAACATTGAAAAACGACAACAACCTCAACATTGAAAAACACCAACAAATACAACAACAACCTCAACATTTAAAAACACCAACAAATTCAACATTAACCTCAACATTGAAAAACAACAACTTCAACATTGAAAAACACCAACAAGTTCAACAACAACCTCAACATTGAAAAACACAAACCAAATTCAACAACAACCTCAACATTGAAAAATAACAACAACCTCAACATTGAAAAACAACAACAACCTCAACATTGAAAAACACCAACAAATTCAACAACAACCTCAACATTGAAAAACAACAACAACCTCAACATTGAAAAACACCAATAAATTCAACAACAACTTCACATTGAAAAACACCAACAAATTCAACAACAACCTCAATATTGAAAAACAACAACAACCTCAACATTGAAAAACACCAACAAATTCAACAACAACCTCAACATTGAAAAACACCAACAAACCTCAACATAAAAAACACCAACAAATTCAACAACAACTTCAACATTGAAAAACACCAACAAATTCAAACAACAACCTCGACATTGAAAAACACCGTCAAATTCAACAACAACCTCAATATTGAGAAACAACAACAACCTCGAAATTGAAAAACACCAACAAATTCAACAACAACCTCAACATTGAAAAACACCAACAAATTCAACAACAACCTCAACATTGAAAAACAACAACAACCTCAACATTGAAAAACACCGACAAATTCAACAACAACCTCAACATTAAAAAACACCAACAAATTCAACAACAACCTCAACATTGAAAAAACACCAACAAATTCAACAACAACTTTAACATTGAAAAACACCAACAAATTCAACAACAACCACGACATTGAAAAGCACCAACAAATTCAACAACAACCTCAACATTGAAAAACGACAACAACCTCAACATTGAAAAACACCAACAAATACAACAACAACCCCAAAATTGAAAAACAACAACAAATTCAACAATATCCTCAACATTGAAAACACCAACAAATTCAAAAACAAGCTCAACATTGAAAAACAAAAACAAGCTCAACATTGAAAAACAACAACAACTTCGAAATTGAAAAACACCAACAAATTCAACAACAACCTCAACATTGAAAAACAACAACAACCTCAACATTGAAAAACACCAACAAATTCAACAACAACTTCAACATTGAAAAAGACCAACAAATTCAACATCAACCTCGAAATTGAAAAACACCAACAAATTCAACAACAACCTCAACATTGATAAACAACAACAACCTCAACATTGAAAAACACCAACAAATTCAACAACAACCTCAACATTGAAAAACACCAACAAATTCAACAACAACCTCAACATTGAAAAAAACCAACAAATTCAACAACAACCTCAACAATGAAAACACCAACAAATTCAACAAGTTCAACATTGAAGAACACCAACAAATTCAACAAAAACCTCGACATTGAAAAACACCAACAAATTCAACAACAACCTCAACATTGAAAAATTACAACAACCTCAACATTGAAAAACACCAACAAATACAACAACAACCTCAACATTGAAAAACAACAACAACCTCAACATTGAAAAACACCAACAAATTCAACAACAACCTCAACATTGAAAAACCACTAACAAATACAACAACAACCTCAACATGAAAAACAACAACAACCTCGAAATTGAAAACACCAACAAATTCAACAACAACCACAACATTGAAAAACAACAACAACCCTCAACATTGAAAAACACCAACAAATTCAACAACAACTTCAACATTGAAAAAACACCAACAAATTCAACAACAACCTCGAAATTGAAAAACACCAACAAATTCAACAACAACCTCAACATTGAAAAACACCAACAAATTCAACAACAACCTCAACATTGAAAAACACCAACAAATTCAACATAAACCTCAACATTTAAAAACGAAAGCAAATTCAACAACAACCTCAACATGAAAAACACCAACAAATTCAACAATATCCTCAACATTGAAAAACAACAACAACCTCAACATTGAAAAACACCAACAAATTCAACAACAACCTCAACATTGAAAAACAACAACAATCTCAACACTGAAAAAAACCAAAAAATTCAACAACAACTTCAAACATTGAAAAACACCAACAATTCAACATCAACCTCGAAATTGAAAAACACCAAATTCAACATAAACCTCAACATTTAAAAACGAAAACAAATTCAACAACACCTCAACATTGAAAAACACCAACAAATTCAACAACAACCTCAACATTGAAAAACACCAACAAATTCAACAACAAGCTCAGCATTGAAAAACAACAACAACCTCAACATTGAAAAACACCAACAAATTCAACAACAACCTCAACATTGAAAAACAACAACAACCTCAACATTGAAAAACACCAACAAATTCAACAATATCCTCAACATTGAAAACACCAACCAAATTCAAAAAACAAGCTCAACATTGAAAAACAAAAACAAGCTCAACATTGAAAACAACAACAACCTCGAAATTGAAAACACCAACAAATTCAAACAACAACCTCAACATTGAAAAACAACAACAACCTCAACATTGAAAAACACCAACAAATTCAACAACAACTTCAACATTGAAAAAGACCAACAAATTCAACATCAACCTCGAAATTGAAAAACACCAACAAATTCAACAACAACCTCAACATTGAAAAACACCAACAAATTCAACAACAACCTCAACATTGAAAAAAACCAACAAATTCAACAACAACCTCAACAATGAAAAACACCAACAAATTCAACAAGTTCAACATTGAAGAACACCAACAAATTCAACAAAAACCTCGACATTGAAAAACACCAACAAATTCAACAACAACCTCAACATTGAAAAATTACAACAACCTCAACATTGAAAAACACCAACAAATACAACAACAACCTCAACATTGAAAAACAACAACAACCTCAACATTGAAAAACACCAACAAATTCAACAACAACCTCAACATTGAAAAACACCAACAAATACAACAACAACCTCAACATTGAAAAACAACAACAACCTCGAAATTGAAAAACACCAACCAAATTCAACAACAACCACAACATTGAAAAACAACAACAAATTCAACAACAACTTCAACATTGAAAAACACCAACAAATTCAACAACAACCTCGAAATTGAAAAACACCAACAAATTCAACAACAACCTCAACATTGAAAAACACCAACAAATTCAACAACAACCTCAACATTGAAAAACACCAACAAATTCACATAAACCTCAACATTTTAAAAACGAAAACAAATTCAACAACAACCTCAACATTGAAAAACACCAACAAATTCAACAATATCCTCAACATTGAAAAACAACAACAACCTCAACATTGAAAAACACCAACAAATTCAACAACAACCTCAACATTGAAAAACAACAACAATCTCAACACTGAAAAAAACCAAAAAATTCAACAACAACTTCAAACATTGAAAAACACCAACAAATTCAACATCAACCTCGAAATTGAAAAACAGCAAATTTCAACATAAACCTCAACATTTAAAAACGAAAACAAATTCAACAACAACCTCAACATTGAAAAACACCAACAAATTCAACAACAACCTCAACATTGAAAAACACCAACAAATTCAACAACAAGCTCAGCATTGAAAAACAACAACAACCTCAACATTGAAAAACACCAACAAATTCAACAACAACCTCAAACATTGAAAAACAACAACAACCTCAACATTGAATAACACCAACAAATTCAACAACAACTTCAACATTGAAAAAACACCAACAAAATTCAACAACAACCTCAACATTTAAAAACGCCAACAAATTCAACAACAACCTCCACATTGAACAACAACAACAACCTCAACATGAAAAACACCAACAAATTCAACAACAACCTCAACATTGAAAAACAACACAACCTCTCAACATTGAAAACACCACAAATTCAACAACAACCTCAACATTGAAAAACACCAACAAATTCAACATCAACCTCAACATTGAAAAACAACAACAACCTCAACTTTGAAAAAGACCAACAAATTCAACAACAACCTCAACATTGAAAAACAACAACAACCTCAACATTGAAAAACACGAAGAAATTCAACAACAACCTCAACATTTAAAAACACCAACAAATTCAACATTAACCTCAACATTGAAAAACAACAACAACTTCAACATTGAAAAACAACAACAAGTTCAACAACAACCTCAACATTGAAAACACAAACAAATTCAACAACAACCTCAACATTGAAAAATAACAACAACCTCAACATTGAAAAACAACAACAACCTCAACATTGAAAAACACCAACAAATTCAACAACAACCTCAACATTGAAAAACAACAACAACCTCAACATTGAAAAACACCAATAAATTCAACAACAACTTCAACATTGAAAAAACACCAACAAATTCAACAACAACCTCGAAATTGAAAAACACCAACAAATTCAACAACAACCTCAATATTGAAAAACAACAACAACCTCAACATTGAAAAACACCAACAAATTCAACAACAACCTCAACATTGAAAAACACCAACAACCTCAACATAAAAAAGACCAACAAATTCAACAACAACTTCAACATTGAAAAACACCAACAAATTCAACAACAACCTCGACATTGAAAAACACCATCAAATTCAACAACAACCTCAATATTGAGAAACAACAACAACCTCAACATTGAAAAAACACCAACAAATTCAACAACAACCTCAACATTGAAAAACACCAACAAATTCAACAACAACCTCAACATTTAAAAACGCCAACAAATTCAACAACCTCCACATTGAACAACAACAACAACCTCAACATTGAAAAACACCAACAAATTCAACAACAACCTCAACATTGAAAAACAACAACAACCTCAACATTGAAAAACACCAACAAATTCAACAACAACCTCAACATTAAAAAACACCAACAAATTCAACAACAACCTCAACATTGAAAACACACAACAAATTCAACAACAACTTTAACATTGAAAACACCAACAAATTCAACAACAACCTCGACATTGAAAAGCACCAACAAATTCAACAACAACCTCAACATTGAAAAACGACCTCAACATTGAAAAAACACCAACAAATACAACAACAACCTCAACATTGAAAAACACCAACAAATTCAACAATATCCTCAACATTGAAAAACAACAACAACCTGAACATTGAAAAACACCAACAAATTCAACAACAACCTCAACATTGAAAAACACCAACAAATTCAACATCAACCTCAACATTGAAAAACAACAACAACCTCAACTTTGAAAAAGACCAACAAATTCAACAACAACCTCAACATTGAAAAACAACAACAACCTCAACATTGAAAAACACCAAGAAATTCAACAACAACCTCAACATTTAAAAACACCAACAAATTCAACATTAACCTCAACATTGAAAAACAACAACAACTTCAACATTGAAAAACACCAACAAGTTCAACAACAACCTCAACATTGAAAAACACAAACAAATTCAACAACAACCTCAACATTGAAAAATAACAACAACCTCACATTGAAAAACAACAACAACCTCAACATTGAAAAACACCAACAAATTCAACAACAACCTCAACATTGAAAAACAACAACAACCTCAACATTGAAAAAACACCAATAAATTCAACAACAACTTCAACATTGAAAAACACCAACAAATTCAACAACAACCTCGAAATTGAAAAACACCAACAATTCAACAACAACCTCAATATTGAAAAACAACAACAACCTCAACATTGAAAACACCAACAAATTCAACAACAACCTCAACATTGAAAAACACCAACAACCTCAACATAAAAAACACCAACAAATTCAACAACAACTTCAACATTGAAAAACACCAACAAATTCAACAACAACCTCGACATTGAAAAACACCATCAAATTCAACAACAACCTCAATATTGAGAAACAACAACAACCTCAACATTGAAAAAACACCAACAAATTCAACAACAACCTCAACATTGAAAAAACAACAACAACCTCAACATTGAAAAAACACCAACAAATTCAACAACAACCTCAACATTAAAAAACACCAACAAATTCAACAACAACCTCAACATTGAAAAACACCAACAAATTCAACAACAACTTTAACATTGAAAAACACCAACAAATTCAACAACAACCTCGACATTGAAAAGCACCAACAAATTCAACAACAACCTCAACATTGAAAAACGACAACAACCTCAACATTGAAAAACACCAACAAATACAACAACAACCTCAACATTGAAAAACAACAACAACCTCAACATTGAAAAACACCAACAAATTCAACAATATCCTCAACATTGAAAACACCAACAAATTCAAAAACAAGCTCAACATTGAAAAACAAAAACAAGCTCAACATTGAAAAACAACAACAACCTCGAAATTGAAAAACACCAACAAATTCAACAACAACCTCAACATTGAAAAACAACAACAACCTCAACATTGAAAAACACCAACAAATTCAACAACAACTTCAGCATTGAAAAACACCCAACAAATTCAACATCAACCTCGAAATTGAAAAACACCAACAAATTCAACAACAACCTCAACATTGAAAAATTACAACAACCTCAACATTGAAAAACACCAACAAATACAACAACAACCTCAACATTGAAAAACAACAACAACCTCAACATTAAAAAACACCAACAAATTCAACAACAACCTCAACATTGAAAAACACCAACAAATACAACAACAACCTCAACATTGAAAAACAACAACAACCTCGAAATTGAAAAACACCAACAAATTCAACAACAACCACAACATTGAAAACCAACAACAACCTCGAAATTGAAAAACACCAACAAATTCAACAACAACCTCAACATTGAAAAATAACAACAACCTCAACATTGGTAAACAACAACAACCTCAACATTGAAAAACACCAACAAATTCAACAACAACCTCAACATTGAAAAACACCAACAAATTCAACAACAACCTCAACATTGAAAAAAACCAACAAATTCAACAACAACCTCAACAATGAAAAACACCAACAAATTCAACAAGTTCAACATTGAAGAACACCAACAAATTCAACAAAAACCTCGACATTGAAAAACACCAGCAAATTCAACAACAACCTCAACATTGAAAAATTACAACAACCTCAACATTGAAAAACACCAACAAATACAACAACAACCTCAACATTGAAAAACAACAACAACCTCAACATTGAAAAACACCAACAAATTCAACAACAACCTCAACATTGAAAAACACCAACAAATACAACAACAACCTCAACATTGAAAAACAACAACAACCTCGAAATTGAAAAACACCAACAAATTCAACAACAACCACAACATTGAAAAAACAACAACAACCTCAACATTGAAAAACACCAACAAATTCAACAACAACTTCAACATTGAAAAACACCAACAAATTCAACAACAACCTCGAAATTGAAAAACACCAACAAATTCAACAACAACCTCAACATTGAAAAACACCAACAAATTCAACAACAACCTCAACATTGAAAAACACCAACAAATTCAACAACAACCTCAACATTGAAAAACACCAACAAATTCAACAACAAGCTCAGCATTGAAAAACAACAACAACCTCAACATTGAAAAACACCAACAAATTCAACAACAACCTCAACATTGAAAAACAACAACAACCTCAACATTGAATAACACCAACAAATTCAACAACAACTTCAACATTGAAAAACACCAACAAATTCAACAACAACCTCGAAATTGAAAAACACCAACAAATTCAACAACAACCTCAACATTGAAAAACACCAACAAATTCAACAACAACCTCAACATTGAAAAACAACAACAAATTCAACAACAACCTCAACATTTAAAAACGCCAACAAATTCAACAACAACCTCCACATTGAACAACAACAACAACCTCAACATTGAAAAACACCAACAAATTCAACAACAACCTCAACATTGAAAAACAACAACAACCTCAACATTGAAAAACACCAACAAATTCAACAACAACCTCAACATTGAAAAACACCAACAAATACAACATCAACCTCAACATTGAAAAACAACAACAACCTCAACTTTGAAAAAGACCAACAAATTCAACAACAACCTCAACATTGAAAAACAACAACAACCTCAACATTGAAAAACACCAAGAAATTCAACAACAACCTCAACATTTAAAAACACCAACAAATTCAACATTAACCTCAACATTGAAAAACAACAACAACTTCAACATTGAAAAAACACCAACAAGTTCAACAACAACCTCAACATTGAAAAACACAAACAAATTCAACAACAACCTCAACATTGAAAAATAACAACAATCTCAACATTGAAAAACAACAACAACCTCAACATTGAAAAACACCAACAAATTCAACAACAACCTCAACAAAGAAAAACAACAACAACCTCTACATTGAAAAACACCAATAAATTCAACAACAACTTCAACATTGAAAAAACACCAACAAATTCAACAACAACCTCGAAATTGAAAAACACCAACAAATTCAACAACAACCTCAATATTGAAAAACAACAACAACCTCAACATTGAAAAACACCAACAAATTCAACAACAACCTCAACATTGAAAAACACCAACAACCTCAACATAAAAAACACCAACAAATTCAACAACAACTTCAACATTGAAAAACACCAACAAATTCAACAACAACCTCGACATTGAAAAACACCATCAAATTCAACAACAACCTCAATATTGAGAAACAACAACAACCTCAACATTGAAAAACACCAACAAATTCAACAACAACCTCAACATTGAAAAACACCAACAAATTCAACAACAACCTCAACATTTAAAAACGCCAACAAATTCAACAACCTCCACATTGAACAACAACAACAACCTCAACATTGAAAAACACCAACAAATTCAACAACAACCTCAACATTGAAAAACAACAACAACCTCAACATTGAAAAACACCAACAAATTCAACAACAACCTCAACATTGAAAAACAACAACAAACATCAACATTGAAAAACACCAAGAAATTCAACAACCTCGACATTGAAAAACACCAACAAATTCAACAACAACCTCAACATTGAAAAAATTACAACAACCTCAACGTTGAAAAACACCAACAAATACAACAACAACCTCAACATTGAAAAACAACAACAACCTCAACATTGAAAAACACCAACAAATTCAACAACAACCTCAACATTGAAAAACACCAACAAATACAACAACAACCTCAACATTGAAAAACAACAACAACCTCGAAATTGAAAAACACCAACAAATTCAACAACAACCACAACATTGAAAAACAACAACAACCTCAACATTGAAAAACACCAACAAATTCAACAACAACTTCAACATTGAAAAACACCAACAAATTCAACAACAACCTCGAAATTGAAAAACACCAACAAATTCAACAACAACCTCAACATTGAAAAATAACAACAACCTCAACATTGAAAAACAACAACAACCTCAACATTGAAAAACACCAACAAATTCAACAACAACCTCAACATTGATAAACAACAACAACCTCAACATTGAAAAACACCAACAAATTCAACAACAACCTCAACATTGAAAAACACCAACAAATTCAACAACAACCTCAACATTGAAAAAAACCAACAAATTCAACAACAACCTCAACAATGAAAAAACACCAACAAATTCAACAAGTTCAATATTGAAGAACACCAACAAATTCAACAAAAACCTCGACATTGAAAAACACCAACAAATTCAACAACAACCTCAACATTGAAAAACAACAACAACCTCGAAATTGAAAAACACCAACAAATTCAACAACAACCACAACATTGAAAAACAACAACAACCTCAACATTTAAAAACACCAACAAATTCAACATTAACCTCAACATTGAAAAACAACAACAACTTCAACATTGAAAAACACCAACAAGTTCAACAACAACCTCAACATTGAAAAACACAACAAATTCAACAACAACCTCAACATTGAAAAATAACAACAACCTCAACATTGAAAAACAACAACAACCTCAACATTGAAAAACACCAAAAAATTCAACAACAACCTCAACATTGAAAAACAACAACAACCTCAACATTGAAAAACACCAATAAATTCAACAACAACTTCAACATTGAAAAACACCAACAAATTCAACAACAACCTCGAAATTGAAAAACACCAACAAATTCAACAACAACCTCAATATTGAAAACAACAACAACCTCAACATTGAAAAAACACCAACAAATTCAACAACAACCTCAACATTGAAAAACACCAACAACCTCAACATAAAAAACACCAACAAATTCAACAACAATTTCAACATTGAAAAACACCAACAAATTCAACAACAACCTCGACATTGAAAAACACCATCAAATTCAACAACAACCTCAATATTGAGAAACAACAACAACCTCAACATTGAAAAAACACAACAAATTCAACAACAACCTCAACATTGAAAAACAACAACAACCTCAACATTGAAAAAACACCAACAAATTCAACAACAACCTCAACATTAAAAAACACCAACAAATTCAACAACAACCTCAACATTGAAAAACACCAACAAATTCAACACAACTTTAACATTGAAAAACACCAACAAATTCAACAACAACCTCGACATTGAAAAGCACCAACAAATTCAACAACAACCTCAACATTGAAAAACGACAACAACCTCAACATTGAAAAACACCAACAAATACAACAACAACCTCAACATTGAAAAACAACAACAACCTCAACATTGAAAAACACCAACAAATTCAACATATCCTCAACCATTGAAAACACCAACAAATTCAAAAACAAGCTCAACATTGAAAAACAGAAACAAGCTCAACATTGAAAAACAACAACAACCTCGAAATTGAAAAACACCAACAAATTCAACAACAACCTCAACATTGAAAAACAACAACAACCTCAACATTGAAAAACACCAACAAATTCAACAACAACTTCAACATTGAAAAACACCAACAAATTCAACATCAACCTCGAAATTGAAAAACACCAACAAATTCAACAACAACCTCAACATTGAAAAATTACAACAACCTCAACATTGAAAAACACCAACAAATACAACAACAACCTCAACATTGAAAAACAACAACAACCTCAACATTAAAAAACACCAACAAATTCAACAACAACCTCAACATTGAAAAACACCAACAAATACAACAACGACCTCAACATTGAAAAACAACAACAACCTCGAAATTGAAAAACACCAACAAATTCAACAACAACCTCAACATTGAAAAATAACAACAACCTCAACATTGAAAAACAACAACAACCTCAACATTGAAAAACACCAACAAATTCAACAACAACCTCAACATTGATAAACAACAACACCTCAACATTGAAAAACACCAACAAATTCAACAACAACCTCAACATTGAAAAACACCAACAATTCAACAACAACCTCAACATTGAAAAAAACCAACAAATTCAACAACAACCTCAACAATGAAAAACACCAACAAATTCAACAAGTTCAACATTGAAGAACACCAACAATTCAACAAAAACCTCGACATTGAAAAACACCAACAAATTCAACAACAACCTCAACATTGACAAATTACAACAACCTCAACAATGAAAAACACCAACAAATACAACAACAACCTCAACATTGAAAAACAACAACAACCTCAACATTGAAAAACACCAATAAATTCAACAACAACCTCAACATTGAAAAACACCAACAAATACAACAACCTCAACATTGAAAAACAACAACAACCTCGAAATTGAAAAACACCAACAAATTCAACAACAACCACAACATTGAAAAACAACAACAACCTCAACATTGAAAAACACCAACAAATTCAACAACAACTTCAACATTGAAAAACACCAACAAATTCAACAACAACCTCGAAATTGAAAAAAACCAACAAATTCAACAACAACCTCAACATTGAAAAACACCAACAAATTCAACAACAACCTCAACATTGAAAAACACCAACAAATTCAACATAAACCTCAACATTTAAAAACGAAAAACAAATTCAACAACAACCTCAACATTGAAAAACAACAACAACCTCAACATTGAAAAACACCAACAAATTCAACAACAACCTCAACATTGAAAAACAACAACAACCTCAACATTGAATAACACCAACAAATTCAACAACAACTTCAACATTGAAAAACACCAACAAATTCAACAACAACCTCGAAATTGAAAAACACCAACAAATTCAACAACAACCTCAACATTGAAAAACACCAACAAATTCAACAACAACCTCAACATTGAAAAACAACAACAAATTCAACAACAACCTCAACATTTAAAAACGCCAACAAATTCAACAACAACCTCCACATTGAACAACAACAACAACCTCAACATTGAAAAACACCAACAAATTCAACAACAACCTCAACATTGAAAAACAACAACAACCTCAACATTGAAAAACACCAACAAATTCAACAACAACCTCAACATTGAAAAACACCAACAAATACAACATCAACCTCAACATTGAAAAACAACAACAACCTCAACTTTGAAAAAGACCAACAAATTCAACAACAACCTCAACATTGAAAAACAACAACAACCTCAACATTGAAAACACCAAGAAATTCAACAACAACCTCAACATTTAAAAACACCAACAAATTCAACATTAACCTCAACATTGAAAAACAACAACAACTTCAACATTGAAAAACACCAACAAGTTCAACAACAACCTCAACATTGAAAAACACAAACAAATTCAACAACAACCTCAACATTGAAAAATAACAACAATCTCAACATTGAAAAACAACAACAACCTCAACATTGAAAAAACACCAACAAATTCAACAACAACCTCAACAAAGAAAAACAACAACAACCTCTACATTGAAAAACACCAATAAATTCAACAACAACTTCAACATTGAAAAACACCAACAAATTCAACAACAACCTCGAAATTGAAAAACACCAACAAATTCAACAACAACCTCAATATTGAAAAACAACAACAACCTCAACATTGAAAAACACCAACAAATTCAACAACAACCTCAACATTGAAAAACACCAACAACCTCAACATAAAAAACACCAACAAATTCAACAACAACTTCAACATTGAAAAACACCAACAAATTCAACAACAACCTCGACATTGAAAAACACCATCAAATTCAACAACAACCTCAATATTGAGAAACAACAACAACCTCAACATTGAAAAAACACCAACAAATTCAACAACAACCTCAACATTGAAAAACACCAACAAATTCAACAACAACCTCAACATTTAAAAACGCCAACAAATTCAACAACCTCCACATTGAACAACAACAACAACCTCAACATTGAAAAAACACCAACAAATTCAACAACAACCTCAACATTGAAAAACACAACAACCTCAACATTGAAAAACACCAACAAATTCAACAACAACCTCAACATTGAAAAACAACAACAACATCAACATTGAAAAACACCAAGAAATTCAACAACCTCGACATTGAAAAACACCAACAAATTCAACAACAACCTCAACATTGAAAAATTACAACAACCTCAACATTGAAAAACACCAACAAATACAACAACAACCTCAACATTGAAAAACAACAACAACCTCAACATTGAAAAACACCAACAAATTCAACAACAACCTACAACATTGAAAAACACCAACAAATACAACAACAACCTCAACATTGAAAAACAACAACAACCTCGAAATTGAAAAACACCAACAAATTCAACAACAACCACAACATTGAAAAACAACAACAACCTCAACATTGAAAAACACCAACAAATTCAACAACAACTTCAACATTGAAAAACACCAACAAATTCAACAACAACCTCGAAATTGAAAAACACCAACAAATTCAACAACAACCTCAACATTGAAAAATAACAACAACCTCAACATTGAAAAACAACAACAACCTCAACATTGAAAAACACCAACAAATTCAACAACAACCTCAACATTGATAAACAACAACAACCTCAACATTGAAAAACACCAACAAATTCAACAACAACCTCAACATTGAAAAACACCAACAAATTCAACAACAACCTCAACATTGAAAAAAACCAACAAATTCAACAACAACCTCAACAATGAAAAACACCAACAAATTCAACAAGTTCAACATTGAAGAACACCAACAAATTCAACAAAAACCTCGACATTGAAAAACACCAACAAATTCAACAACAACCTCAACATTGAAAAACAACAACAACCTCGAAATTGAAAAACACCAACAAATTCAACAACAACCACAACATTGAAAAACAACAACAACCTCAACATTGAAAAACACCAACAAATTCAACAACAACTTCAACATTGAAAAACACCAACAAATTCAACAACAACCTCGAAATTGAAAAACACCAACAAATTCAACAACAACCTCAACATTGAAAAACACCAACAAATTCAACAACAACCTCAACATTGAAAAACACGCAACAAATTCAACATAAACCTCAACATACCTCAACATTTAAAAACGAAAACAAATTCAACAACAACCTCAACATTGAAAAACACCAACAAATTCAACAATATCCTCAACATTGAAAAACAACAACAACCTCAACATTGAAAAACACCAACAAATTCAACAACAACCTCAACATTGAAAAACAACAACAATCTCAACATTGAAAAACACCAAAAAATTCAACAACAACTTCAACATTGAAAAACACCAACAAATTCAACATCAACCTCGAAATTGAAAAACACCAAATTCAACATAAACCTCAACATTTAAAAACGAAAACAAATTCAACAACAACCTCAACATTGAAAAACACCAACAAATTCAACAACAACCTCAACATTGAAAAACACCAACAAATTCAACAACAAGCTCAGCATTGAAAAACAACAACAACCTCAACATTGAAAAACACCAACAAATTCAACAACAACCTCAACATTGAAAAACAACAACAACCTCAACATTGAATAACACCAACAAATTCAACAACAACTTCAACATTGAAAAACAGCAACAAATTCAACAGCAACCTCGAAATTGGAAAACACCAACAAATTCAACAACAACCTCAACATTGAAAAACACCAACAAATTCAACAACAACCTCAACATTGAAAAACAACAACAAATTCAACAACAACCTCAACATTTAAAAACGCCAACAAATTCAACAACAACCTCCACATTGAACAACAACAACAACCTCAACATTGAAAAACACCAAGAAATTCAACAACAACCTCAACATTTAAAAACACCAACAAATTCAACATTAACCTCAACATTGAAAAACAACAACAACTTCAACATTGAAAAACACCAAAAAGTTCAACAACAACCTCAACATTGAAAAACACAAACAAATTCAACAACAACCTCAACATTGAAAAATAACAACAACCTCAACATTGAAAAACAACAACAACCTCAACATTGAAAAACACCAATAAATTCAACAACAACTTCAACATTGAAAAACACCAACAAATTCAACAACAACCTCGAAATTGAAAAACACCAACAAATTCAACAACAACCTCAATATTGAAAAACAACAACAACCTCAACATTGAAAAACACCAACAAATTCAACAACAACCTCAACATTGAAAAACACCAACAACCTCAACATAAAAAAGACCAACAAATTCAACAACAACTTCAACATTGAAAAACACCAACAAATTCAACAACAACCTCGACATTGAAAAACACCATCAAATTCAACAACAACCTCAATATTGAGAAACAACAACAACCTCAACATTGAAAAACACCAACAAATTCAACAACAACCTCAACATTGAAAAACACCAACAAATTCAACAACAACCTCAACATTTAAAAACGCCAACAAATTCAACAACCTCCACATTGAACAACAACAACAACCTCAACATTGAAAAACACCAACAAATTCAACAACAACCTCAACATTGAAAAACACCAACAAATTCAACAACAACCTCAACATTAAAAAACACCAACAAATTCAACAACAACCTCAACATTGAAAAACACCAACAAATTCAACAACAACTTTAACATTGAAAAACACCAACAAATTCAACAACAACCTCGACATTGAAAAGCACCAACAAATTCAACAACAACCTCAACATTGAAAAACGACAACAACCTCAACATTGAAAAACACCAACAAATACAACAACAACCTCAACATTGAAAAACACCAACAAATTCAACAATATCCTCAACATTGAAAAACAACAACAACCTCAACATTGAAAAACACCAAGAAATTCAACAACAACCTCAACATTTAAAAACACCAACAAATTCAACATTAACCTCAACATTGAAAAACAACAACAACTTCAACATTGAAAAACACCAACAACTTCAACAAGTTCAACATTGAAGAACACCAACAAATTCAACAAAAACCTCGACATTGAAAAACACCAACAAATTCAACAACAACCTCAACATTGAAAATTACAACAACCTCAACATTGAAAAACACCAACAAATACAACAACAACCTCAACATTGAAAAACAACAACAACCTCAACATTGAAAAACACCAACAAATTCAACAACAACCTCAACATTGAAAAACACCACCAAATACAACAACAACCTCAACATTGAAAAACAACAACAACCTCGAAATTGAAAAACACCAACAAATTCAACAACAACCACAACATTGAAAAACAACAACAACCTCAACATTGAAAAACACCAACAAATTCAACAACAACTTCAACATTGAAAAACACCAACAAATTCAACAACAACCTCGAAATTGAAAAACACCAACAAATTCAACAACAACCTCAACATTGAAAAACACCAACAAATTCAACAACAACCTCAACATTGAAAAACACCAACAAATTCAACATAAACCTCAACATTTAAAAACGAAAACAAATTCAACAACAACCTCAACATTGAAAAACACCAACAAATTCAACAATATCCTCAACCTTGAAAAACAACAACAACCTCAACATTGAAAAACACCAACAAATTCAACAACAACCTCAACATTGAAAAACAACAACAATCTCAACATTGAAAAACACCAAAAAATTCAACAACAACTTCAACATTGAAAAACACCAACAAATTCAACATCAACCTCGAAATTGAAAAACACCAAATTCAACATAAACCTCAACATTTAAAAACGAAAACAAATTCAACAACAACCTCAACATTGAAAAACACCAACAAATTCAACAACAACCTCAACATTGAAAAACACCAACAAATTCAACAACAAGCTCAGCATTGAAAAACAACAACAACCTCAACATTGAAAAACACCAACAAATTCAACAACAACCTCAACATTGAAAAACAACAACAACCTCAACATTGAATCACACCAACAAATTCAACAACAACTTCAACATTGAAAAACACCAACAAATTCAACAACAACCTCGAAATTGAAAAACACCAACAAATTCAACAACAACCTCAACATTGAAAAACACCAACAAATTCAACAACAACCTCAACATTGAAAAACAACAACAAATTCAACAACAACCTCAACATTTAAAAACGCCAACAAATTCAACAACAACCTCCACATTGAACAACAACAACAACCTCAACATTGAAAAACACCAACAAATTCAACAACAACCTCAACATTGAAAAACAACAACAACCTGAACATTGAAAAACACCAACAAATTCAACAACAACCTTAACATTGAAAAACTACAACAACCTCAACATTGAAAAACACCAACAAATACAACAACAACCTCAACATTGAAAAACAACAACAACAACCTCAACATTGAAAAACACCAACAAATTCAACAATATCCTCAACATTGAAAACACCAACAAATTCAAAAACAACCTCAACATTGAAAAACAAAAACAAGCTCAACATTGAAAAACAACAACAACCTCGAAATTGAAAAACACCAACAAATTCAACAACAACCTCAACTTTGAAAAACAACAACAACCTCAACATTGAAAAACACCAACAAATTCAACAACAACTTCAACATTGAAAAACACCAACAAATTCAACATCAACCTCGAAATTGATAAACACCAACAAATTCAACAACAACCTCAACATTGAAAAACAACAACAACCTCAACATTGAAAAACACCAACAAATTCAACAATATCCTCAACATTGAAAAACAACAACAACCTGAACATTGAAAAACACCAACAAATTCAACAACAACCTCAACATTGAAAAACACCAACAAATTCAACAACAACCTCAACATTGAAAAATAACAACAACCTCAACATTGAAAAACAACAACAACCTCAACATTGAAAAGCACCAACAAATTCAACAACAACCTCAACATTGAAAAACAACAACAACCTCAACATTGAAAAACACCAAGAAATTCAACAACAACCTCAACATTTAAAAACACCAACAAATTCAACATTAACCTCAACATTGAAAAACAACAACAACTTCAACATTGAAAAACACCAACAAGTTCAACAACAACCTCAACATTGAAAAACACAAACAAATTCAACAACAACCTCAACATTGAAAAATAACAACAACCTCAACATTGAAAAACAACAACAACCTCAACATTGAAAAGCACCAACAAATTCAACAACAACCTCAACATTGAAAAACAACAACAACCTCAACATTGAAAAACACCAAGAAATTCAACAACAACTTCAACATTGAAAAACACCAACAATTCAACAACAACCTCGAAATTGAAAAACACCAACAAATTCAACAACAACCTCAATATTGAAAAACAACAACAACCTCAACATTGAAAAACGCCAACAAATTCAACAACAACCTCAACATTGAAAAACACCAAAAACCTCAACATAAAAAACACCAACAAATTCAAAAACAACTTCAACATTGAAAAACACCAACAAATTCAACAACAACCTCGACATTGAAAAACACCATCAAATTCAACAACAACCTCAATATTGAGAAACAACAACAACCTCAACATTGAAAAACACCAACAAATTCAACAACAACCTCAACATTGAAAAACACCAACAAATTCAACAACAACCTCAACATTTAAAAACGCCAACAAATTCAACAACAACCTCCACATTGAACAACAACAACCTCAACATTGAAAAACACCAACAAATTCAACAACAACCTCAACATTGAAAAACAACAACAACCTCAACATTGAAAAACACCAACAAATTCAACAACAACCTCAACATTTAAAAACACCAACAAATTCAACAACAACCTCAACATTGAAAAACAACAACAAATTCAACAACAACTTTAACATTGAAAAACACCAACAAATTCAACAACAACCTCGACATTGAAAAGCACCAACAAATTCAACAACAACCTCAACATTGAAAAACTACAACAACCTCAACATTGAAAAACACCAACAAATACAACAACAACCTCAACATTGAAAAACAACAACAACCTCAACATTGAAAAACACCAACAAATTCAACAACATCCTCAACATTGAAAACACCAACAAATTCAAAAACAACCTCAACATTGAAAAACAAAAACAAGCTCAACATTGAAAAACAACAACAACCTCGAAATTGAAAAACACCAACAAATTCAACAACAACCTCAACATTGAAAAACAACAACAACCTCAACATTGAAAAACACCAACAAATTCAACAACAACTTCAACATTGAAAAACACCAACAAATTCAACATCAACCTCGAAATTGAAAAACACCAACAAATTCAACAACAACCTCAACATTGAAAAACACCAACAAATTCAACAACAACCTCAACATTGAAAAACACCAACAAATTCAACAACAACCTCAACATTGAAAAACACCAACAAATTCAACAACAATCTCAACATTGAAAAACACCAACAAATTCAACAAGTTCAACATTGAAGAACACCAACAAATTCAACAACAACCTCGACATTGAAAAACACCAACAAATTCAACAACAACCTCAACATTGAAAAATTACAACAACCTCAACATTGAAAAACACCAACAAATACAACAACAACCTCAACATTGAAAAACAACAACCTCAACATTGAAAAACACCAACAAATTCAACAACAACCTCAACATTGAAATCACCAACAAATTCAACAACAACCTCAACATTGAAAAACAAAAACAACCTCAACATTGAAAAACAACAACAACCTCGAAATTGAAAAACACCAACAAATTCAACAACAACCACAACATTGAAAAACAACAACAACCTCAACATTGAAAAACACCAACAAATTCAACAACAACTTCAACATTGAAAAACACCAACAAATTCAACAACAACCTCGAAATTGAAAAACACCAACAAATTCAACAACAACCTCAACATTGAAAAACACCAACAAATTCAACAACAACCTCAACATTGAAAAACGCCAACAAATTCAACATAAACCTCAACATTTAAAAACGAAAACAAATTCAACAACAACCTCAACGTTGAAAAACACCAACAAATTCAACAATATCCTCAACATTGAAATTACAACAACAACCTCAACATTGAAAAACACCAACAAATTCAACAACAACCTCAACATTGAAAAACAACAACAACCTCAACATTGAAAAACACCAAGAAATTCAACAACAACCTCAACATTTAAAAACACCAACAAATTCAACATTAACCTCAACATTGAAAAACAACAACAACTTCAACATTGAAAAACACCAACAAGTTCAACAACAACCTCAACATTGAAAAACACAAACAAATTCAACAACAACCTCAACATTGAAAAATAACAACAACCTCAACATTGAAAAACAACAACAACCTCAACATTGAAAAACACCAACAAATTCAACAACAACCTCAACATTGATAAACAACAACAACCTCAACATTGAAAAACACCAACAAATTCAACAACAACCTCAACATTGAAAAACACCAACAAATTCAACAACAACCTCAACATTGAAAAAAACCAACAAATTCAACAACAACCTCAACAATGAAAAACACCAACAAATTCAACAAAAACCTCGACATTGAAAAACACCAACAAATTCAACAACAACCTCAACATTGAAAAATTACAACAACCTCAACATTGAAAAACACCAACAAATACAACAACAACCTCAACATTGAAAAACAACAACAACCTCAACATTGAAAAACACCAACAAATTCAACAACAACCTCAACATTGAAAAACACCAACAAATACAACAACAACCTCAACATTGAAAAACAACAACAACCTCGAAATTGAAAAACACCAACAAATTCAACAACAACCACAACATTGAAAAACAACAACAACCTCAACATTGAAAAACACCAACAAATTCAACAACAACTTCAACATTGAAAAACACCAACAAATTCAACAACAACCTCGAAATTGAAAAACACCAACAAATTCAACAACAACCTCAACATTGAAAAATAACAACAACCTCAACATTGAAAAACAACAACAACCTCAACATTGAAAAACACCAACAAATTCAACAACAACCTCAACATTGATAAACAACAACAACCTCAACATTGAAAAACACCAACAAATTCAACAACAACCTCAACATTGAAAAACACCAACAAATTCAACAACAACCTCAACATTGATAAAAACCAACAAATTCAACAACAACCTCAACAATGAAAAACACGAACAAATTCAACAAGTTCAACATTGAAGAACACCAACAAATTCAACAAAAACCTCGACATTGAAAAACACCAACAAATTCAACAACAACCTCAACATTGAAAAATTACAACAACCTCAACATTGAAAAACACCAACAAATACACCAACAACCTCAACATTGAAAAACAACAACAACCTCAACATTGAAAAACACCAACAAATTCAACAACAACCTCAACATTGAAAAACACCAACAAATACAACAACAACCTCAACATTGAAAAACAACAACAACCTCGAAATTGAAAAACACCAACAAATTCAACAACAACCACAACATTGAAAAACAACAACAACCTCAACATTGAAAAACACCAACAAATTCAACAACAACTTCAACATTGAAAAACACCAACAAATTCAACAACAACCTCGAAATTGAAAAACACCAACAAATTCAACAACAACCTCAACATTGAAAAACACCAACAAATTCAACAACAACCTCAACATTGAAAAACACCAACAAATTCAACATAAACCTCAACATTTAAAAACGAAAACAAATTCAACAACAACCTCAACATTGAAAAACACCAACAAATTCAACAATATCCTCAACATTGAAAAACAACAACAACCTCAACATTGAAAAACAACAACAAATTCAACAACAGCCTCAACATTGAAAAACAACAACAATCTCAACATTGAAAAACACCAAAAAATTCAACAACAACTTCAACATTGAAAAACACCAACAAATTCAACATCAACCTCGAAATTGAAAAACACCAAATTCAACATAAACCTCAACATTTAAAAACGAAAACAAATTCAACAACAACCTCAACATTGAAAAACACCAACAAATTCAACAACAACCTCAACATTGAAAAACACCAACAAATTCAACAACAAGCTCAGCATTGAAAAACAACAACAAATCAACATTGAAAAACACCAACAAATTCAACAACAACCTCAACATTGAAAAACAACAACAACCTCAACATTGAATAACACCAACAAATTCAACAACAACTTCAACATTGAAAAACACCAACAAATTCAACAACAACCTCGAAATTGAAAAACACCAACAAATTCAACAAAAACCTCAACATTGAAAAACACCAACAAATTCAACAACAACCTCAACATTGAAAAACAACAACAAATTCAACAACAACCTCAACATTAAAAACGCCAACAAATTCAACAACAACCTCCACATTGAACAACAACAACAACCTCAACATTGAAAAACACCAACAAATTCAACAACAACCTCAACATTGAAAAACAACAACAACCTCAACATTGAAAAACACCAACAAATTCAACAACAACCTCAACATTTAAAAACACCAACAAATTCAACAACAACTTTAACATTGAAAAACACCAACAAATTCAACAACAACCTCGACATTGAAAAACACCAACAAATTCAACAACAACCTCAACATTGAAAAACTACAACAACCTCAACATTGAAAAACACCAACAAATACAACAACAACCTCAACATTGAAAAACAACAACAACCTCAACATTGAAAAACACCAACAAATTCAACAATATCCTCAACATTGAAAAACAACAACAACCTGAACATTGAAAAACACCAACAAATTCAACAACAACCTCAACATTGAAAAACACCAACAAATTCAACAACAACCTCAACATTGAAAAACAACAACAACCTCAACATTGAAAAACACCAACAAATTCAACAGCAACCTCAACATTGAAAAACAACAACAACCTCAACATTGAAAAACACCAACAAATTCAACAACAACCTCAACATTGAAAAACAACAACAACCTCAACATTGAAAAACACCAAGAAATTCAACAACAACCTCAACATTTAAAAACACCAACAAATTCAACATTAACCTCAACATTGAAAAACAACAACAACTTCAACATTGAAAAACACCAACAAGTTCAACAACAACCTCAACATTGAAAAACACAAACAAATTCAACAACAACCTCAACATTGAAAAATAACAACAACCTCAACATTGAAAAACAACAACAACCTCAACATTGAAAAACACCAACAAATTCAACAACAACCTCAACATTGAAAAACAACAACAACCTCAACATTGAAAAACACCAAGAAATTCAACAACAACTTCAACATTGAAAAACACCAACAAATTCAACAACAACCTCGAAATTGAAAAACACCAACAAATTCAACAACAACCTCAATATTGAAAAACAACAACAACCTCAACATTGAAAAACACCAACAAATTCAACAACAACCTCAACATTGAAAAACACCAAAAACCTCAACATAAAAAACACCAACAAATTCAAAAACAACTTCAACATTGAAAAACACCAACAAATTCAACAACAACCTCGACGTTGAAAAACACCATCAAATTCAACAACAACCTCAATATTGAGAAACAACAACAACCTCAACATTGAAAAACACCAACAAATTCAACAACAACCTCAACATTGAAAAACACCAACAAATTCAACAACAACCTCAACATTTAAAAACGCCAACAAATTCAACAACAACCTCCACATTGAACAACAACAACAACCTCAACATTGAAAAACACCAACAAATTCAACAACAACCTCAACATTGAAAAACAACAACAACCTCAACATTGAAAAACACCAACAAATTCAACAACAACCTCAACATTTAAAAACACCAACAAATTCAACAACAACCTCAACATTGAAAAACAACAACAAATTCAACAACAACTTTAACATTGAAAAACACCAACAAATTCAACAACAACCTCGACATTGAAAAGCACCAACAAATTCAACAACAACCTCAACATTGAAAAACTACAACAAACTCAACATTGAAAAACACCAACAAATACAACAACAACCTCAACATTGAAAAACAACAACAACCTCAACATTGAAAAACACCAACAAATTCAACAACATCCTCAACATTGAAAACACCAACAAATTCAAAAACAACCTCAACATTGAAAAACAAAAACAAGCTCAACATTGAAAAACAACAACAACCTCGAAATTGAAAAACACCAACAAATTCAACAACAACCTCAACATTGAAAAACAACAACAACCTCAACATTGAAAAACACCAACAAATTCAACAACAACTTCAACATTGAAAAACACCAACAAATTCAACATCAACCTCGAAATTGAAAAACACCAACAAATTCAACAACAACCTCAACATTGAAAAACACCAACAAATTCAACAACAACCTCAACATTGAAAAACACCAACAAATTCAACAACAACCTCAACATTGAAAAACACCAACAAATTCAACAACAATCTCAACATTGAAAAACACCAACAAATTCAACAAGTTCAACATTGAAGAACACCAACAAATTCAACAACAACCTCGACATTGAAAAACACCAACAAATTCAACAACAACCTCAACATTGAAAAATTACAACAACCTCAACATTGAAAAACACCAACAAATACAACAACAACCTCAACATTGAAAAACAACAACAACCTCAACATTGAAAAACACCAACAAATTCAACAACAACCTCAACATTGAAAACACCAACAAATTCAACAACAACCTCAACATTGAAAAACAAAAACAACCTCAACATTGAAAAACAACAACAACCTCGAAATTGAAAAACACCAACAAATTCAACAACAACCACAACATTGAAAAACAACAACAACCTCAACATTGAAAAACACCAACAAATTCAACAACAACTTCAACATTGAAAAACACCAACAAATTCAACAACAACCTCGAAATTGAAAAACACCAACAAATTCAACAACAACCTCAACATTGAAAAACACCAACAAATTCAACAACAACCTCAACATTGAAAAACACCAGCAAATTCAACATAAACCTCAACATTTAAAAACGAAAACAAATTCAACAACATCCTCAACGTTGAAAAACACCAACAAATTCAACAATATCCTCAACATTGAAATTACAACAACAACCTCAACATTGAAAAACACCAACAAATTCAACAACAACCTCAACATTGAAAAACAACAACAACCTCAACATTGAAAAACACCAAGAAATTCAACAACAACCTCAACATTTAAAAACACCAACAAATTCAACATTAACCTCAACATTGAAAAACAACAACAACTTCAACATTGAAAAACACCAACAAGTTCAACAACAACCTCAACATTGAAAAACACAAACAAATTCAACAACAACCTCAACATTGAAAAATAACAACAACCTCAACATTGAAAAACAACAACAACCTCAACATTGAAAAACACCAACAAATTCAACAACAACCTCAACATTGATAAACAACAACAACCTCAACATTGAAAAAACACCAACAAATTCAACACCAACCTCAACATTGAAAAACACCAACAAATTCAACAACAACCTCAACATTGAAAAAAAACCAACAAATTCAACAACAACCTCAACAATGAAAAACACCAGCAAATTCAACAAGTTCAACATTGAAGAACACCAACAAATTCAACAAAAACCTCGACATTGAAAAACACCAACAAATTCAACAACAACCTCAACATTGAAAAATTACAACAACCTCAACATTGAAAAACACCAACAAATACAACAACAACCTCAACATTGAAAAACAACAACAACCTCAACATTGAAAAACACCAACAAATTCAACAACAACCTCAACATTGAAAAACACCAACAAATACAACAACAACCTCAACATTGAAAAACAACAACAACCTCGAAATTGAAAAACACCAACAAATTCAACAACAACCACAACATTGAAAAACAACAACAACCTCAACATTGAAAAACACCAACAAATTCAACAACAACTTCAACATTGAAAAACACCAACAAATTCAACAACAACCTCGAAATTGAAAAACACCAACAAATTCAACAACAACCTCAACATTGGAAAATAACAACAACCTCAACATTGAAAAACAACAACAACCTCAACATTGAAAAACACCAACAAATTCAACAACAACCTCAACATTGATAAACAACAACAACCTCAACATTGAAAAACACCAACAAATTCAACAACAACCTCAACATTGAAAAACACCAACAAATTCAACAACAACCTCAACATTGAAAAAAACCAACAAATTCAACAACAACCTCAACAATGAAAAACACCAACAAATTCAACAAGTTCAACATTGAAGAACACCAACAAATTCAACAAAAACCTCGACATTGAAAAACACCAACAAATTCAACAACAACCTCAACATTGAAAAATTACAACAACCTCAACATTGAAAAACACCAACAAATACAACAACAACCTCAACATTGAAAAACAACAACAACCTCAACATTGAAAAACACCAACAAATTCAACAACAACCTCAACATTGAAAAACACCAACAAATACAACAACAACCTCAACATTGAAAAACAACAACAACCTCGAAATTGAAAAACACCAACAAATTCAACAACAACCACAACATTGAAAAACAACAACAACCTCAACATTGAAAAACACCAACAAATTCAACAACAACTTCAACATTGAAAAACACCAACAAATTCAACAACAACCTCGAAATTGAAAAACACCAACAAATTCAACAACAACCTCAACATTGAAAAACACCAACAAATTCAACAACAACCTCAACATTGAAAAACACCAACAAATTCAACATAAACCTCAACATTTAAAAACGAAAACAAATTCAACAACAACCTCAACATTGAAAAACACCAACAAATTCAACAATATCCTCAACATTGAAAAACAACAACAACCTCAACATTGAAAAACACCAACAAATTCAACAACAACCTCAACATTGAAAAACAACAACAATCTCAACATTGAAAAACACCAAAAAATTCAACAACAACCTCAACATTTAAAAACACCAACAAATTCAACATTAACCTCAACATTGAAAAACAACAACAACTTCAACATTGAAAAACACCAACAAGTTCAACAACAACCTCAACATTGAAAAACACAAACAAATTCAACAACAACCTCAACATTGAAAAATAACAACAACCTCAACATTGAAAAACAACAACAACCTCAACATTGAAAAACACCAACAAATTCAACAACAACCTCAACATTGATAAACAACAACAACCTCAACATTGAAAAACACCAACAAATTCAACACCAACCTCAACATTGAAAAACACCAACAAATTCAACAACAACCTCAACATTGAAAAAAACCAACAAATTCAACAACAACCTCAACAATGAAAAACACCAGCAAATTCAACAAGTTCAACATTGAAGAACACCAACAAATTCAACAAAAACCTCGACATTGAAAAACACCAACAAATTCAACAACAACCTCAACATTGAAAAATTACAACAACCTCAACATTGAAAAACACCAACAAATACAACAACAACCTCAACATTGAAAAACAACAACAACCTCAACATTGAAAAACACCAACAAATTCAACAACAACCTCAACATTGAAAAACACCAACAAATACAACAACAACCTCAACATTGAAAAACAACAACAACCTCGAAATTGAAAAACACCAACAAATTCAACAACAACCACAACATTGAAAAACAACAACAACCTCAACATTGAAAAACACCAACAAATTCAACAACAACTTCAACATTGAAAAACACCAACAAATTCAACAACAACCTCGAAATTGAAAAACACCAACAAATTCAACAACAACCTCAACATTGAAAAATAACAACAACCTCAACATTGAAAAACAACAACAACCTCAACATTGAAAAACACCAACAAATTCAACAACAACCTCAACATTGATAAACAACAACAACCTCAACATTGAAAAACACCAACAAATTCAACAACAACCTCAACATTGAAAAACACCAACAAATTCAACAACAACCTCAACATTGAAAAAAACCAACAAATTCAACAACAACCTCAACAATGAAAAACACCAACAAATTCAACAAGTTCAACATTGAAGAACACCAAAAATTCAACAAAAACCTCGACATTGAAAAACACCAACAAATTCAACAACAACCTCAACATTGAAAAATTACAACAACCTCAACATTGAAAAACACCAACAAATACAACAACAACCTCAACATTGAAAAACAACAACAACCTCAACATTGAAAAACACCAACAAATTCAACAACAACCTCAACATTGAAAAACACCAACAAATACAACAACAACCTCAACATTGAAAAACAACAACAACCTCGAAATTGAAAAACACCAACAAATTCAACAACAACCACAACATTGAAAAACAACAACAACCTCAACATTGAAAAACACCAACAAATTCAACAACAACTTCAACATTGAAAAACACCAACAAATTCAACAACAACCTCGAAATTGAAAAACACCAACAAATTCAACAACAACCTCAACATTGAAAAACACCAACAAATTCAACAACAACCTCAACATTGAAAAACACCAACAAATTCAACATAAACCTCAACATTTAAAAACGAAAACAAATTCAACAACAACCTCAACATTGAAAAACACCAACAAATTCAACAATATCCTCAACATTGAAAAACAACAACAACCTCAACATTGAAAAACACCAACAAATTCAACAACAACCTCAACATTGAAAAACAACAACAATCTCAACATTGAAAAACACCAAAAAATTCAACAACAACTTCAACATTGAAAAACACCAACAAATTCAACATCAACCTCGAAATTGAAAAACACCAAATTCAACATAAACCTCAACATTTAAAAACGAAAACAAATTCAACAACAACCTCAACATTGAAAAACACCAACAAATTCAACAACAACCTCAACATTGAAAAACACCAACAAATTCAACAACAAGCTCAGCATTGAAAAACAACAACAACCTCAACATTGAAAAACACCAACAAATTTAACAACAACATCAACATTGAAAAACAACAACAACCTCAACATTGAATAACACCAACAAATTCAACAACAACTTCAACATTGAAAAACACCAACAAATTCAACAACAACCTCGAAATTGAAAAACACCAACAAATTCAACAACAACCTCAACATTGAAAAACACCAACAAATTCAACAACAACCTCAACATTGAAAAACAACAACAAATTCAACAACAACCTCAACATTTAAAAACGCCAACAAATTCAACAACAACCTCAACACTGAAAAACAACAACAACCTCGAAATTGAAAAACACCAACAAATTCAACAACAACCTCAACATTGAAAAACACCAACAAATTCAACATCAACCTCAACATTGAAAAACAACAACAACCTCAACTTTGAAAAAGACCAACAAATTCAACAACAACATCAACATTGAAAAACAACAACAACCTCAACATTGAAAAACACCAAGAAATTCAACAACAACCTCAACATTTAAAAACACCAACAAATTCAACAACAACCTCAACATTGAAAAAAACCAACAAATTCAACAACAACCTCAACAATGAAAAACACCAACAAATTCAACAAGTTCAACATTGAAGAACACCAACAAATTCAACAAAAACCTCGACATTGAAAAATTACAACAACCTCAACATTGAAAAACACCAACAAATACAACAACAACCTCAACATTGAAAAACAACAACAACCTCAACATTGAAAAACACCAACAAATTCAACAACAACCTCAACATTGAAAAACACCAACAAATACAACAACAACCTCAACATTGAAAAACAACAACAACCTCGAAATTGAAAAACACCAACAAATTCAACAACAACCACAACATTGAAAAACAACAACAACCTCAACATTGAAAAACACCAACAAATTCAACAACAACTTCAACATTGAAAAACACCAACAAATTCAACAACAACCTCGAAATTGAAAAACACCAACAAATTCAACAACAACCTCAACATTGAAAAACACCAACAAATTCAACATAAACCTCAACATTTAAAAACGAAAACAAATTCAACAACAACCTCAACATTGAAAAACACCAACAAATTCAACAATATCCGCAACATTGAAAAACAACAACAACCTCAACATTGAAAAACACCAACAAATTCAACAACAACCTCAACATTGAAAAACAACAACAATCTCAACATTGAAAAACACCAAAAAATTCAACAACAACTTCAACATTGAAAAACACCAACAAATTCAACATCAACCTCGAAATTGAAAAACACCAAATTCAACATAAACCTCAACATTTAAAAACGAAAACAAATTCAACAACAACCTCAACATTGAAAAACACCAACAAATTCAACAACAACCTCAACATTGAAAATCACCAACAAATTCAACAACAAGCTCAGCATTGAAAAACAACAACAACCTCAACATTGAAAAACACCAACAAATTCAACAACAACCTCAACATTGAAAAACAACAACAACCTCAACATTGAATAACACCAACAAATTCAACAACAACTTCAACATTGAAAAACACCAACAAATTCAACAACAACCTCGAAATTGAAAAACACCAACAAATTCAACAACAACCTCAACATTGAAAAACACCAACAAATTCAACAACAACCTCAACATTGAAAAACAACAACAAATTCAACAACAACCTCAACATTTAAAAACGCCAACAAATTCAACAACAACCTCCACGTTGAACAACAACAACAACCTCAACATTGAAAAACACCAACAAATTCAACAACAACCTCAACATTGAAAAACAACAACAACCTCAACATTGAAAAACACCAACAAATTCAACATCAACCTCAACATTGAAAAACAACAACAACCTCAACTTTGAAAAAGACCAACAAATTCAACAACAACCTCAACATTGAAAAACAACAACAACCTCAACATTGAAAAACACCAAGAAATTCAACAACAACCTCAACATTTAAAAACACCAACAAATTCAACATTAACCTCAACATTGAAAAACAACAACAACTTCAACATTGAAAAACACCAACAAGTTCAACAACAACCTCAACATTGAAAAACACAAACAAATTCAACAACAACCTCAACATTGAAAAATAACAACAACCTCAACATTGAAAAACAACAACAACCTCAACATTGAAAAACACCAACAAATTCAACAACAACCTCAACATTGAAAAACAACAACAACCTCAACATTGAAAAACACCAATAAATTCAACAACTTCAACATTGAAAAACACCAACAAATTCAACAACAACCTCGAAATTGAAATACACCAACAAATTCAACAACAACCTCAATATTGAAAAACAACAACATCCTCAACATTGAAAAACACCAACAAATTCAACAACAACCTCAACATTGAAAAACACCAACAACCTCAACATAAAAAACACCAACAAATTCAACAACAACTTCAACATTGAAAAACACCAACAAATTCAACAACAACCTCGACATTGAAAAACACCATTAAATTCAACAACAACCTCAATATTGAGAAACAACAACAACCTCAACATTGAAAAACACCAACAAATTCAACAACAACCTCAACATTGAAAAACACCAACAAATTCAACAACAACCTCAACATTTAGAAACGAAAACAAATTCAACAACAACCTCAACATTGAAAAACACCAACAAATTCAACAACAACCTCAACATTGAAAAACACCAACAAATTCAACAACAAGCTCAGCATTGAAAAACAACAACACCCTCAACATTGAATAACACCAACAAATTCAACAACAACTTCAACATTGAAAAACACCAACAAATTCAACAACAACCTCGAAATTGAAAAACACCAACAAATTCAACAACAACCTCAACATTGAAAAACACCAACAAATTCAACAACAACCTCAACATTGAAAAACAACAACAAATTCAACAACAACCTCAACATTTAAAAACGCCAACAAATTCAACAACAACCTCCACATTGAACAACAACAACAACCTCAACATTGAAAAACACCAACAAATTCAACAACAACCTCAACATTGAAAAACAACAACAACCTCAACATTGAAAAACACCAACAAATTCAACAACAACCTCAACATTGAAAAACACCAACAAATTCAACATCAACCTCAACATTGAAAAACAACAACCTCAACTTTGAAAAAGACCAACAAATTCAACAACAACCTCAACATTGAAAAACAACAACAACCTCAACATTGAAAAACACCAAGAAATTCAACAACAACCTCAACATTGAAAAACACCAACAAATACAACAACAACCTCAACATTGAAAAACAACAACCTCAACATTGAAAAACACCAACAAATTCAACAACAACCTCAACATTGAAAACACCAACAAATTCAACAACAACCTCAACATTGAAAAACAAAAACAACCTCAACATTGAAAAACAACAACAACCTCGAAATTGAAAAACACCAACAAATTCAACAACAACCACAACATTGAAAAACAACAACAACGTCAACATTGAAAAACACCAACAAATTCAACAACAACTTCAACATTGAAAAACACCAACAAATTCAACAACAACCTCGAAATTGAAAAACACCAACAAATTCAACAACAACCTCAACATTGAAAAACACCAACAAATTCAACAACAACCTCAACATTGAAAAACACCAACAAATTCAACATAAACCTCAACATTTAAAAACGAAAACAAATTCAACAACAACCTCAACGTTGAAAAACACCAACAAATTCAACAATATCCTCAACATTGAAATTACAACAACAACCTCAACATTGAAAAACACCAACAAATTCAACAACAACCTCAACATTGAAAAACACCAACAACCTCAACATAAAAAACACCAACAAATTCAACAACAACTTCAACATTGAAAAACACCAACAAATTCAACAACAACCTCGACATTGAAAAACACCATCAAATTCAACAACAACCTCAATATTGAGAAACAACAACAACCTCAACATTGAAAAACACCAACAAATTCAACAACAACCTCAACATTGAAAAACACCAACAAATTCAACAACAACCTCAACATTTAAAAACGAAAACAAATTCAACAACAACCTCAACATTGAAAAACACCAACAAATTCAACAACAAGCTCAGCATTGAAAAACAACAACAACCTCAACATTGAAAAACACCAACAAATTCAACAACAACCTCAACATTGAAAAACAACAACAACCTCAACATTGAATAACACCAACAAATTCAACAACAACTTCAACATTGAAAAACACCAACAAATTCAACAACAACCTCGAAATTGAAAAACACCAACAAATTCAACAACAACCTCAACATTGAAAAACACCAACAAATTCAACAACAACCTCAACATTGAAAAACAACAACAAATTCAACAACAACCTCAACATTTAAAAACGCCAACAAATTCAACAACAACCTCCACATTGAACAACAACAACAACCTCAACATTGAAAAACACCAACAAATTCAACAACAACCTCAACATTGAAAAACAACAACAACCTCAACATTGAAAAACACCAACAAATTCAACAACAACCTCAACATTGAAAAACAACAACAACCTCAACATTGAAAAACACCAAGAAATTCAACAACAACCTCAACATTTAAAAACACCAACAAATTCAACAACAACCTCAACATTGAAAAACAACAACAACCTCAACATTGAAAAACACCAACAAATTCAACAACAACCTCAACATTGAAAAACACCAACAAATTCAACATCAACCTCAACATTGAAAAACAACAACCTCAACTTTGAAAAAGACCAACAAATTCAACAACAACCTCAACATTGAAAAACAACAACAACCTCAACATTGAAAAACACCAAGAAATTCAACAACAACCTCAACATTGAAAAACACCAACAAATACAACAACAACCTCAACATTGAAAAACAACAACCTCAACATTGAAAAACACCAACAAATTCAACAACAACCTCAACATTGAAAACACCAACAAATTCAACAACAACCTCAACATTGAAAAACAAAAACAACCTCAACATTGAAAAACAACAACAACCTCGAAATTGAAAAACACCAACAAATTCAACAACAACCACAACATTGAAAAACAACAACAACGTCAACATTGAAAAACACCAACAAATTCAACAACAACTTCAACATTGAAAAACACCAACAAATTCAACAACAACCTCAGCATTGAAAAACAAAACCAACCTCAACATTGAAAAACACCAACAAATTCAACAACAACCTCAACATTGAAAAACACCAACAAATTCAACATAAACCTCAACATTTAAAAACGAAAACAAATTCAACAACAACCTCAACGTTGAAAAACACCAACAAATTCAACAATATCCTCAACATTGAAATTACAACAACAACCTCAACATTGAAAAACACCAACAAATTCAACAACAACCTCAACATTGAAAAACAACAACAACCTCAACATTGAAAAACACCAAGAAATTCAACAACAACCTCAACATTTAAAAACACCAACAAATTCAACATTAACCTCAACATTGAAAAACAACAACAACTTCAACATTGAAAAACACCAACAAGTTCAACAACAACCTCAACATTGAAAAACACAAACAAATTCAACAACAACCTCAACATTGAAAAATAACAACAACCTCAACATTGAAAAACACCAACAAATTCAACAACAACCTCAACATTGATAAACAACAACAACCTCAACATTGAAGAACACCAACAAATTCAACAACAACCTCAACATTGAAAAACACCAACAAATTCAACAACAACCTCAACATTGAAAAAAACCAACAAATTCAACAACCTCAACAATGAAAAACACCAACAAATTCAACAAGTTCAACATTGAAGAACACCAACAAATTCAACAAAAACCTCGACATTGAAAAATTACAACAACCTCAACATTGAAAAACACCAACAAATACAACAACAACCTCAACATTGAAAAACAACAACAACCTCAACATTGAAAAACACCAACAAATTCAACAACAACCTCAACATTGAAAAACACCAACAAATACAACAACAACCTCAACATTGAAAAACAACAACAACCTCGAAATTGAAAAACACCAACAAATTCAACAACAACCACAACATTGAAAAACAACAACAACCTCAACATTGAAAAACACCAACAAATTCAACAACAACTTCAACATTGAAAAACACCAACAAATTCAACAACAACCTCGAAATTGAAAAACACCAACAAATTCAACAACAACCTCAACATTGAAAAGTAACAACAACCTCAACATTGAAAAACAACAACAACCTCAACATTGAAAAACACCAACAAATTCAACAACAACCTCAACATTGATAAACAACAACAACCTCAACATTGAAAAACACCAACAAATTCAACAACAACCTCAACATTGAAAAACACCAACAAATTCAACAACAACCTCAACATTGAAAAAAACCAACAAATTCAACAACAACCTCAACAATGAAAAACACCAACAAATTCAACAAGTTCAACATTGAAGAACACCAACAAATTCAACAAAAACCTCGACATTGAAAAACACCAACAAATTCAAAAACAACCTCAACATTGAAAAATTACAACAACCTCAACATTGAAAAACACCAACAAATACAACAACAACCTCAACATTGAAAAACACCAACAAATTCAACAACAACCTCAACATTGAAAAACACCAACAAATTCAACAACAACCTCAACATTGAAAAACACCAACAAATTCAACATAAACCTCAACATTTAAAAACGAAAACAAATTCAACAACAACCTCAACATTGAAAAACACCAACAAATTCAACAATATCCTCAACATTGAAAAACAACAACAACCTCAACATTGAAAAACACCAACAAATTCAACAACAACCTCAACATTGAAAAACAACAACAATCTCATCATTGAAAAACACCAAAAAATTCAACAACAACTTCAACATTGAAAAACACCAACAAATTCAACATCAACCTCGAAATTGAAAAACACCAAATTCAACATAAACCTCAACATTTAAAAACGAAAACAAATTCAACAACAACCTCAACATTGAAAAACACCAACAAATTCAACAACAACCTCAACATTGAAAATCACCAACAAATTCAACAACAAGCTCAGCATTGAAAAACAACAACAACCTCAACATTGAAAAACACCAACAAATTCAACAACAACCTCAACATTGAAAAACAACAACAACCTCAACATTGAATAACACCAACAAATTCAACAACAACTTCAACATTGAAAAACACCAACAAATTCAACAACAACCTCGAAATTGAAAAACACCAACAAATTCAACAACAACCTCAACATTGAAAAACACCAACAAATTCAACAACAACCTCAACATTGAAAAACAACAACAAATTCAACAACAACCTCAACATTTAAAAACGCCAACAAATTCAACAACAACCTCCACGTTGAACAACAACAACAACCTCAACATTGAAAAACACCAACAAATTCAACAACAACCTCAACATTGAAAAACAACAACAACCTCAACATTGAAAAACACCAACAAATTCAACAACAACCTCAACATTGAAAAACACCAACAAATTCAACATCAACCTCAACATTGAAAAACAACAACAACCTCAACTTTGAAAAAGACCAACAAATTCAACAACAACCTCAACATTGAAAAACAACAACAACCTCAACATTGAAAAACACCAAGAAATTCAACAACAACCTCAACATTTAAAAACACCAACAAATTCAACACTAACCTCAACATTGAAAAACAACAACAACTTCAACATTGAAAAACACCAACAAGTTCAACAACAACCTCAACATTGAAAAACACAAACAAATTCAACAACAACCTCAACATTGAAAAATAACAACAACCTCAACATTGAAAAACAACAACAACCTCAACATTGAAAAACACCAACAAATTCAACAACAACCTCAACATTGAAAAACAACAACAACCTCAACATTGAAAAACACCAATAAATTCAACAACTTCAACATTGAAAAACACCAACAAATTCAACAACAACCTCGAAATTGAAATACACCAACAAATTCAACAACAACCTCAATATTGAAAAACAACAACAACCTCAACATTGAAAAACACCAACAAATTCAACAACAACCTCAACATTGAAAAACACCAACAACCTCAACATAAAAAACACCAACAAATTCAACAACAACTTCAACATTGAAAAACACCAACAAATTCAACAACAACCTCGACATTGAAAAACACCATCAAATTCAACAACAACCTCAATATTGAGAAACAACAACAACCTCAACATTGAAAAACACCAACAAATTCAACAACAACCTCAACATTGAAAAACACCAACAAATTCAACAACAACCTCAACATTTAAAAACGAAAACAAATTCAACAACAACCTCAACATTGAAAAACACCAACAAATTCAACAACAACCTCAACATTGAAAAACACCAACAAATTCAACAACAAGCTCAGCATTGAAAAACAACAACAACCTCAACATTGAAAAACACCAACAAATTCAACAACAACCTCAACATTGAAAAACAACAACAACCTCAACATTGAATAACACCAACAAATTCAACAACAACTTCAACATTGAAAAACACCAACAAATTCAACAACAACCTCGAAATTGAAAAACACCAACAAATTCAACAACAACCTCGAAATTGAAAAACACCAACAAATTCAACAACAACCTCAACATTGAAAAACAACAACAAATTCAACAACAACCTCAACATTTAAAAACGCCAACAAATTCAACAACAACCTCCACATTGAACAACAACAACAACCTCAACATTGAAAAACACCAACAAATTCAACAACAACCTCAACATTGAAAAACAACAACAACCTCAACATTGAAAAACACCAACAAATTCAACAACAACCTCAACATTGAAAAACACCAACAAATTCAACATCAACCTCAACATTGAAAAACAACAACAACCTCAACTTTGAAAAAGACCAACAAATTCAACAACAACCTCAACATTGAAAAACAACAACAACCTCAACATTGAAAAACACCAAGAAATTCAACAACAACCTCAACATTTAAAAACACCAACAAATTCAACATTAACCTCAACATTGAAAAACAACAACAACTTCAACATTGAAAAACACCAACAAGTTCAACAACAACCTCAACATTGAAAAACACAAACAAATTCAACAACAACCTCAACATTGAAAAATAACAACAACCTCAACATTGAAAAACAACAACAACCTCAACATTGAAAAACACCAACAAATTCAACAACAACCTCAACATTGAAAAACAACAACAACCTCAACATTGAAAAACACCAACAAATTCAACAACAACTTCAACATTGAAAAACACCAACAAATTCAACAACAACCTCGACATTGAAAAACACCATCAAATTCAACAACAACCTCAATATTGAGAAACAACAACAACCTCAACATTGAAAAACACCAACAAATTCAACAACAACCTCAACATTGAAAAACACCAACAAATTCAACAACAACCTCAACATTTAAAAACGCCAACAAATTCAACAACCTCCACATTGAACAACAACAACAACCTCAACATTGAAAAACACCAACAAATTCAACAACAACCTCAACATTGAAAAACAACAACAACCTCAACATTGAAAAACACCAACAAATTCAACAACAACCTCGACATTGAAAAGCACCAACAAATTCAACAACGACCTCAACATTGAAAAACGACAACAACCTCAACATTGAAAAACACCAACAAATACAACAACAACCTCAACATTGAAAAACACCAACAAATTCAACAATATCCTCAACATTGAAAAACAACAACAACCTGAACATTGAAAAACACCAACAAATTCAACAACAACCTCAACATTGAAAAACAACAACAAATTCAACATCAACCTCAACATTGAAAAACAACAACAACCTCAACTTTGAAAAAGACCAACAAATTCAACAACAACCTCAACATTGAAAAACAACAACAACCTCAACATTGAAAAACACCAAGAAATTCAACAACAACCTCAACATTTAAAAACACCAACAAATTCAACATTAACCTCAACATTGAAAAACAACAACAACTTCAACATTGAAAAACACCAACAAGTTCAACAACAACCTCAACATTGAAAAACACAAACAAATTCAACAACAACCTCAACATTGAAAGTAACAACAACCTCAACATTGAAAAACAACAACAACCTCGAAATTGAAAAACACCAACAAATTCAACAACAACCTCAATATTGAAAAACAACAACAACCTCAACATTGAAAAACACCAACAAATTCAACAACAACCTCAACATTGAAAAACACCAACAACCTCAACATAAAAAACACCAACAAATTCAACAACAACTTCAACATTGAAAAACACCAACAAATTCAACAACAACCTCGACATTGAAAAACACCATCAAATTCAACAACAACCTCAATATTGAGAAACAACAACAACCTCAACATTGAAAAACACCAACAAATTCAACAACAACCTCAACATTGAAAAACACCAACAAATTCAACAACAACCTCAACATTGAAAAACAACAACAACCTCAACATTGAAAAACACCAACAAATTCAACAACAACCTCAACATTAAAAAACACCAACAAATTCAACAACAACCTCAACATTGAAAAACACCAACAAATTCAACAACAACTTTAACATTGAAAAACACCAACAAATTCAACAACAACCTCGACATTGAAAAGCACCAACAAATTCAACAACAACCTCAACATTGAAAAACGACAACAACCTCAACATTGAAAAACACCAACAAATACAACAACAACCTCAACATTGAAAAACAACAACAACCTCAACATTGAAAAACACCAACAAATTCAACAATATCCTCAACATTGAAAACACCAACAAATTCAAAAACAAGCTCAACATTGAAAAACAAAAACAAGCTCAACATTGAAAAACAACAACAACCTCGAAATTGAAAAACACCAACAAATTCAACAACAACCTCAACATTGAAAAACAATAATAACCTCAACATTGAAAAACACCAACAAATTCAACATCAACCTCGAAATTGAAAAACACCAACAAATTCAACAACAACCTCAACATTGATAAACAACAACAACCTCAACATTGAAAAACACCAACAAATTCAACAACAACCTCAACATTGAAAAACACCAACAAATTCAACAACAACATCAACAATGAAAAACACCAACAAATTCAACAAGTTCAACATTGAAGAACACCAACAAATTCAACAAAAACCTCGACATTGAAAAACACCAACAAATTCAACAACAACCTCAACATTGAAAAATTACAACAACCTCAACATTGAAAAACACCAACAAATACAACAACAACCTCAACATTGAAAAACAACAACAACCTCAACATTGAAAAACACCAACAAATTCAACAACAACCTCAACATTGAAAAACACCAACAAATACAACAACAACCTCAACATTGAAAAACAACAACAACCTCGAAATTGAAAAACACCAACAAATTCAACAACAACCACAACATTGAAAAACAACAACAACCTCAACATTGAAAAACACCAACAAATTCAACAACAACTTCAACATTGAAAAACACCAACAAATTCAACAACAACCTCGAAATTGAAAAACACCAACAAATTCAACAACAACCTCAACATTGAAAAACACCAACAAATTCAACAACAACCTCAACATTGAAAAACACCAACAAATTCAACAATATCCTCAACATTGAAAAACAACAACAACCTCAACATTGAAAAACACCAACAAATTCAACAACAACCTCAACATTGAAAAACAACAACAATCTCAACATTGAAAAACACCAAAAAATTCAACAACAACTTCAACATTGAAAAACACCAACAAATTCAACATCAACCTCGAAATTGAAAAACACCAAATTCAACATAAACCTCAACATTTAAAAACACCAACAAATTCAACAACAAGCTCAGCATTGAAAAACAACAACAACCTCAACATTGAAAAACACCAACAAATTCAACAACAACCTCAACATTGAAAAACAACAACAACCTCAACATTGAATAACACCAACAAATTCAACAACAACTTCAACATTGAAAAACACCAACAAATTCAACAACAACCTCGAAATTGAAAAACACCAACAAATTCAACAACAACCTCAACATTGAAAAACACCAACAAATTCAACAACAACCTCAACATTGAAAAACAACAACAAATTCAACAACAACCTCAACATTTAAAAACGCCAACAAATTCAACAACAACCTCCACATTGAACAACAACAACAACCTCAACATTGAAAAACACCAACAAATTCAACAACAACCTCAACATTGAAAAACAACAACAACCTCAACATTGAAAAACACCAACAAATTCAACAACAACCTCAACATTTAAAAACACCAACAAATTCAACAACAACTTTAACATTGAAAAACACCAACAAATTCAACAACAACCTCGACATTGAAAAACACCAACAAATTCAACAACAACCTCAACATTGAAAAACTACAACAACCTCAACATTGAAAAACACCAACAAATTCAACAATATCCTCAACATTGAAAACACCAACAAATTCAAAAACAACCTCAACATTGAAAAACAAAAACAAGCTCAACATTGAAAAACAACAACAACCTCGAAATTGAAAAACACCAACAAATTCAACAACAACCTCAACATTGAAAAACAACAACAACCTCAACATTGAAAAACACCAACAAATTCAACAACAACTTCAACATTGAAAAACACCAACAAATTCAACATCAACCTCGAAATTGATAAACACCAACAAATTCAACAACAACCTCAACATTGAAAAACAACAACAACCTCAACATTGAAAAACACCAACAAATTCAACAATATCCTCAACATTGAAAAACAACAACAACCTGAACATTGAAAAACACCAACAAATTCAACAACAACCTCAACATTGAAAAACACCAACAAATTCAACAACAACCTCAACATTGAAAAACAACAACCACCTCAACATTGAAAAACACCAACAAATTCAACAGCAACCTCAACATTGAAAAACAACAACAACCTCAACATTGAAAAACACCAACAAATTCAACAACAACCTCAATATTGAAAAACAACAACAACCTCAACATTGAAAAACACCAAGAAATTCAACAACAACCTCAACATTTAAAAACACCAACAAATTCAACATTAACCTCAACATTGAAAAACAACAACAACTTCAACATTGAAAAACACCAACAAGTTCAACAACAACCTCAACATTGAAAAACACGAACAAATTCAACAACAACCTCAACATTGAAAAATAACAACAACCTCAACATTGAAAAACAACAACAACCTCAACATTGACAAACACCAACAAATTCAACAACAACCTCAACATTGAAAAACAACAACAACCTCAACATTGAAAAACACCAACAAATTCAACAACAACTTCAACATTGAAAAACACCAAAAACCTCAACATAAAAAACACCAACAAATTCAAAAACAACTTCAACATTGAAAAACACCAACAAATTCAACAACAACCTCGACATTGAAAAACACCAACAAATTCAACATAAACCTCAACATTTAAAAACGAAAACAAATTCAACAACAACCTCAACGTTGAAAAACACCAACAAATTCAACAATATCCTCAACATTGAAATTACAACAACAACCTCAACATTGAAAAACACCAACAAATTCAACAACAACCTCAACATTGAAAAACAACAACAACCTCAACATTGAAAAATACCAACAAATTCAACACCAAGCTCAACATTGAAAAACATCAACAAATTCAACAACAACCTCAACATTGAAAAACAACAACCTCAACATTGAAAAACACCAACAAATTCAACAACAACCTCAACATTGAAAAACAACAACAACCTCATCATTGAAAAACACCAACAAATTCAACAACAACCTCAACATTGAAAAATACCAAAAAAATTCAACAACAACCTCAACATTGAAAAACACCAACAAATTCAACAAAAACCTCAGCATTGAAAAACAACAACAACCTCAACATTGAAAAACACCAACAAATTCAACAACAACCTCAACATTGAAAAACACCAAAAAATTCAACAATCACCTCAACATTGAAAAATAACAACAACCTCAACATTGAAAAACAACAACAACCTCAACATTGAAAAACACCAACAAATTCAACAACAACCTCAACATTGAAAAACAACAACAACCTCAAAATTGAAAAACACCAAGAAATTCAACAACCTCGACATTTAAAAACACCAACAAATTCAACAACAACCTCAACATTTAAAAAAACCAACAAATGCAACAACAACCTCAACACTGATAAACACCAACAAATTCAACAACAACTTCAACTTTGAAAAACACCAACAAATTCAACAACAACCTCGACATTGAAAAACACCAACAAATTCAACAACAACCTCAACATTGAAAAACTACAACAACCTCAACATTGAAAAACACCAACAAATACAACAACAACCTCAGCATTGAAAAACAACAACAACCTCAACATTGAAAAACACCAACAAATTCAACAACAACCTCAACATTGAAAAACAACAACAACCTCAACATTGAAAAACACCAAGAAATTCAACAACAACTTCAACATTGAAAAACACCATCACATTCAGCAACAACCTCGAAATTGAAAATCACCAACAAATTCAACAACAACCTCAACATTGAAAAACAACAACAACCTCAACATTGAAAAACACCAACAAATTCAACAACAACCTCAACATTGAAAAACAACAACAACCTCAACATTGAAAAACACCAACAAATTCAACAACAACCTCAACATTTAAAAACACCAACAAATTCAACAACATCAACATTGAAAAACAACAACAACCTCAACATTGAAAAACACCAACAAATTCAACAACAACCTCAACTTTGAAAAACAACAACAACCTCAACATAAAAAATACCAACAAATTCAACAACAACCTCAACATTGAAAAACACCAACAAATTCAACAACAACCTCAACATTGAAAAACAACAACAACCTCAACATTGAAAAACACCAAGAAATTCAACAACAACCTCAACATTTAAAAACACCAACAAATTCAACATTAACCTCAACATTGAAAAACAACAACAACTTCAACATTGAAAAACACCAACAAGTTCAACAACAACCTCAACATTGAAAAACACAAACAAATTCAACAACAACCTCAACATTGAAAAATAACAACAACCTCAACATTGAAAAACAACAACAACCTCAACATTGAAAAACACCAACAAATTCAACAACAACCTCAACATTGAAAAACACCAACAAATTCAACAACAACCTCGAAATTGAAAAACACCAACAAATTCAACAACAACCTCAATATTGAAAAACAACAACAACCTCAACATTGAAAAACACCAACAAATTCAACAACAACCTCAACATTGAAAAACACCAACAACCTCAACATAAAAAACACCAACAAATTCAACAACAACTTCAACATTGAAAAACACCAACAAATTCAACAACAACCTCGACATTGAAAAACACCATCAAATTCAACAACAACCTCAATATTGAGAAACAACAACAACCTCAACATTGAAAAACACCAACAAATTCAACAACAACCTCAACATTGAAAAACACCAACAAATTCAACAACAACCTCAACATTTAAAAACGCCAACAAATTCAACAACAACCTCCACATTGAACAACAACAACAACCTCAACATTGAAAAAGACCAACAAATTCAACAGCAACCTCAACATTTAAAAACACCAACAAATTCAACAACAACCTCAACATTGAAAAACACCAACAAATTCAACAACAACTTTAACATTGAAAAACACCAACAAATTCAACAACAACCTCGACATGGAAAAGCACCAACAAATTCAACAACAACCTCAACATTGAAAAACTACAACAACCTCAACATTGAAAAACACCAACAAATACAACAACAACCTCAACCTTGAAAAACAACAACAACCTCAACATTGAAAAACACCAACAAATTCAACAATATCCTCAACATTGAAAACACCAAAAAATTCAAAAACAACCTCAACATTGAAAAACAAAAACAAGCTCAACATTGAAAAACAACAACAACCTCGAAATTGAAAAACACCAACAAATTCAACAACAACCTCAACATTGAAAAACAACAACAACCTCAACATTGAAAAACACCAACAAATTCAACAAAAACCTCAGCATTGAAAAACAACAACAACCTCAACATTGAAAAACACCAACAAATTCAACAACAACCTCAACATTGAAAAACACCAAAAAATTCAACAATCACCTCAACATTGAAAAATAACAACAACCTCAACATTGAAAAACAACAACAACCTCAACATTGAAAAACACCAACAAATTCAACAACAACCTCAACATTGAAAAACAACAACAACCTCAAAATTGAAAAACACCAAGAAATTCAACAACCTCGACATTTAAAAACACCAACAAATTCAACAGCAACCTCAACATTTAAAAAAACCAACAAATGCAACAACAACCTCAACACTGATAAACACCAACAAATTCAACAACAACTTCAACTTTGAAAAACACCAACAAATTCAACAACAACCTCGACATTGAAAAACACCAACAAATTCAACAACAACCTCAACATTGAAAAACTACAACAACCTCAACATTGAAAAACACCAACAAATACAACAACAACCTCAGCATTGAAAAACAACAACAACCTCAACATTGAAAAACACCAACAAATTCAACAACAACCTCAACATTGAAAAACAACAACAACCTCAACATTGAAAAACACCAAGAAATTCAACAACAACTTCAACATTGAAAAACACCATCACATTCAGCAACAACCTCGAAATTGAAAATCACCAACAAATTCAACAACAACCTCAACATTGAAAAACAACAACAACCTCAACATTGAAAAACACCAACAAATTCAACAACAACCTCAACATTGAAAAACAACAACAACCTCAACATTGAAAAACACCAACAAATTCAACAACAACCTCAACATTTAAAAACACCAACAAATTCAACAACAACATCAACATTGAAAAACAACAACAACCTCAACATTGAAAAACACCAACAAATTCAACAACAACCTCAACTTTGAAAAACAACAACAACCTCAACATAAAAAATACCAACAAATTCAACAACAACCTCAACATTGAAAAACACCAACAAATTCAACAACAACCTCAACATTGAAAAACAACAACAACCTCAACATTGAAAAACACCAAGAAATTCAACAACAACCTCAACATTTAAAAACACCAACAAATTCAACATTAACCTCAACATTGAAAAACAACAACAACTTCAACATTGAAAAACACCAACAAGTTCAACAACAACCTCAACATTGAAAAACACAAACAAATTCAACAACAACCTCAACATTGAAAAATAACAACAACCTCAACATTGAAAAACAACAACAACCTCAACATTGAAAAACACCAACAAATTCAACAACAACCTCAACATTGAAAAACAACAACAAATTCAACAACAACCTCGAAATTGAAAAACACCAACAAATTCAACAACAACCTCAATATTGAAAAACAACAACAACCTCAACATTGAAAAACACCAACAAATTCAACAACAACCTCAACATTGAAAAACACCAACAACCTCAACATAAAAAACACCAACAAATTCAACAACAACTTCAACATTGAAAAACACCAACAAATTCAACAACAACCTCGACATTGAAAAACACCATCAAATTCAACAACAACCTCAATATTGAGAAACAACAACAACCTCAACATTGAAAAACACCAACAAATTCAACAACAACCTCAACATTGAAAAACACCAACAAATTCAAAACAACCTCAACATTTAAAAACGCCAACAAATTCAACAACAACCTCCACATTGAACAACAACAACCTCAACATTGAAAAACACCAACAAATTCAACAGCAACCTCAACATTTAAAAACACCAACAAATTCAACAACAACCTCAACATTGAAAAACACCAACAAATTCAACAACAACTTTAACATTGAAAAACACCAACAAATTCAACAACAACCTCGACATTGAAAAGCACCAACAAATTCAACAACAACCTCAACATTGAAAAACTACAACAACCTCAACATTGAAAAACACCAACAAATACAACAACAACCTCAACCTTGAAAAACAACAACAACCTCAACATTGAAAAACACCAACAAATTCAACAATATCCTCAACATTGAAAACACCAAAAAATTCAAAAACAACCTCAACATTGAAAAACAAAAACAAGCTCAACATTGAAAAACAACAACAACCTCGAAATTGAAAAACACCAACAAATTCAACAACAACCTCAACATTGAAAAACAACAACAACCTCAACATTGAAAAACACCAACAAATTCAACAACAACTTCAACATTGAAAAACACCAACAAATTCAACATCAACCACGAAATTGAAAAACACCAACAAATTCAACAACAACCTCAACATTGAAAAACAACAACAACCTCAACATTGAAAAACACCAACAAATTCAACAACAACCTCAACATTGAAAAACACCAACAAATTCAGCATAAACCTCAACATTGAAAAACACCAACAAATTCAACAACAACCTAAACATTTAAAAACGCCAACAAATTCAACAACAACCTCAACATTGAAAAACACCAACAAATTAAACAACAACCTCAACATTGAAAAACAACAACCTCAACATTGAAAAACACCAACAAATTCAACAGCAACCTCAACATTGAAAAACAACAACAACCTCAACATTGAAAAACACCAACAATTTCAACAACAACCTCAACATTGAAAAACAACAACAACCTCAACATTGAAAAACACCAAGAAATTCAACAACAACCTCAACACTTAAAAACACCAACAAATTCAACATTAACCTCAACATTGAAAAACAACAACAACTTCAACATTGAAAAACACCAACAAGTTCAACAACAACCTCAACATTGAAAAACACAAACAAATTCAACAACAACCTCAACATTGAAAAATAACAACAACCTCAACATTGAAAAACAACAACAACCTCAACATTGAAAAACACCAACAAATTCAACAACAACCTCAACATTGAAAAACAACAACAACCTCAACATTGAAAAACACCAAGAAATTCAACAACAACTTCAACATTGAAAAACACCAACAAATTCAACAACAACCTCGAAATTGAAAAACACCAACAAATTCAACAACAACCTCAATATTGAAAAACAACAACAACCTCAACATTGAAAAACACCAACAAATTCAACAACAACCTCAACATTGAAAAACACCAGCAAATTCAACAACAACCTCGACATTGAAAAACACCATCAAATTCAACAACAACCTCAATATTGAGAAACAACAACAACCTCAACATTGAAAAACACCAAGAAATTCAACAACAACTTCAACATTGAAAAACACCATCACATTCAGCAACAACCTCAACATTGAAAAACACAAACAAATTCAACAACAACCTCAACATTGAAAAATAACAACAACCTCAACATTGAAAAACAACAACAACCTCAACATTGAAAAACACCAACAAATTCAACAACAACCTCAACATTGAAAAACAACAACAACCTCAAAATTGAAAAACACCAAGAAATTCAACAACCTCGACATTTAAAAACACCAACAAATTCAACAACAACCTCAACATTTAAAAAAACCAACAAATGCAACAACAACCTCAACACTGATAAACACCAACAAATTCAACAACAACTTCAACTTTGAAAAACACCAACAAATTCAACAACAACCTCGACATTGAAAAACACCAACAAATTCAACAACAACCTCAACATTGAAAAACTACAACAACCTCAACATTGAAAAACACCAACAAATACAACAACAACCTCAGCATTGAAAAACAACAACAACCTCAACATTGAAAAACACCAACAAATTCAACAACAACCTCAACATTGAAAAACAACAACAACCTCAACATTGAAAAACACCAAGAAATTCAACAACAACTTCAACATTGAAAAACACCATCACATTCAGCAACAACCTCGAAATTGAAAATCACCAACAAATTCAACAACAACCTCAACATTGAAAAACAACAACAACCTCAACATTGAAAAACACCAACAAATTCAACAACAACCTCAACATTGAAAAACAACAACAACCTCAACATTGAAAAACACCAACAAATTCAACAACAACCTCAACATTTAAAAACACCAACAAATTCAACAACAACATCAACAATGAAAAACAACAACAACCTCAACATTGAAAAACACCAACAAATTCAACAACAACCTCAACTTTGAAAAACAACAACAACCTCAACATAAAAAATACCAACAATTTCAACAACAACCTCAACATTGAAAAACACCAACAAATTCAACAACAACCTCAACATTGAAAAACAACAACAACCTCAACATTGAAAAACACCAAGAAATTCAACAACAACCTCAACATTTAAAAACACCAACAAATTCAACATTAACCTCAACATTGAAAAACAACAACAACTTCAACATTGAAAAACACCAACAAGTTCAACAACAACCTCAACATTGAAAAACACAAACAAATTCAACAACAACCTCAACATTGAAAAATAACAACAACCTCAACATTGATAAACAACAACAACCTCAACATTGAAAAACACCAACAAATTCAACAACAACCTCAACATTGAAAAACACCAACAAATTCAACAACAACCTCGAAATTGAAAAACACCAACAAATTCAACAACAACCTCAATATTGAAAAACAACAACAACCTCAACATTGAAAAACACCAACAAATTCAACAACAACCTCAACATTGAAAAACACCAACAACCTCAACATAAAAAACACCAACAAATTCAACAACAACTTCAACATTGAAAAACACCAACAAATTCAACAACAACCTCGACATTGAAAAACACCATCAAATTCAACAACAACCTCAATATTGAGAAACAACAACAACCTCAACATTGAAAAACACCAACAAATTCAACAACAACCTCAACATTGAAAAACACCAACAAATTCAACAACAACCTCAACATTTAAAAACGCCAACAAATTCAACAACAACCTCCACATTGAACAACAACAACAACCTCAACATTGAAAAACACCAACAAATTCAACAGCAACCTCAACATTTAAAAACACCAACAAATTCAACAACAACCTCAACATTGAAAAACACCAACAAATTCAACAACAACTTTAACATTGAAAAACACCAACAAATTCAACAACAACCTCGACATTGAAAAGCACCAACAAATTCAACAACAACCTCAACATTGAAAAACTACAACAACCTCAACATTGAAAAACACCAACAAATACAACAACAACCTCAACCTTGAAAAACAACAACAACCTCAACATTGAAAAACACCAACAAATTCAACAATATCCTCAACATTGAAAACACCAAAAAATTCAAAAACAACCTCAACATTGAAAAACAAAAACAAGCTCAACATTGAAAAACAACAACAACCTCGAAATTGAAAAACACCAACAAATTCAACAACAACCTCAACATTGAAAAACAACAACAACCTCAACATTGAAAAACACCAACAAATTCAACAACAACTTCAACATTGAAAAACACCAACAAATTCAACATCAACCACGAAATTGAAAAACACCAACAAATTCAACAACAACCTCAACATTGAAAAACAACAACAACCTCAACATTGAAAAACACCAACAAATTCAACAACAACCTCAACATTGAAAAACACCAACAAATTCAACATAAACCTCAACATTGAAAAAAACCAACAAATTCAACAACAACCTAAACATTTAAAAACGCCAACAAATTCAACAACAACCTCAACATTGAAAAACACCAACAAATTAAACAACAACCTCAACATTGAAAAACAACAACCTCAACATTGAAAAACACCAACAAATTCAACAGCAACCTCAACATTGAAAAACAACAACAACCTCAACATTGAAAAACACCAACAATTTCAACAACAACCTCAACATTGAAAAACAACAACAACCTCAACATTGAAAAACACCAAGAAATTCAACAACAACCTCAACACTTAAAAACACCAACAAATTCAACATTAACCTCAACATTGAAAAACAACAACAACTTCAACATTGAAAAACACCAACAAGTTCAACAACAACCTCAACATTGAAAAACACAAACAAATTCAACAACAACCTCAACATTGAAAAATAACAACAACCTCAACATTGAAAAACAACAACAACCTCAACATTGAAAAACACCAACAAATTCAACAACAACCTCAACATTGAAAAACAACAACAACCTCAACATTGAAAAACACCAAGAAATTCAACAACTTCAACATTGAAAAACACCAACAAATTCAACAACAACCTCGAAATTGAAAAACACCAACAAATTCAACAACAACCTCAATATTGAAAAACAACAACAACCTCAACATTGAAAAACACCAACAAATTCAACAACAACCTCAACATTGAAAAACACCAGCAAATTCAACAACAACCTCGACATTGAAAAACACCATCAAATTCAACAACAACCTCAATATTGAGAAACAACAACAACCTCAACATTGAAAAACACCAACAAACTCAACAACAACCTCAACATTGAAAAACACCAACAAATTCAACAACAACCTCAACATTTAAAAACGCCAACAAATTCAACAACAACCTCCACATTGAACAACAACAACAACCTCAACATTGAAAAACACCAACAAATTCAACAACAACCTCAACATTGAAAAACAACAACAACCTCAACATTGAAAAACACCAACAAATTCAACAACAACCTCAACATTGAAAAACACCAACAAATTCAACAACAACTTTAACATTGAAAAACGCCAACAAATTCAACAACAACCTCAACATTGAAAAACAACAACAACCTCAACATTGAAAAACACCAACAAATTCAACAACAACCTCAACATTTAAAAACACCAACAAATTCAACAACAACCTCAACATTGAAAAACACCAACAAATTCAACAACAACTTTAACATTGAAAAACACCAACAAATTCAACAACAACCTCGACATTGAAAAGCACCAACAAATTCAACAACAACCTCAACATTGAAAAACTACAACAACCTCAACATTGAAAAACACCAACAAATACAACAACAACCTCAACATTGAAAAACAACAACAACCTCAACATTGAAAACACCAACAAATTCAAAAACAACCTCAACATTGAAAAACAAAAACAAGCTCAACATTGAAAAACAACAACAACCTCGAAATTGAAAAACACCAACAAATTCAACAACAACCTCAACATTGAAAAACAACAACAACCTCAACATTGAAAAACACCAACAAATTCAACAACAACTTCAACATTGAAAAACACCAACAAATTCAACATCAACCTCGAAATTGAAAAACACCAACAAATTCAACAACAACCTCAACATTGAAAAACACCAACAAATTCAACAACAACCTCAACATTGAAAAACACCAACAAATTCAACAACAACCTCAACATTGAAAAACACCAACAAATTCAACAACAATCTCAACATTGAAAAACACCAACAAATTCAACACGTTCAACATTGAAGAAGACCAACAAATTCAACAACAACCTCGAAATTGAAAAACACCAACAAATTCAACAACAACCACAACATTGAAAAACAACAACAACTTCAACATTGAAAAACACCAACAAATTCAACAACAACCTCGAAATTGAAAAACACCAACAAATTCAACAACAACCTCAACATTGAAAAACACCAACAAATTCCACAACAACCTCAACATTGAAAAACACCAACAAATTCAACATAAACCTCAACATTTAAAAACGAAAACAAATTCAACAACAACCTCAACGTTGAAAAACACCAACAAATTCAACAATATCCTCAACATTGAAAAACAACAACAACCTCAACATTGAAAAACACCAACAAATTCAACAACAACCTCAACATTGAAAAACAACAACAACCTCAACATTGAAAAATACCAACAAATTCAACACCAACCTCAACATTGAAAAACATCAACAAATTCAACAACAACCTCAACATTGAAAAACAACAACCTCAACATTGAAAAACACCAACAAATTCAACAACAACCTCAACATTGAAAAACAACAACAACCTCATCATTGAAAAACACCAACAAATTCAACAACAACCTCAACATTGAAAAACACCGAAAAAATTCAACAACAACCTCAACATTGAAAAACACCAACAAATTCAACAAAAACCTCAGCATTGAAAAACAACAACAACCTCAACATTGAAAAACACCAACAAATTCAACAACAACCTCAACACTGAAAAACACCAAAAAATTCAACAATCACCGCAACATTGAAAAATAACAACAACCTCAACATTGAAAAACAACAACAACCTCAACATTGAAAAACACCAACAAATTCAACAACAACCTCAACATTGAAAAACAACAACAACCTCAAAATTGAAAAACACCAAGAAAGTCAACAACCTCGACATTTAAAAACACCAACAAATTCAACAACAACCTCAACATTTAAAAACACCAACAACCTCAACATTGAAAAACACCAAGAAATTCAACAACAACTTCAACATTGAAAAACACCATCACATTCAGCAACAACCTCGAAATTGAAAATCACCAACAAATTCAACAACAACCTCAACATTGAAAAACAACAACAACCTCAACATTGAAAAACACCAACAAATTCAACAACAACCTCAACATTGAAAAACAACAACAACCTCAACATTGAAAAACACCAACAAATTCAACAACAACCTCAACATTTAAAAACACCAACAAATTCAACAACAACCTCAACATTGAAAAACAACAACAACCTCAACATTGAAAAACACCAACAAATTCAACAACAACCTCGAAATTGAAAAACACCAACAAATTCAACAACAACCTCAATATTGAAAAACAACAACAACCTCAACATTGAAAAACACCAACAAATTCAACAACAACCTCAACATTGAAAAACACCAACAACCTCAACATAAAAAACACCAACAAATTCAACAACAACTTCAACATTGAAAAACACCAACAAATTCAACAACAACCTCGACATTGAAAAACACCATCAAATTCAACAAAAACCTCAATATTGAGAAACAACAACAACCTCAACATTGAAAAACACCAACAAATTCAACAACAACCTCAACATTGAAAAACACCAACAAATTCAACAACAACCTCAACATTTGAAAACGCGAACAAATTCAACAACAACCTCCACATTGAACAACAACAACAACCTCAACATTGAAAAACACCAACAAATTCAACAACAACCTCAACATTGAAAAACAACAACAACCTCAACATTGAAAAACACCAACAAATTCAACAACAACCTCAACATTTAAAAACACCAACAAATTCAACAACAACCTCGACATTGAAAAGCACCAACAAATTCAACAACAACTTTAACATTGAAAAACACCAACAAATTCAACAACAACCTCGACATTGAAAAGCACCAACAAATTCAACAACAACCTCAACATTGAAAAACTACAACAACCTCAACTTTGAAAAACACCAACAAATACAACAACAACCTCAACATTGAAAAACAACAACAACCTCAACATTGAAAAACACCAACAAATTCAACAACATCCTCAACATTGAAAACACCAACAAATTCAAAAACAACCTCAACATTGAAAAACAAAAACAAGCTCAACATTGAAAAACAACAACAACCTCGAAATTGAAAAACACCAACAAATTCAACAACAACCTCAACATTGAAAAACAACAACAACCTCAACATTGAAAAATACCAACAAATTCAACAACAACTTCAACATTGAAAAACACCAACAAATTCAACATCAACCTCGAAATTGAAAAACACCAACAAATTCAACAACAACCTCAACATTGAAAAACACCAACAAATTCAACAACAACCTCAACATTGAAAAACACCAACAAATTCAACAACAACCTCAACATTGAAAAACACCAACAAATTCAACAACAATCTCAACATTGAAAAACACCAACAAATTCAACAAGTTCAACATTGAAGAACACAAACAAAATCAACAACAACCTCGACATTGAAAAACACCAACAAATTCAACAACAACTTCAACATTGAAAAATTACAACAACCTCAACATTGAAAAACACCAACAAATACAACAACAACCTCAACATTGAAAAACAACAACAACCTCAACATTGAAAAACACCAACAAATTCAACAACAACCTCAACATTGAAAACACCAACAAATTCAACAACAACCTCAACATTGAAAAACAACAACAACCTCGAAATTGAAAAACACCAACAAATTCAACAACAACCACAACATTGAAAAACAACAACAACCTCAACATTGAAAAACACCAACAAATTCAACAACAACTTCAACATTGAAAAACATCAACAAATTCAACAACAACCTCGAAATTGAAAAACACCAACAAATTCAACAACAACCTCAACATTGAAAAACACCAACAAATTCAACAACAACCTCAACGTTGAAAAACACCAACAAATTCAACAATATCCTCAACATTGAAAAACAACAACAACCTCAACATTGAAAAACACCAACAAATTCAACAACAACTTCAACATTGAAAAACAACAACAACCTCAACATTGAAAAATACCAACAAATTCAACACCAACCTCAACATTGAAAAACATCAACAAAGTCAACAACAACCTCAACATTGAAAAACAACAACCTCAACATTGAAAAACACCAACAAATTCAACAACAACCTCAACATTGAAAAACAACAACAACCTCATCATTGAAAAACACCAACAAATTCAACAACAACCTCAACATTGAAAAACACCAAAAAAATTCAACAACAACCTCAACATTGAAAAACACCAACAAATTCAACAAAAACCTCAGCATTGAAAAACAACAACAACCTCAACATTGAAAAACACCAACAAATTCAACAACAACCTCAACATTGAAAAACACCAAAAAATTCAACAATCACCTCAACATTGAAAAATAACAACAACCTCAACATTGAAAAACAACAACAACCTCAACATTGAAAAACAACAACAAATTCAACAACAACCTCAACATTGAAAAACAACAACAACCTCAACATTGAAAAACACCAAGAAATTCAACAACCTCGACATTTAAAAACACCAACAAATTCAACAACAACCTCAACATTTAAAAACACCAACAAATGCAACAACAACCTCAACATTGATAAACACCAACAAATTCAACAACAACTTCAACTTTGAAAAACACCAGCAAATTCAACAACAACCTCGACATTGAAAAACACCAACAAATTCAACAACAACCTCAACATTGAAAAACTACAACAGCCTCAACATTGAAAAACACCAACAAATACAACAACAACCTCAGCATTGAAAAACAACAACAACCTCAACATTGAAAAACACCAACAAATTCAACAACAACCTCAACATTGAAAAACAACAACAACTTCAACATTGAAAAACACCAAGAAATTCAACAACAACTTCAACATTGAAAAACACCATCACATTCAGCAACAACCTCGAAATTGAAAATCACCAACAAATTCAACAACAACCTCAACATTGAAAAACAACAACAACCTCAACATTGAAAAACACCAACAAATTCAACAACAACCTCAACATTGAAAAACAACAACAACCTCAACATTGAAAAACACCAACAAATTCAACAACAACCTCAACATTTAAAAACACCAACAAATTCAACAACAACCTCAACATTGAAAAACAACAACAACCTCAACATTGAAAAACACCAACAAATTCAACAACAACCTCAACATTGAAAAACAACAACAACCTCAACATAAAAAATACCAACAAATTCAACAACAACCTCAACATTGAAAAACACCAACAAATTCAACAACAACCTCAACATTGAAAAACAACAACAACCTCAACATTGAAAAACACCAAGAAATTCAACAACAACCTCAACAATTAAAAACACCGACAAATTCAACATTAACCTCAACATTGAAAAACAACAACAACTTCAACATTGAAAAACACCAACAAGTTCAACAACAACCTCAACATTGAAAAACACAAACAAATTCAACAACAACCTCAACATTGAAAAATAACAACAACCTCAACATTGAAAAACACCAACAAATTCAACACCAACCTCAACATTGAAAAACACAAACAAATTCAACAACAACCTCGAAATTGAAAAACACCAGCAAATTCAACAACAACCTCAATATTGAAAAACAACAACAACCTCAACATTGAAAAACACTAACAAATTCAACAACAACCTCAACATTGAAAAACACCAACAACCTCAACATAAAAAACACCAACAAATTCAACAACAACTTCAACACTGAAAAACACCAACAAATTCAACAACAACCTCGACATTGAAAAACACCATCAAATTCAACAACAACCTCAATATTGAGAAACAACAACAACCTCAACATTGAAAAACACCAACAAATTCAACAACAACCTCAACATTGAAAAACATCAACAAATTCAACAACAACCTCAACATTTAAAAACGCCAACAAATTCAACAACAACCTCCACATTGAATAACAACAACCTCAACATTGAAAAACAGCAACAAATTCAACAACAACCTCAACATTGAAAAACAACAACAACCTCAACATTGAAAAACACCAACAAATTCAACAACAACCTTAACATTTAAAAACACCAACAAATTCAACAACAACCTCAACATTGAAAAACACCAACAAATTCAACAACAACTTCAACATTGAAAAACACCAACAAATTCAACAACAACCTCGACATTGAAAAGGACCAACAAATTCAACAACAACCTCAACATTGAAAAACTACAACAACCTCAACATTGAAAAACACCAACAAATACAACAACAACCTCAACCTTGAAAAACAACAACAACCTCAACATTGAAAAACACCAACAAATTCAACAATATCCTCAACATTGAAAACACCAAAAAATTCAAAAACAACCTCAACATTGAAAAACAAAAACAAGCTCAACATTGAAAAACAACAACAACCTCGAAATTGAAAAACACCAACAACCTCAACATTGAAAAACACCAACAAATTCAACAACAACTTCAACACTGTAAAACACCAACAAATTCAACATCAACCTCGAAATTGAAAAACACCAACAAATTCAACAACAACCTCAACATTGAAAAACAACAACAACCTCAACATTGAAAAACACCAACAAATTCAACAACAACCTCAACATTGAAAAACACCAACAAATTCAACATAAACCTCAACATTGAAAAACACCAACAAATTCAACAACAACCTAAACATTTAAAAACGCCAACAAATTCAACAACAACCTCCACATTGAACAACAACCACAACCTCAACATTGAAAAACACCAACAAATTCAACAACAACCTCAATATTGAAAAACAACCTAAACATTTAAAAACGCCAACAAATTCAACAACAACCTCCACATTGAACAACAACAACAACCTCAACATTGAAAAACACCAACAAATTCAACAACAACCTCAATATTGAAAAACAACAACAACCTCAACATTGAAAAACACCAACAAATTCAACAACAACCTCAACATTTAAAACACCAACAAATTCAACGTACAACCTCAACATTGAAAAACACTAACAAATTCAACAACAACTTCAACATTGAAAAACACCAACAAACTCAACAACAACCTCGACATTGAAAAACACCAAAAAATTCAACAAGAACCTCAACATTGAAAAACTACAACAACCTCAATATTGAAAAACAACAACAAATACAACAACAACATCAACATTGAAAAACAACAACAACCTCAACATTGAAAAACACCAACAAATTCAACAACAACCTCAACATTGAAAAAGACCAACAAATTCAACAACAACCTCAACATTGAAAAACAACAACAACCTCAACATTAAAATACAACAACAACCTCAACATTGAAAAACACCAACAAATTCAACAACAAACTCACCATTGAAAAACACCAACAAATTCAACAACAACCTCGACATTGAAAAACACCAACAAATTCAACAACAACCTCAACATTGAAAAACACCAACAAATTCAACAACAACCTCAACATTTAAAAACACCAACAAATTCAACAACAACCTCAACATTGAAAAACACCAACAAATTCAACAACAACTTCAACATTGAAGAACACCAACAAATTCAACAACAACCTCGACATTTAAAAACACCAACAAAATCAACAAAAACCTCAACATTGAAAAACTAAAACAACCTCAACATTGAAAAACACCAACAAATACAATAACAACCTCAACATTGAAAAACAACAACAACCTCAACATTGAAAAACACCAACAAATTCAACAACAACCTCAACATTGAAAACACCAACAAATTCAACAACAACCTCAACATTGAAAAACAAAAACAACCTCAACATTGAAAAACAACAACAACCTCGAAATTGAAAAACACCAACAAATTCAACAACAACCTCAACATTTAAAAACGAAAACAAATTCAACAACAACCTCAACATTGAAAAACACCAACAAATTCAACAATATCCTCAACATTGAAAAACAACAACAACCTCAACATTGAAAAACACCAACAAATTCAACAACAACCTCAACATTGAAAAACAACAACAACCTCAACATTGAAAAATACCAACAAATTCAACAACAACCTCAACATTGAAAAACAACCTCAACATTGAAAAACACCAACAAATTCAACAACAACCTCAACTTTGAAAAACAACAACAACCTCAACATTGAAAAACACCAACAAATTCAACAACAACCTCAACATTGAAAAACATCAACAACCTCAACATTGAAAAACACCAACAAATTCAACAACAACCTCAACATTGAAAAACACCAACAAATTCAACTATAACCCCAACATTGAAAAACAACAACAACCTCAACATTGAAAAACACCAAGAAGTTCAACAACCTCGACATTTAAAAACACCAACAAATTCAACAACAACCTCCACATTGAACAACAACAACCTCAACATTGAAAAACACCAACAAATTCAACAACAACCTCAACAATAAAAACAACAACAACCTGAACATTGAAAAACACCAACAAATTCAACAACAACTTTAACATTTAAAAACACCAACAAATTCAACAACAACCTCAACATTGATAAACACCAACAAATTCAACAACAACTTCAACTTTGAAAAACACCAACAAATTCAACAACAACCTCGACATTGAAAAGCACCAATATATTCAACAACAACCTCAACATTTAAAAACACCAACAAATTCAACAACAACCTCAACATTGAAAAACAACAACAACCTCAACATTGAAAAACACCAACAAATTCAACAACAACCTCAACATTGAAAAACAACAACCTCAACATTGAAAAACACCAACAAATTCAACAACAACCTCAACATTGAAAAACACCAACAAATTCAACAACAACCTCAACATTGAAAAACACCAACAAATTCAACAACAATCTCAACATTGAAAAACACCAACAAATTCAACAAGTTCAACATTGAAGAACACAAACAAAATCAACAACAACCTCGACATTGAAAAACACCAACAAATTCAACAACAACTTCAACATTGAAAAATTACAACAACCTCAACATTGAAAAACACCAACAAATACAACAACAACCTCAACATTGAAAAACAACAACAACCTCAACATTGAAAAACACCAACAAATTCAACAACAACCTCAACATTGAAAACACCAACAAATTCAACAACAACCTCAACATTGAAAAACAACAACAACCTCGAAATTGAAAAACACCAACAAATTCAACAACAACCACAACATTGAAAAACAACAACAACCTCAACATTGAAAAACACCAACAAATTCAACAACAACTTCAACATTGAAAAACATCAACAAATTCAACAACAACCTCGAAATTGAAAAACACCAACAAATTCAACAACAACCTCAACATTGAAAAACACCAACAAATTCAACAACAACCTCAACGTTGAAAAACACCAACAAATTCAACAATATCCTCAACATTGAAAAACAACAACAACCTCAACATTGAAAAACACCAACAAATTCAACAACAACTTCAACATTGAAAAACAACAACAACCTCAACATTGAAAAATACCAACAAATTCAACACCAACCTCAACATTGAAAAACATCAACAAAGTCAACAACAACCTCAACATTGAAAAACAACAACCTCAACATTGAAAAACACCAACAAATTCAACAACAACCTCAACATTGAAAAACAACAACAACCTCATCATTGAAAAACACCAACAAATTCAACAACAACCTCAACATTGAAAAACACCAAAAAAATTCAACAACAACCTCAACATTGAAAAACACCAACAAATTCAACAAAAACCTCAGCATTGAAAAACAACAACAACCTCAACATTGAAAAACACCAACAAATTCAACAACAACCTCAACATTGAAAAACACCAAAAAATTCAACAATCACCTCAACATTGAAAAATAACAACAACCTCAACATTGAAAAACAACAACAACCTCAACATTGAAAAACACCAACAAATTCAACAACAACCTCAACATTGAAAAACAACAACAACCTCAACATTGAAAAACACCAAGAAATTCAACAACCTCGACATTTAAAAACACCAACAAATTCAACAACAACCTCAACATTTAAAAACACCAACAAATGCAACAACAACCTCAACATTGATAAACACCAACAAATTCAACAACAACTTCAACTTTGAAAAACACCAGCAAATTCAACAACAACCTCGACATTGAAAAACACCAACAAATTCAACAACAACCTCAACATTGAAAAACTACAACAGCCTCAACATTGAAAAACACCAACAAATACAACAACAACCTCAGCATTGAAAAACAACAACAACCTCAACATTGAAAAACACCAACAAATTCAACAACAACCTCAACATTGAAAAACAACAACAACCTCAACATTGAAAAACACCAAGAAATTCAACAACAACTTCAACATTGAAAAACACCATCACATTCAGCAACAACCTCGAAATTGAAAATCACCAACAAATTCAACAACAACCTCAACATTGAAAAACAACAACAACCTCAACATTGAAAAACACCAACAAATTCAACAACAACCTCAACATTGAAAAACAACAACAACCTCAACATTGAAAAACACCAACAAATTCAACAACAACCTCAACATTTAAAAACACCAACAAATTCAACAACAACCTCAACATTGAAAAACAACAACAACCTCAACATTGAAAAACACCAACAAATTCAACAACAACCTCAACATTGAAAAACAACAACAACCTCAACATAAAAAATACCAACAAATTCAACAACAACCTCAACATTGAAAAACACCAACAAATTCAACAACAACCTCAACATTGAAAAACAACAACAACCTCAACATTGAAAAACACCAAGAAATTCAACAACAACCTCAACAATTAAAAACACCAACAAATTCAACATTAACCTCAACATTGAAAAACAACAACAACTTCAACATTGAAAAACACCAACAAGTTCAACAACAACCTCAACATTGAAAAACACAAACAAATTCAACAACAACCTCAACATTGAAAAATAACAACAACCTCAACATTGAAAAACACCAACAAATTCAACACCAACCTCAACATTGAAAAACACAAACAAATTCAACAACAACCTCGAAATTGAAAAACACCAGCAAATTCAACAACAACCTCAATATTGAAAAACAACAACAACCTCAACATTGAAAAACACTAACAAATTCAACAACAACCTCAACATTGAAAAACACCAACAACCTCAACATAAAAAACACCAACAAATTCAACAACAACTTCAACACTGAAAAACACCAACAAATTCAACAACAACCTCGACATTGAAAAACACCATCAAATTCAACAACAACCTCAATATTGAGAAACAACAACAACCTCAACATTGAAAAACACCAACAAATTCAACAACAACCTCAACATTGAAAAACATCAACAAATTCAACAACAACCTCAACATTTAAAAACGCCAACAAATTCAACAACAACCTCCACATTGAATAACAACAACAACCTCAACATTGAAAAACACCAACAAATTCAACAACAACCTCAACATTGAAAAACAACAACAACCTCAACATTGAAAAACACCAACAAATTCAACAACAACCTTAACATTTAAAAACACCAACAAATTCAACAACAACCTCAACATTGAAAAACACCAACAAATTCAACAACAACTTCAACATTGAAAAACACCAACAAATTCAACAACAACCTCGACATTGAAAAGGACCAACAAATTCAACAACAACCTCAACATTGAAAAACTACAACAACCTCAACATTGAAAAACACCAACAAATACAACAACAACCTCAACCTTGAAAAACAACAACAACCTCAACATTGAAAAACACCAACAAATTCAACAATATCCTCAACATTGAAAACACCAAAAAATTCAAAAACAACCTCAACATTGAAAAACAAAAACAAGCTCAACATTGAAAAACAACAACAACCTCGAAATTGAAAAACACCAACAACCTCAACATTGAAAAACACCAACAAATTCAACAACAACTTCAACACTGTAAAACACCAACAAATTCCACATCAACCTCGAAATTGAAAAACACCAACAAATTCAACAACAACCTCAACATTGAAAAACAACAACCTCAACATTGAAAAACACCAACAAATTCAACAACAACCTCAACATTGAAAAACACCAACAAATTCAACATAAACCTCAACATTGAAAAACACCAACAAATTCAACAACAACCTAAACATTTAAAAACGCCAACAAATTCAACAACAACCTCCACATTGAACAACAACCACAACCTCAACATTGAAAAACACCAACAAATTCAACAACAACCTCAATATTGAAAAACAACCTAAACATTTAAAAACGCCAACAAATTCAACAACAACCTCCACATTGAACAACAACAACAACCTCAACATTGAAAAACACCAACAAATTCAACAACAACCTCAATATTGAAAAACAACAACAACCTCAACATTGAAAAACACCAACAAATTCAACAACAACCTCAACATTTAAAACACCAACAAATTCAACGAACAACCTCAACATTGAAAAACACTAACAAATTCAACAACAACTTCAACATTGAAAAACACCAACAAACTCAACAACAACCTCGACATTGAAAAACACCAAAAAATTCAACAAGAACCTCAACATTGAAAAAACTACAACAACCTCAATATTGAAAAACAACAACAAATACAACAACAACATCAACATTGAAAAACAACAACAACCTCAACATTGAAAAACACCAACAAATTCAACAACAACCTCAACATTGAAAAAGACCAACAAATTCAACAACAACCTCAACATTGAAAAACAACAACAACCTCAACATTAAAATACAACAACAACCTCAACATTGAAAAACACCAACAAATTCAACAACAAACTCACCATTGAAAAACACCAACAAATTCAACAACAACCTCGACATTGAAAAACACCAACAAATTCAACAACAACCTCAACATTGAAAAACACCAACAAATTCAACAACAACCTCAACATTTAAAAACACCAACAAATTCAACAACAACCTCAACATTGAAAAACACCAACAAATTCAACAACAACTTCAACATTGAAGAACACCAACAAATTCAACAACAACCTCGACATTTAAAAACACCAACAAAATCAACAAAAACCTCAACATTGAAAAACTAAAACAACCTCAACATTGAAAAACACCAACAAATACAATAACAACCTCAACATTGAAAAACAACAACAACCTCAACATTGAAAAAACACCAACAAATTCAACAACAACCTCAACATTGAAAACACCAACAAATTCAACAACAACCTCAACATTGAAAAACAAAAACAACCTCAACATTGAAAACAACAACAACCTCGAAATTGAAAAACACCAACAAATTCAACAACAACCTCAACATTTAAAAACGAAAACAATTCAACAACAACCTCAACATTGAAAAACACCAACAAATTCAACAATATCCTCAACATTGAAAAACAACAACAACCTCAACATTGAAAAACACCAACAAATTCAACAACAACCTCAACATTGAAAAACAACAACAACCTCAACATTGAAAAATACCAACAAATTCAACAACAACCTCAACATTGAAAAACAACAACCTCAACATTGAAAAACACCAACAAATTCAACAACAACCTCAACTTTGAAAAACAACAACAACCTCAACATTGAAAAACACCAACAAATTCAACAACAACCTCAACATTGAAAAACATCAACAACCTCAACATTGAAAAACACCAACAAATTCAACAACAACCTCAACATTGAAAAACACCAACAAATTCAACAACAACCTCAGCATTGAAAAACAACAACAACCGCAACATTGAAAAACACCAACAAGTTCAACAATCACCTCAACATTGAAAAACAACAACAACCTCAACATTGAAAAACACCAACAAATTCAACAACAACCTCAACAATAAAAACAACAACAACCTGAACATTGAAAAACACCAACAAATTCAACAACAACCTTAACATTTAAAAACACCAACAAATTCAACAACAACCTCAACATTGATAAACACCAACAAATTCAACAACAACTTCAACTTTGAAAAACACCAACAAATTCAACAACAACCTCGACATTGAAAAGCACCAATATATTCAACAACAACCTCAACATTTAAAAACACCAACAAATTCAACAACAACCTCAACATTGAAAAACAACAACAACCTCAACATTGAAAAACACCAAAAAATTCAACAACAACCTCAACATTGAAAAACAACAACCTCAACATTGAAAAACACCAACAAATTCAACAACAACCTCAACATTGAAAAACACCAACAAATTCAACAACAACCTGAACATATAAAAACGCCAACAAATTCAACAACAACCTCAACATTGAAAAACACCGACAAATTCAACAACAACCTCAACATTGAAAAACAACAACAACCTCAACATTGAAAAACGCCAACAAATTCAACAACAAATTCAACATTGAAAAACACCAACAAATTCAACAACAACCTCGACATTGAACAACACCAACAACCTCAACATTGAAAAACACCAACAAATTCAACAACAACCTCAATATTGAAAAACAACAACACCTCAACATTGAAAAACAACAACAAATTCAACAACAACCTCAACATTTAAAAACACCAACAAATTCAACGAACAACCTCAACATTGAAAAACACTAACAAATTCAACAACAACTTCAACATTGAAAAACACCAACAAACTCAACAACAACCTCGACATTGAAAAACACCAAAAAATTCAACAAGAACCTCAACATTGAAAAACTACAACAACCTCAACATTGAAAAACAACAACAAATACAACAACAACATCAACATTGAAAAACAACAACAACCTCAACATTGAAAAACACCAACAAATTCAACAACAACCTCAACATTGAAAAACACCAACAAATTCAACAACAACCTCAACTTTGAAAAACAACAGCAACCTCAACATTAAAATACAACAACAACCTCAACATTGAAAAACACCAACAAATTCAACAACAAACTCACCATTGAAAAACACCAACAAATTCAACAACAACCTCGACATTGAAAAACACCAACAAATTCAACAACAACCTCAACATTGAAAAACACCAACAAATTCAACAACAACCTCAACATTTAAAAACACCAACAAATTCAACAACAACCTCAACATTGAAAAACACCAACAAATTCAACAACAACTTCAACATTGAAGAACACCAACAAATTCAACAACAACCTCGACATTGAAAAACACCAACAAATTCAACAACAACCTCAACATTGAAAAACTACAACAACCTCAACATTGAAAAACACCAACAAAAAAAACAACCACCTCAACATTGAAAAACAACAACAACCTCAACATTGAAAAACACCAACAAATTCAACAACAACCTCAACATTGAAAACACCAACAAATTCAACAACAACCTCAACATTGAAAAACCAAAACAACCTCAACATTGAAAAACAACAACAACCTCGAAATTGAAAAACACCAACAAATTCAACAACAACCTCAACATTGAAAAACAACAACAACCTCAACATTTAAAAACGAAAACAAATTCAACAACAACCTCAACATTGAAAAACACCAACAAATTCAACAATATCCTCAACATTGAAAAACAACAACAACTTCAACATTGAAAAACACCAACAAATTCAACAACAACTTCAACATTGAAAAACAACAACAACCTCAACATTGAAAAATACCAACAAATTCAACACCAACCACAACATTGAAAAACATCAACAAATTCAACAACAACCTCAACATTGAAAAACAACAACCTCAACATTGAAAAACACCAACAAATTCAACAACAACCTCAACTTTGAAAAACAACAACAACCTCAACATTGAAAAACACCAACAAATTCAACAACAACCTCAACATTGAAAAACATCAACAACCTCAACATTGAAAAACACCAACAAATTCAACAACAACCTCAACATTGAAAAACACCAACAAATTCAACAACAACCTCAGCATTGAAAAACAACAACAACCGCAACATTGAAAAACACCAACAATTTCAACAACAACCTCAACATTGAAAAACGCCAACAAATTCAACAATCACTTCAACATTGAAAAATAACAACAACCTCAACATTGAAAAACACCAACAAATTCAACAACAACCTGAACATATAAAAACGCCAACAAATTCAACAACAACCTCAACATTGAAAAACGCCAACAAATTCAACAACAACCTCGACATTGAAAAACACCAACAAATTCAACAACAACCTCGACATTGAAAAACACCAACAAATTCAACAACAACCTCCACATTGAACAACAACAACCTCAACATTTAAAACACCAACAAATTCAACGAACAACCTCAACATTGAAAAACACTAACAAATTCAACAACAACTTCAACATTGAAAAACACCAACAAACTCAACAACAACCTCGACATTGAAAAACACCAAAAAATTCAACAAGAACCTCAACATTGAAAAACTACAACAACCTCAATATTGAAAAACAACAACAAATACAACAACAACATCAACATTGAAAAACAACAACAACCTCAACATTGAAAAACACCAACAAATTCAACAACAACCTCAACATTGAAAAAGACCAACAAATTCAACAACAACCTCAACATTGAAAAACAACAACAACCTCAACATTAAAATACAACAACAACCTCAACATTGAAAAACACCAACAAATTCAACAACAAACTCACCATTGAAAAACACCAACAAATTCAACAACAACCTCGACATTGAAAAACACCAACAAATTCAACAACAACCTCAACATTGAAAAACACCAACAAATTCAACAACAACCTCAACATTTAAAAACACCAACAAATTCAACAACAACCTCAACATTGAAAAACTCCAACAAATTCAACAACAACTTCAACATTGAAGAACACCAACAAATTCAACAACAACCTCAACATTGAAAAACACCAACAAATTCAACAACAACCTCAACATTGAAAAATAACAACAACCTCAACATTGAAAAACAACAACGACCTCAACATTGAAAAACACCAACAAATTCAACAACAACCTCAACATTGAAAAACAACAACGACCTCAACATTGAAAAACACCAACAAATTCAACAACAACCTCAACATTGAAAAACAACAACAACCTCAACATTGAAAAACACCAAGAATTCAACAACCTCGACATTTAAAAACACCAACAAATTCAACAACAACCTCCACATTGAACAACAACAACCTCAACATTGAAAAACACCAACAAATTCAACAACAACCTCAACAATAAAAACAACAACAACCTGAACATTGAAAAACACCAACAAATTCAACAACAAACTCAACATTTATAAACGCAAACAAATTCAACAACAACTTCAACTTTGAAAAACACCAACAAATTCAACAACAACCTCGACATTGAAAAGCACCAATATATTCAACAACAACCTCAACATTTAAAAACACCAACAAATTCAACAACAACCTCAACATTGATAAACACCAACAAATTCAACAACAACTTCAACTTTGAAAAACACCAACAAATTCAACAACAACCTCAACATTGAAAAACAACAACAACCTCAACATTGAAAAACACCAAGAAGTTCAACAACCTCGACATTTAAAAACACCAACAAATTCAACAACAACCTCCACATTGAACAACAACAACCTCAACATTGAAAAACACCAACAAATTCAACAACAACCTCAACAATAAAAACAACAACAACCTGAACATTGAAAAACACCAACAAATTCAACAACAACCTCAACATTGATAACGCCAACAAATTCAACAACAACTTCAACTTTGAAAAACACCAACAAATTCAACAACAACCTCGACATTGAAAAGCACCAATATATTCAACAACAACCTCAACATTTAAAAACACCAACAAATTTAACAACAACCTCAACATTGATAAACACCAACAAATTCAACAACAACATCAACTTTGAAAAACACCAACAAATTCAACAACAACCTCGACATTGAAAAGCACCAATATATTCAACAGCAACCTCAACATTTAAAAACACCAACAAATTCAACAACAACCTCAACATTGAAAAATAACAACGACCTCAACATTGAAAAACAACAACAACCTCAACATTGAAAAACACCAACAAATTCAACAACAACCTCAACATTGAAAAACACCAACAAATTCAACAACAACTTCAGCATTGAAAAACAACAACAACCTCAACATTGAAAAACACCAACAAGTTCAACAACAACCTCAACATTGAAAAACACCAACAAATTCAACAATCACCTCAACATTGAAAAAAAACAACAACCTCAACATTGAAAAACAACAACGACCTCAACATTGAAAAACACCAACAAATTCAACAACAACCTCAACATTGAAAAACACCAACAAATTCAACAATCACCTCAACATTGAAAAATGACAACAACCTCAACATTGAAAAACAACAACGACCTCAACATTGAAAAACACCAACAACTTCAACAACAACCTCAACATTGAAAAACAACAACAACCTCAACATTGAAAAACACCAACAAATTCAACAACAACCTCGACATTTAAAAACACCAACAAATGCAACAACAACCTCCACATTGAACAACAACAACCTCAACATTGAAAAACACCAACAAATTCAACAACAACCTCAACAATAAAAACAACAACAACCTGAACATTGAAAAACACCAACAAATTCAACAACAACCTTAACATTTAAAAACACCAACAAATTCAACAACAACCTCAACATTGATAAACACCAACAAATTCAACAACAACTTCAACTTTGAAAAACACCTACAAATTCAACAACAACCTCGACATTGAAAAGCACCAATATATTCAACAACAACCTCAACATTTAAAAACACCAACAAATTCAACAACAACCTCAACATTGAAAAACAACAACAACCTCAACATTGAAAAACACCAACAAATTCAACAACAACCTCAACATTGAAAAACAACAACCTCAACATTGAAAAACACCAACAAATTCAACAACAACCTCAACATTGAAAAACACCAACAAATTCAACAACAACCTGAACATATAAAAACGCCAACAAATTCAACAACAACCTCAACATTGAAAAACACCAAGAAATTCAACAACCTCAACATTGAAAAACAACAACAACCTCAACATTGAAAAACGCCAACAAATTCAACAACAAATTCAACATTGAAAAACACCAACAAATTCAACAACAACCTCGACATTGAAAAACACCAACAAATTCAACAAAAACCTCCACATTGAACAACAACAACAACCTCAACATTGAAAAACACCAACAAATTCAACAACAACCTCAATATTGAAAAACAACAACAACCTCAACATCGAAAAACACCAACAAATTCAAAAACAACCTCAACATTTAAAAACACCAACAAATTCAACGAACAACCTCAACATTGAAAAAGACTAACAAATTCAACAACAACTTCAACATTGAAAAACACCGACAAACTCAACAACAACCTCGACATTGAAAAACACCAACAAATTCAACAAGAACCTCAACATTGAAAAACTACAACAACCTCAACATTGAAAAACAACAACAACCTCAACATTGAAAAACAACAACAACCTCAACATTGAAAAACACCAACAAATTCAACAACAACCTCAACATTGAAAAACACCAACAAATTCAACAACAACCTCAACATTGAAAAACAACAACCTCAACATTAAAATACAACAACAACTTCAACATTGAAAAACACCAACAAATTCAACAACAAACTCACCATTGAAAAACACCAACAAATTCAACAACAACCTCGACATTGAAAAACACCAACAAATTCAACAACAACCTCAACATTGAAAAACACCAACAAATTCAACAACAACTTCAACATTGAAGAACACCAACAAATTCAACAACAACCTCGACATTGAAAAACACCAACAAAATCAGCAACAACCTCAACATTGAAAAACTACAACAACCTCAACATTGAAAAACAACAACAACCTCAACATTGAAAAACGCCAGCAATTTCAACAACAACCTCAACATTGAAAACACCAACAAATTCAACAACAACCTCAACATTGAAAAACAACAACAACCTCGAAATTGAAAAACACCAACAAATTCAACAACAACCTCAACATTGAAAAACAACAACAACCTCAACATTTAAAAACGAAAACAAATTCAACAACAACCTCAACATTGAAAAACACCAACAAATTCAACAATATCCTCAACATTGAAAAACAACAACAACCTCAACATTGAAAAACACCAACAAATTCAACAACATCCTCAACATTGAAAAACAACAACAACCTCAACATTGAAAAATACCAACAAATTCAACACCAACCTCAACATTGAAAAACATCAACAAATTCAACAACAACCTCAACATTGAAAAACAAGAACCTCAACATTGAAAAACACCAACAAATTCAACAACAAACTCAACTTTGAAAAACAACAACAACCTCAACATTGAAAAACACCAACAAATTCAACAACAACCTCAAGATTGAAAAACAACAACAACCTCAACATTGAAAAACACCAGCAAATTCAACAACAACCTCAACATTGAAAAACACCAACAAATTCAACAACAACCTCAGCATTGAAAAACAACAACAACCTCAACATTGAAAAACACCAACAAATTCAACAACAACCTCAACATTGAAAAACACCAACAAATTCAACAATCACCTCAACATTGAAAAATAACAACAACCTCAACATTGAAAAACAACAACGACCTCAACATTGAAAAACATCAACAAATTCAACAACCTCAACATTGAAAAACAACAACCTCGACATTGAAAAACACCAACAAATTCAACAACAACCTCAACATTGAAAAACAACAACAACCTCAACATTGAAAAACACCAACAAATACAACAACAACCTCAGCATTGAAAAACAACAACAACCTCAACATTGAAAAACACCAACAAATTCAACAATCACCTCAACATTGAAAAATAACAACAACCTCAACATTGAAAAACAACTACAACCTCAACATTGAAAAACACCAACAAATTGAACAACAACCTCAACATTGAAAAACAACAACAACCTCAACATTGAAAAACGCCAACATATTCAACAACAAATTCAACATTGAAAAACACCAACAAATTCAACAACAACCTCGACATTGAAAAACACCAACAAATTCAACAACAACCTCCACATTGAACAACAACAACACTCTCAACATTGAAAAATACCAACAAATTCAACAACAACCTCAATATTGAAAAACAACAACAACCTCAACATTGAAAAACACCAACAAATTCAACAACAACCTCAACATTTAAAAACACCAACAAATTCAACGAACAACCTCAACATTGAAAAACACTAACAAATTCAACAACAACTTCAACATTGAAAAACACCAAAAAACTCAACAACAACCTCGTCATTGAAAAACACCAACAAATTCAACAAGAACCTCAACATTGAAAAACTACAACAACCTCAACATTGAAAAACAACAACAAATACAATAACAACATCAACATTGAAAAACAACAACCTCAACATTGAAAAACACCAACAAATTCAACAACAACCTCAACATTGAAAAACACCAACAAATTCAACAACAACCTCAACATTGAAAAACAACAACAACCTCAACATTAAAATACAACAACAACCTCAACATTGAAAAACACCAACAAATTCAACAACAAACTCACCATTGAAAAACACCAACAAATTCAACAACAACCTCGACATTGAAAAACACCAACAAATTCAACAACAACCTCAACATTGAAAAACACCAACAAATTCAACAACAACTTCAACATTGAAGAACACCAACAAATTCAACAACAACCTCGACATTGAAAAACACCAACAAATTCAACAACAACCTCAACATTGAAAAACTACAACAACCTCAACATTGAAAAACACCAACAAATACAACAACAACCTCAACATTGAAAAACAACAACAACCTCAACATTGAAAAACACCAACAAATTCAACAACAACCTCAACATTGAAAACACCAACAAATTCAACAACAACCTCAACATTGAAAAACAAAAACAACCTCAACATTGAAAAACAACAACAACCTCGAAATTGAAAAAGACCAACAAATTCAACAACAACCTCAACATTGAAAAACAACAACAACCTCAACATTTAAAAACGAAAACAAATTCAACAACAACCTCAACATTGAAAAACACCAACAAATTCAACAATATCCTCAACATTGAAAAACAACAACAACCTCAACATTGAAAAACACCAACAAATTCAACAACAACCTCAACATTCAAAAACAACAACAACCTCAACATTGAAAAATACCAACAAATTCAACACCAACCTCAACATTGAAAAACATCAACAAATTCAACAACAACCTCAACATTGAAAAACAAGAACCTCAACATTGAAAAACACCAACAAATTCAACAACAACCTCAACATTGAAAAACAACAACAACCTCAACATTGAAAAACACCAACAAATTCAACAACAACCTCAACATTGAAAAATAACAACAACCTCAACATTGAAAAACACCAACAAATTCAACAATCACCTCAACATTGAAAAATAACATCAACCTCAACATTGAAAAACAACAACAACCTCAACATTGAAAAACACCAAGAAATTCAACAACAACTTCAAAATTGAAAAACACCAACAAATTCAACAACAACCTCGAAATTGAAAAACACCAACAAATTCAACAACAACCTCAACATTGAAAAATAACAACAACCTCAACATTGAAAAACAACAACAACCTCAACATTGAAAAACACCAACAAATTCAACAACAACCTCAACATTGAAAAACAACAACAACCTCAACATAAAAAACACCAACAAATTCAACAACAACCTCAACATTTAAAAACACCAACAAATTCAACGAACAACCTCAACATTGAAAAACACTAACAAATTCAACAACAACTTCAACATTGAAAAACACCAACAAACTGAACAACAACCTCGACATTGAAAAACACCAGCAAATTCAACAAGAAACTCAACATTGAAAAACAACAACAAATACAACAACAACATCAAAATTGAAAAACAACAACCTCAACATTGAAAAACACCAACAAATTCAACAACAACCTCAACATTGAAAAACACCAACAAATTCAACAACAACCTCAACATTGAAAAACAACAACAACCTCAACATTAAAATACAACAACAACCTCAACATTGAAAAACACCAACAAATTCAACAACAAACTCACCATTGAAAAACACCAACAAATTCAACAACAACCTCGACATTGAAAAACACCAACAAATTCAACAACAACCTCAACATTGAAAAACACCAACAAATTCAACAACAACTTCAACATTGAAGAACACCAACAAATTCAACAACAACCTCGACATTGAAAAACACCAACAAATTCAACAACAACCTCAACATTGAAAAACTACAACAACCTCAACATTGAAAAACACCAACAAATTCAACAACAACCTCAACATTGAAAACACCAACAAATTCAACAACAACCTCAACATTGAAAAACAAAAACAACCTCAACATTGAAAAACAACAGCAACCTCGAAATTGAAAAACACCAACGTATTCAACAACAACCTCAACATTGAAAAACAACAACGACCTCAACATTGAAAAACACCAACAAATTCAACAACAACCTTAACATTTAAAAACACCAACAAATTCAACAACAACCTCAACATTGATAAACACCAACAAATTCAACAACAACTTCAACTTTGAAAAACACCAACAAATTCAACAACAACCTCAATATTGAAAAACAACAACAACCTCAACATTGAAAAACACCAACAAATTCAACAACAACATCAACATTTAAAAATACCAACAAATTCAACGAACAACCTCAACATTGAAAAACACTAACAAATTCAACAACAACTTCAACATTGAAAAACACCAAAAAACTCAACAACAACCTCGACATTGAAAAACACCAACAAATTCAACAAGAACCTCAACATTGAAAAACTAAAACAACCTCAACATTGAAAAACAACAACAAATACAACAACAACATCAACATTGAAAAACAACAACCTCAACATTGAAAAACACCAACAAATTCAACAACAACCTCAACATTGAAAAACACCAACAAATTCAACAACAACCTCAACATTGAAAAACAACAACAACCTCAACATTAAAATACAACAACAACCTCAACATTGAAAAACACCAACAAATTCAACAACAAACTCACCACTGAAAAACACCAACAAATTCAACAACAACCTCGACATTGAAAAACACCAACAAATTCAACAACAACCTCAACATTGAAAAACACCAACAAATTCAACAACAACTTCAACATTGAAGAACACCAACAAATTCAACAACAACCTCGACATTGAAAAACACCAACAAATTCAACAACAACCTCAACATTGAAAAACTACAACAACCTCAACATTGAAAAACACCAACAAATACAACAACAACCTCAACATTGAAAAACAACAACAACCTCAACATTGAAAAACACCAACAAATTCAACAACAACCTCAACATTGAAAACACCAACAAATTCAACAACAACCTCAACATTGAAAAACAAAAACAACCTCAACATTGAAAAACAACAACAACCTCGAAATTGAAAAAGACCAACAAATTCAACAACAACCTCAACATTGAAAAACAACAACAACCTCAACATTTAAAAACGAAAACAAATTCAACAACAACCTCAACATTGAAAAACACCAACAAATTCAACAATATCCTCAACATTGAAAAACAACAACAACCTCAACATTGAAAAACACCAACAAATTCAACAACAACCTCAACATTCAAAAACAACAACAACCTCAACATTGAAAAATACCAACAAATTCAACACCAACCTCAACATTGAAAAACATCAACAAATTCAACAACAACCTCAACATTGAAAAACAAGAACCTCAACATTGAAAAACACCAACAAATTCAACAACAACCTCAACATTGAAAAACAACAACAACCTCAACATTGAAAAACACCAACAAATTCAACAACAACCTCAACATTGAAAAATAACAACAACCTCAACATTGAAAAACACCAACAAATTCAACAATCACCTCAACATTGAAAAATAACATCAACCTCAACATTGAAAAACAACAACAACCTCAACATTGAAAAACACCAAGAAATTCAACAACAACTTCAAAATTGAAAAACACCAACAAATTCAACAACAACCTCGAAATTGAAAAACACCAACAAATTCAACAACAACCTCAACATTGAAAAATAACAACAACCTCAACATTGAAAAACAACAACAACCTCAACATTGAAAAACACCAACAAATTCAACAACAACCTCAACATTGAAAAACAACAACAACCTCAACATAAAAAACACCAACAAATTCAACAACAACCTCAACATTTAAAAACACCAACAAATTCAACGAACAACCTCAACATTGAAAAACACTAACAAATTCAACAACAACTTCAACATTGAAAAACACCAACAAACTGAACAACAACCTCGACATTGAAAAACACCAACAAATTCAACAAGAAACTCAACATTGAAAAACAACAACAAATACAACAACAACATCAACATTGAAAAACAACAACCTCAACATTGAAAAACACCAACAAATTCAACAACAACCTCAACATTGAAAAACACCAACAAATTCAACAACAACCTCAACATTGAAAAACAACAACAACCTCAACATTAAAATACAACAACAACCTCAACATTGAAAAACACCAACAAATTCAACAACAAACTCACCATTGAAAAACACCAACAAATTCAACAACAACCTCGACATTGAAAAACACCAACAAATTCAACAACAACCTCAACATTGAAAAACACCAACAAATTCAACAACAACTTCAACATTGAAGAACACCAACAAATTCAACAACAACCCCGACATTGAAAAACACCAACAAATTCAACAACAACCTCAACATTGAAAAACTACAACAACCTCAACATTGAAAAACACCAACAAATTCAACAACAACCTCAACATTGAAAACACCAACAAATTCAACAACAACCTCAACATTGAAAAACAAAAACAACCTCAACATTGAAAAACAACAACAACCTCGAAATTGAAAAACACCAACAAATTCAACAACAACCTCAACATTGAAAAACAACAACAACCTCAACATTTAAAAACGAAAACAAATTCAACAACAACCTCAACATTGAAAAACACCAACAAATTCAACAATATCCTCAACATTGAAAAACAACAACAACCTCAACATTGAAAAACACCAACAAATTCAACAACAACCTCAACATTGAAAAACAACAACGACCTCAACATTGAAAAACACCAACAAATTCAACAACAACCTTAACATTTAAAAACACCAACAAATTCAACAACAACCTCAACATTGATAAACACCAACAAATTCAACAACAACTTCAACTTTGAAAAACACCAACAAATTCAACAACAAGCTCAACATTGAAAAACTACAACAACTTCAACATTGAAAAACACCAACAAATACAACAACAACCTCAGCATTGAAAAACTACAACAACCTCAACATTGAAAAACACCAACAAATTCAACAACAACCTTAACATTTAAAAACACCAACAAATTCAACAACAACCTCAACATTGATAAACACCAACAAATTCAACAACAACTTCAACTTTGAAAAACACCAACAAATTCAACAACAACCTCGACATTGAAAAACACCAACAAATTCAACAACAACCTCGACATTGAAAAACACCAACAAATTCAACAAAAACCTCCACATTGAACAACAACAACAACCTCAACATTGAAAAACACCAACAAATTCAACAACAACCTCAATATTGAAAAACAACAACAACCTCAACATTGAAAAACACCAACAAATTCAAAAACAACCTCAACATTTAAAAACACCAACAAATTCAACGAACAACCTCAACATTGAAAAAGACTAACAAATTCAACAACAACTTCAACATTGAAAAACACCGACAAACTCAACAACAACCTCGACATTGAAAAACACCAACAAATTCAACAAGAACCTCAACATTGAAAAACTACAACAACCTCAACATTGAAAAACAACAACAACCTCAACATTGAAAAACAACAACAACCTCAACATTGAAAAACACCAACAAATTCAACAACAACCTCAACATTGAAAAACACCAACAAATTCAACAACAACCTCAACATTGAAAAACAACAACCTCAACATTAAAATACAACAACAACTTCAACATTGAAAAACACCAACAAATTCAACAACAAACTCACCATTGAAAAACACCAACAAATTCAACAACAACCTCGACATTGAAAAACACCAACAAATTCAACAACAACCTCAACATTGAAAAACACCAACAAATTCAACAACAACTTCAACATTGAAGAACACCAACAAATTCAACAACAACCTCGACATTGAAAAACACCAACAAAATCAACAACAACCTCAACATTGAAAAACTACAACAACCTCAACATTGAAAAACAACAACAACCTCAACATTGAAAAACGCCAGCAATTTCAACAACAACCTCAACATTGAAAACACCAACAAATTCAACAACAACCTCAACATTGAAAAACAACAACAACCTCGAAATTGAAAAACACCAACAAATTCAACAACAACCTCAACATTGAAAAACAACAACAACCTCAACATTTAAAAACGAAAACAAATTCAACAACAACCTCAACATTGAAAAACACCAACAAATTCAACAATATCCTCAACATTGAAAAACAACAACAACCTCAACATTGAAAAACACCAACAAATTCAACAACATCCTCAACATTGAAAAACAACAACAACCTCAACATTGAAAAATACCAACAAATTCAACACCAACCTCAACATTGAAAAACATCAACAAATTCAACAACAACCTCAACATTGAAAAACAAGAACCTCAACATTGAAAAACACCAACAAATTCAACAACAAACTCAACTTTGAAAAACAACAACAACCTCAACATTGAAAAACACCAACAAATTCAACAACAACCTCAACATTGAAAAACAACAACAACCTCAACATTGAAAAACACCAGCAAATTCAACAACAACCTCAACATTGAAAAACACCAACAAATTCAACAACAACCTCAGCATTGAAAAACAACAACAACCTCAACATTGAAAAACACCAACAAATTCAACAACAACCTCAACATTGAAAAACACCAACAAATTCAACAATCACCTCAACATTGAAAAATAACAACAACCTCAACATTGAAAAACAACAACGACCTCAACATTGAAAAACATCAACAAATTCAACAACCTCAACATTGAAAAACAACAACCTCGACATTGAAAAACACCAACAAATTCAACAACAACCTCAACATTGAAAAACAACAACAACCTCAACATTGAAAAACACCAACAAATACAACAACAACCTCAGCATTGAAAAACAACAACAACCTCAACATTGAAAAACACCAACAAATTCAACAATCACCTCAACATTGAAAAATAACAACAACCTCAACATTGAAAAACAACTACAACCTCAACATTGAAAAACACCAACAAATTGAACAACAACCTCAACATTGAAAAACAACAACAACCTCAACATTGAAAAACGCCAACATATTCAACAACAATTTCAACATTGAAAAACACCAACAAATTCAACAACAACCTCGACATTGAAAAACACCAACAAATTCAACAACAACCTCCACATTGAACAACAACAACACTCTCAACATTGAAAAATACCAACAAATTCAACAACAACCTCAATATTGAAAAACAACAACAACCTCAACATTGAAAAACACCAACAAATTCAACAACAACCTCAACATTTAAAAACACCAACAAATTCAACGAACAACCTCAACATTGAAAAACACTAACAAATTCAACAACAACTTCAACATTGAAAAACACCAAAAAACTCAACAACAACCTCGACATTGAAAAACACCAACAAATTCAACAAGAACCTCAACATTGAAAAACTACAACAACCTCAACATTGAAAAACAACAACAAATACAATAACAACATCAACATTGAAAAACAACAACCTCAACATTGAAAAACACCAACAAATTCAACAACAACCTCAACATTGAAAAACACCAACAAATTCAACAACAACCTCAACATTGAAAAACAACAACAACCTCAACATTAAAATACAACAACAACCTCAACATTGAAAAACACCAACAAATTCAACAACAAACTCACCATTGAAAAACACCAACAAATTCAACAACAACCTCGACATTGAAAAACACCAACAAATTCAACAACAACCTCAACATTGAAAAACACCAACAAATTCAACAACAACTTCAACATTGAAGAACACCAACAAATTCAACAACAACCTCGACATTGAAAAACACCAACAAATTCAACAACAACCTCAACATTGAAAAACTACAACAACCTCAACATTGAAAAACACCAACAAATACAACAACAACCTCAACATTGAAAAACAACAACAACCTCAACATTGAAAAACACCAACAAATTCAACAACAACCTCAACATTGAAAACACCAACAAATTCAACAACAACCTCAACATTGAAAAACAAAAACAACCTCAACATTGAAAAACAACAACAACCTCGAAATTGAAAAAGACCAACAAATTCAACAACAACCTCAACATTGAAAAACAACAACAACCTCAACATTTAAAAACGAAAACAAATTCAACAACAACCTCAACATTGAAAAACACCAACAAATTCAACAATATCCTCAACATTGAAAAACAACAACAACCTCAACATTGAAAAACACCAACAAATTCAACAACAACCTCAACATTCAAAAACAACAACAACCTCAACATTGAAAAATACCAACAAATTCAACACCAACCTCAACATTGAAAAACATCAACAAATTCAACAACAACCTCAACATTGAAAAACAACAACAACCTCAACATTGAAAAACACCAACAAATTCAACAACAACCTCAACATTGAAAAACAACAACAACCTCAACATTGAAAAACACCAGCAAATTCAACAACAACCTCAACATTGAAAAACACCAACAAATTCAACAACAACCTCAGCATTGAAAAACAACAACAACCTCAACATTGAAAAACACCAACAAATTCAACAACAACCTCAACATTGAAAAACACCAACAAATTCAACAATCACCTCAACATTGAAAAATAACAACAACCTCAACATTGAAAAACAACAACGACCTCAACATTGAAAAACATCAACAAATTCAACAACCTCAACATTGAAAAACAACAACCTCGACATTGAAAAACACCAACAAATTCAACAACAACCTCAACATTGAAAAACAACAACAACCTCAACATTGAAAAACACCAACAAATACAACAACAACCTCAGCATTGAAAAACAACAACAACCTCAACATTGAAAAACACCAACAAATTCAACAATCACCTCAACATTGAAAAATAACAACAACCTCAACATTGAAAAACAACTACAACCTCAACATTGAAAAACACCAACAAATTGAACAACAACCTCAACATTGAAAAACAACAACAACCTCAACATTGAAAAACGCCAACATATTCAACAACAAATTCAACATTGAAAAACACCAACAAATTCAACAACAACCTCGACATTGAAAAACACCAACAAATTCAACAACAACCTCCACATTGAACAACAACAACACTCTCAACATTGAAAAATACCAACAAATTCAACAACAACCTCAATATTGAAAAACAACAACAACCTCAACATTGAAAAACACCAACAAATTCAACAACAACCTCAACATTTAAAAACACCAACAAATTCAACGAACAACCTCAACATTGAAAAACACTAACAAATTCAACAACAACTTCAACATTGAAAAACACCAAAAAACTCAACAACAACCTCGACATTGAAAAACACCAACAAATTCAACAAGAACCTCAACATTGAAAAACTACAACAACCTCAACATTGAAAAACAACAACAAATACAATAACAACATCAACATTGAAAAACAACAACCTCAACATTGAAAAACACCAACAAATTCAACAACAACCTCAACATTGAAAAACACCAACAAATTCAACAACAACCTCAACATTGAAAAACAACAACAACCTCAACATTAAAATACAACAACAACCTCAACATTGAAAAACACCAACAAATTCAACAACAAACTCACCATTGAAAAACACCAACAAATTCAACAACAACCTCGACATTGAAAAACACCAACAAATTCAACAACAACCTCAACATTGAAAAACACCAACAAATTCAACAACAACTTCAACATTGAAGAACACCAACAAATTCAACAACAACCTCGACATTGAAAAACACCAACAAATTCAACAACAACCTCAACATTGAAAAACTACAACAACCTCAACATTGAAAAACACCAACAAATACAACAACAACCTCAACATTGAAAAACAACAACAACCTCAACATTGAAAAACACCAACAAATTCAACAACAACCTCAACATTGAAAACACCAACAAATTCAACAACAACCTCAACATTGAAAAACAAAAACAACCTCAACATTGAAAAACAACAACAACCTCGAAATTGAAAAAGACCAACAAATTCAACAACAACCTCAACATTGAAAAACAACAACAACCTCAACATTTAAAAACGAAAACAAATTCAACAACAACCTCAACATTGAAAAACACCAACAAATTCAACAATATCCTCAACATTGAAAAACAACAACAACCTCAACATTGAAAAACACCAACAAATTCAACAACAACCTCAACATTCAAAAACAACAACAACCTCAACATTGAAAAATACCAACAAATTCAACACCAACCTCAACATTGAAAAACATCAACAAATTCAACAACAACCTCAACATTGAAAAACAAGAACCTCAACATTGAAAAACACCAACAAATTCAACAACAACCTCAACATTGAAAAACAACAACAACCTCAACATTGAAAAACACCAACAAATTCAACAACAACCTCAACATTGAAAAATAACAACAACCTCAACATTGAAAAACACCAACAAATTCAACAATCACCTCAACATTGAAAAATAACATCAACCTCAACATTGAAAAACAACAACAACCTCAACATTGAAAAACACCAAGAAATTCAACAACAACTTCAAAATTGAAAAACACCAACAAATTCAACAACAACCTCGAAATTGAAAAACACCAACAAATTCAACAACAACCTCAACATTGAAAAATAACAACAACCTCAACATTGAAAAACAACAACAACCTCAACATTGAAAAACACCAACAAATTCAACAACAACCTCAACATTGAAAAACAACAACAACCTCAACATAAAAAACACCAACAAATTCAACAACAACCTCAACATTTAAAAACACCAACAAATTCAACGAACAACCTCAACATTGAAAAACACTAACAAATTCAACAACAACTTCAACATTGAAAAACACCAACAAACTGAACAACAACCTCGACATTGAAAAACACCAACAAATTCAACAAGAAACTCAACATTGAAAAACAACAACAAATACAACAACAACATCAAAATTGAAAAACAACAACCTCAACATTGAAAAACACCAACAAATTCAACAACAACCTCAACATTGAAAAACACCAACAAATTCAACAACAACCTCAACATTGAAAAACAACAACAACCTCAACATTAAAATACAACAACAACCTCAACATTGAAAAACACCAACAAATTCAACAACAAACTCACCATTGAAAAACACCAACAAATTCAACAACAACCTCGACATTGAAAAACACCAACAAATTCAACAACAACCTCAACATTGAAAAACACCAACAAATTCAACAACAACTTCAACATTGAAGAACACCAACAAATTCAACAACAACCTCGACATTGAAAAACACCAACAAATTCAACAACAACCTCAACATTGAAAAACTACAACAAATTCAACAACAACCTCAACATTGAAAAACAAAAACAACCTCAACATTGAAAAACAACAACAACCTCGAAATTGAAAAACACCAACATATTCAACAACAACCTCAACATTGAAAAACAACAACGACCTCAACATTGAAAAACACCAACAAATTCAACAACAACCTTAACATTTAAAAACACCAACAAATTCAACAACAACCTCAACATTGATAAACACCAACAAATTCAACAACAACTTCAACTTTGAAAAACACCAACAAATTCAACAACAACCTCAATATTGAAAAACAACAACAACCTCAACATTGAAAAACACCAACAAATTCAACAACAACCTCAACATTTAAAAATACCAACAAATTCAACGAACAACCTCAACATTGAAAAACACTAACAAATTCAACAACAACTTCAACATTGAAAAACACCAAAAAACTCAACAACAACCTCGACATTGAAAAACACCAACAAATTCAACAAGAACCTCAACATTGAAAAACTACAACAACCTCAACATTGAAAAACAACAACAAATACAACAACAACATCAACATTGAAAAACAACAACCTCAACATTGAAAAACACCAACAAATTCAACAACAACCTCAACATTGAAAAACACCAACAAATTCAACAACAACCTCAACATTGAAAAACAACAACAACCTCAACATTAAAATACAACAACAACCTCAACATTGAAAAACACCAACAAATTCAACAACAAACTCACCACTGAAAAACACCAACAAATTCAACAACAACCTCGACATTGAAAAACACCAACAAATTCAACAACAACCTCAACATTGAAAAACACCAACAAATTCAACAACAACTTCAACATTGAAGAACACCAACAAATTCAACAACAACCTCGACATTGAAAAACACCAACAAATTCAACAACAACCTCAACATTGAAAAACTACAACAACCTCAACATTGAAAAACACCAACAAATACAACAACAACCTCAACATTGAAAAACAACAACAACCTCAACATTGAAAAACACCAACAAATTCAACAACAACCTCAACATTGAAAACACCAACAAATTCAACAACAACCTCAACATTGAAAAACAAAAACAACCTCAACATTGAAAAACAACAACAACCTCGAAATTGAAAAAGACCAACAAATTCAACAACAACCTCAACATTGAAAAACAACAACAACCTCAACATTTAAAAACGAAAACAAATTCAACAACAACCTCAACATTGAAAAACACCAACAAATTCAACAATATCCTCAACATTGAAAAACAACAACAACCTCAACATTGAAAAACACCAACAAATTCAACAACAACCTCAACATTCAAAAACAACAACAACCTCAACATTGAAAAATACCAACAAATTCAACACCAACCTCAACATTGAAAAACATCAACAAATTCAACAACAACCTCAACATTGAAAAACAAGAACCTCAACATTGAAAAACACCAACAAATTCAACAACAACCTCAACATTGAAAAACAACAACAACCTCAACATTGAAAAACACCAACAAATTCAACAACAACCTCAACATTGAAAAATAACAACAACCTCAACATTGAAAAACACCAACAAATTCAACAATCACCTCAACATTGAAAAATAACATCAACCTCAACATTGAAAAACAACAACAACCTCAACATTGAAAAACACCAAGAAATTCAACAACAACTTCAAAATTGAAAAACACCAACAAATTCAACAACAACCTCGAAATTGAAAAACACCAACAAATTCAACAACAACCTCAACATTGAAAAATAACAACAACCTCAACATTGAAAAACAACAACAACCTCAACATTGAAAAACACCAACAAATTCAACAACAACCTCAACATTGAAAAACAACAACAACCTCAACATAAAAAACACCAACAAATTCAACAACAACCTCAACATTTAAAAACACCAACAAATTCAACGAACAACCTCAACATTGAAAAACACTAACAAATTCAACAACAACTTCAACATTGAAAAACACCAACAAACTGAACAACAACCTCGACATTGAAAAACACCAACAAATTCAACAAGAAACTCAACATTGAAAAACAACAACAAATACAACAACAACATCAACATTGAAAAACAACAACCTCAACATTGAAAAACACCAACAAATTCAACAACAACCTCAACATTGAAAAACACCAACAAATTCAACAACAACCTCAACATTGAAAAACAACAACAACCTCAACATTAAAATACAACAACAACCTCAACATTGAAAAACACCAACAAATTCAACAACAAACTCACCATTGAAAAACACCAACAAATTCAACAACAACCTCGACATTGAAAAACACCAACAAATTCAACAACAACCTCAACATTGAAAAACACCAACAAATTCAACAACAACTTCAACATTGAAGAACACCAACAAATTCAACAACAACCCCGACATTGAAAAACACCAACAAATTCAACAACAACCTCAACATTGAAAAACTACAACAACCTCAACATTGAAAAACACCAACAAATTCAACAACAACCTCAACATTGAAAACACCAACAAATTCAACAACAACCTCAACATTGAAAAACAAAAACAACCTCAACATTGAAAAACAACAACAACCTCGAAATTGAAAAACACCAACAAATTCAACAACAACCTCAACATTGAAAAACAACAACAACCTCAACATTTAAAAACGAAAACAAATTCAACAACAACCTCAACATTGAAAAACACCAACAAATTCAACAATATCCTCAACATTGAAAAACAACAACAACCTCAACATTGAAAAACACCAACAAATTCAACAACAACCTCAACATTGAAAAACAACAACGACCTCAACATTGAAAAACACCAACAAATTCAACAACAACCTTAACATTTAAAAACACCAACAAATTCAACAACAACCTCAACATTGATAAACACCAACAAATTCAACAACAACTTCAACTTTGAAAAACACCAACAAATTCAACAACAAGCTCAACATTGAAAAACTACAACAACTTCAACATTGAAAAACACCAACAAATACAACAACAACCTCAGCATTGAAAAACTACAACAACCTCAACATTGAAAAACACCAACAAATTCAACAACAACCTTAACATTTAAAAACACCAACAAATTCAACAACAACCTCAACATTGATAAACACCAACAAATTCAACAACAACTTCAACTTTGAAAAACACCAACAAATTCAACAACAACCTCGACATTGAAAAACACCAACAAATTCAACAACAACCTCAACATTGAAAAACTACAACAACCTCAACATTGAAAAACACCAACAAATACAACAACAACCTCAGCATTGAAAAACACCAACAAATTCAACAATCACCTCAACATTGAAAAATAACAACAACCTCAACATTGAAAAACAACAACAACCTCAACATTGAAAAACACGAACAAATTCAACAACAACCTCAACATTGAAAAACAACAACAACCTCAACATTGAAAAACACCAAGAAATTCAACAACAACCTCCACATTTAAAAACACCAACAAATTCAAGAACAACCTCAACATTGAAAAACAACAAGAACCTCAACATTGAAAAACACCAACAAATTCAACAACAACCTCAACATTGAAAAACAACACCAACCTCAACATAAAAAACACCGACAAATTCAACAACAACCTCAACATTGAAAAACACCATCAAATTCAGCAACAACCTCAACATTGAAAAACACCAACAAATTCAACAACAACCTCAACATTGAAAAACAACACCAACCTCAACATAAAAAACACCGACAAATTCAACAACAACCTCAACATTGAAAAACAACAACAACCTCAACATTGAAAAACACCAACAAATTCAACAACAACCTCAACATTGAAAAACAACAACAACCACAACATTGGAAAACACCAACAAATTCAACAACAACCTCAACATTGAAAAACACCAACAAGTTCAACAACAACCTCAACATTGAAAAACAACACCAAGCTCAACATAAAAAACACCGAGAAATTCAACAACAACCTCAACATTGAAAAACACCAACAAATTCAACAACCTCAACATTTAAAAACACCAACAAATTCAACATTAACCTCAACATTGAAAAACAACAACAACCTCAACATTGAAAAACACCAACAAGTTCAACAACAACCTCAACATTGAAAAACAACAACAACCTCAACATTGAAAAACACCAACAAATTCAACAAGAACCTCAACATTTAAAAACACCAACAAATTCAACATTAACCTCAACATTGAAAAACAACAACAACCTCAACATTGAAAAACACCAACAAGTTCAACAACAACCTCAACATTGAAAAACACCAACAAATTCAACAAAAACCTCAACATTGAAAAATAATAACAACCTCAACATTGAAAAACAACAACAACCTCAACATTGAAAAACACCAAATTCAACAACAACCTCAACATTGAAAAACAACAACAACCTCAACATTGAAAAACACCAAGAAATTCAACAACAACTTCAACATTGAAAAACACCAACAAATTCAACAACAACCTCGAAATTGAAAAACACCAACAAATTCAACAACAACCTCAACATTGAAAAATAACAACAACCTCAACATTGAAAAACAACAACAACCTCAACATTGAAAAACACCAACAAATTCAACAACAACCTCAACATTGAAAAACAACAACAACCTCAACATAAAAAACACCAACAAATTCAACAACAACTTCAACACTGAAAAACACCAACAAATTCAACAACAACCTCGACATTGAAAAACACCATCAAATTCAACAACAACCTCAATATTGAAAAACAACAACAACCTCAACATTGAAAAGCACCAACAAATTCAACAACAACCTCAACATTGAAAAACACCAACAAATTCAACAACAACCTCAACATTTAAAAACGCCCACAAATTCAACAACAACCTCCACATTGAACAACAACAACAACCTCAACTTTGAAAAACACTAACAAATTCAACAAACTCAACATTGAATAACAACAACAACCTCAACATTGAAAAACACCAACAAATTCAGCAACAACCTCAACATTTAAAAACACCAACAAATTCAACAACAACCTCAACATTGCAAAACACCAACAAATTCAACAACAACTTCAACATTGAAAAACACCAACAAATTCAACAACAACCTCGACATTGAAAAACACCAACAAATTCAACAACAACCTCAACATTGAAAAACTACAACAACCTCAATATTGAAAAACACCAACAAATACAACAACAACCTCAACATTGAAAAACACCAACAAATTCAACAACAACCTCAACATTGAAAACACCAACAAATTCAACAACAACCTCAACATTGAAAAACAAAAACAAGCTCAACATTGAAAAACAACAACCCCGAAATTGAAAAACACCAACAAATTCAACAACAACCTCAACATTGAAAAACAACAACAACCTCAACATTGAAAAACACCGAACAAATTCAACAACAACGTCAAGATTGAAAAACACCAACAAATTCAACAACAACCTCGAAAATGAAAAACACCAACAAATTCAACAACAACCTCAACATTGCAAAACAACAACAACCTCAACATTGAAAAACACCAACAAATTCAACAACAACCTCAACATTGAAAAACACCAACAAATTCAACAACAACCTCAACATTGAAAAACACCAACAAATTCAACAATATCCTCAACATTGAAAAACAACAACAACCTGAACATTGAAAAACACCAACAAATTCAACAACAACCTCAACATTGAAAAACACCAACAAATTCAACAACAACCTCAACATTGAAAAACAACAACAACCTCAACACTGAAAAACACCAACAAATTCAACAACAACCTCAACATTGAAAAACAACAACAACCTCAACATTGAAAAACACCAACAAATTCAACAACAACCTCAACATTGAAAAACACCAACAAATTCAACAACAACCTGAACATTTAAAAACGCCAACAAATTCAAAAACAACCTCAACATTGAAAAACACCAACAAATTCAACAACAACCTCAACATTGAAAAACAACAACAACCTCAACATTGAAAAACACCAACAAATTCAACAACAAATTCAACATTGAAAAAAACCAACAAATTCAACAACAACCTCGACATTGAAAAACACCAACAAATTCAACAACAACCTCCACATTGAACAACAACAACCTCAACATTGAAAAACACCATCAAATTCAACAACAACCTCAATACTGAAAAACAACAACAACCTCAACATTGAAAAACACCAACAAATTCAACAACAACCTCAACATTTAAAAACACCAACAAATTCAACGAACAACCTCAACATTGAAAAACACCAACAAATTCAACAACAACTTCAACATTGAAAAACACGAACAAATTCAACAACAACCTCGACATTGAAAAACACCAACAAATTCAACAAGAACCTCAACATTGAAAAACTACAACAACCTCAACATTGAAAAACAACAACAAATACAACAACCTGAACACTGAAAAACAACAAGAACCTCAACATTGAAAAACACCAACAAATTCAACAACAACTTCAACATTGAAAAACAGCAACAAATTCAACAACAACCTCAACATTGAAAAACAACAACAACCTCAACATTAAAATACAACAACAACCTCAAAATTGAGAAACACCAACAAATTCAACAACAAATTCACCATTGAAAAACACCAACAAATTCAACAACAACCTCGACATTGAAAAACACCAACAAATTCAACAACAACCTCAACTTTGAAAAACAACAATCTCAACATGGAAAAACACCAACAAATTCAACAACAACCTCAACATTGAAAAACACCAACAAATTCAACAACAACCTCAACGTTGAAAAACAACAACAACCTCAACATTGAAAAACACCAACAAATTCAACAACAACCTCAACATTGAAAAACACTAACAAATTCAACAACAACCTCAACATTGAAAAACAACAACAACCTCAACATTGAAAAACACCAACCAATTCAACAACAACCTCAATATTGAAAAACAACAACAACCTCAACATTGAAAAACAGCAACAAATTCAACAACAACCTCAACATTGAAAAACAACAACAACCTCAACATTGAAAAATACCAACAAATTCAACACCAACCTCAACATTGAAAAACATCAACAAATTCAACAACAACCTCAACATTGAAAAACAACAACCTCAACATTGAAAAACACCAACCAATTCAACAACAACCTCAACATTGAAAAACAACAACAACCTCAACATTGAAAAACGCCAACAAATTCAACAACAAATTCAACATTGAAAAACACCAACAAATTCAACAACAACCTCGACATTGAAAAACACCAACAAATTCAACAACAACCTCCACATTGAACAACAACAACAACCTCAACATTGAGAAAGACCAACAAATTCAACAACAACCTCAATATTGAAAAACAACAACAACCTCAACATTGAAAAACACCAACAAATTAAACAACAACCTCAACATGGAAAAACAACACCAACCTCAACATAAAAAACACCGACAAATTCAACAACAACCTCAACATTGAAAAACACCAACAAATTCAACAACAACCTCAACATTGAAAAACAACAACCTCAACATTGAAAAACACCAACAAATTCAACAACAACCTCAACATTTAAAAACACCAACAAATTCAACATTAACCTCAACATTGAAAAACAACAACAACCTCAACATTGAAAAACAGCAACAGGTTCAACAACAACCTCAACATTGAAAAACACCAACAGATTCAACAAAAACCTCAACATTGAAAAATAATAACAACCTCAACATTGAAAAACAACAACAACCTCAACATTGAAAAACACCAACAAATTCAACAACAACCTCAACATTGAAAAACAACAACAACCTCAACATTGAAAAACACCAAGAAATTCAACAACAACTTCAACATTGAAAAACACCAACAAATTCAACAACAACCTCGAAATTGAAAAACACCAACAAATTCAACAACAACCTCAACATTGAAAAATAACAACAAACTCAACATTGAAAAACAACAACAACCTCAACATTGAAAAACACCAACAAATTCAACAACAACCTCAACATTGAAAAACAACAACAACCTCAACATAAAAAACACCAACAAATTCAACAACAACCTCGACATTGAAAAACACCATCAAATTCAACAACAACCTCAATATTGAAAAACAACAACAACCTCAACATTGAAAAGCACCAACAAATTCAACAACAAACTCAACATTGAAAAACACCAACAAATTCAACAACAACCTCAACATTTAAAAACGCCCACAAATTCAACAACAACCTCCACATTGAACAACAACAACCTCAACATTGAAAAACACCAATAAATTCAACAACCTCAACATTGAAAAACAACAACAACCTCAACATTGAAAAACACCAACAAATTCAGCAACAACCTCAACATTTAAAAACACCAACAAATTCAACAACAACCTCGACATTGAAAAACACCAACAAATTCAACAACAACCTCAACATTGAAAAACTACAACAACCTCAACATTGAAAAACACCAACAAATACAACAACAACCTCAACATTGAAAAACAACAACAACCTCAACATTGAAAAACACCAACAAATTCAACAACAACCTCAACATTGAAAACACCAACAAATTCAACAACAACCTCAACATTGAAAAACAAAAACAAGCTCAACATTGAAAAACAACAACAACCTCGAAATTGAAAAACACCAACAAATTCAACAACAACCTCAACATTAAAAAACAACAACAACGTCAACATTGAAAAACACCAACAAATTCAACAACAAATTCAACATTGAAAAACACCAACAAATTCAACAACAACCTCGAAATTGAAAAACACCAATAAATTCAACAACAACCTCAACATTGCAAAACAAAAACAACCTCAACATTGAAAAACACCAACAAATTCAACAACAACCTCAACATTGAAAAACACCAACAAATTCAACAACAACCTCAACATTGAAAAACAACAACAACCTCAACATTGAAAAACACCAACAATTTCAACAACAACCTCAACATTGAAAAACAACAACAACCTCAACATTGAAAAACACCAACAAATTCAACAACAACCTCAACATTGAAAAACAACAACAACCTCGACATTGAAAAACACCAACAAATTCAACAACAACCTCCACATTGAACAACAACAACAAGCTCAACATTGAAAAACACCATCAAATTCAACAACAACCTCAATATTGAAAAACAACAACAACCTCAACATTGAAAAACCCCAACAAATTCAACAACAACCTCAACATTTAAAAACACCAACAAATTCAACGAACAACCTCAACATTGAAAAACACCAACAAATTCAACAACAACCTCCACATTGAACAACAACAACAACCTCAACATTGAAAAACGCCAACAAATTCAACAATATCCTCAACATTGAAAAACAACAACAAACTGAACATTGAAAAACACCAACAAATTCAACAACAACCTCAACATTGAAAAACACCAACAAATTCAACAACAACCTCAACATTGAAAAACAACAACAACCTCAACATTGAAAAACACCAACAAATTCAACAACAACCTCAACATTGAAAAACAACAACAACCTCAACATTGAAAAACACCAACAAATTCAACAAAACCTCAACATTGAAAAACACCAACAAATTCAACAACAACCTGAACATTTAAAAACGCCAACAAATTCAACAACAACCTCAACATTGAAAAACACCAACAAATTCAACAACAACCTCAACATTGAAAAACAACAACAACCTCAACATTGAAAAACACCAACAAATTCAACAACAAATTCAACATTGAAAAACACCAACAAATTCAACAACAACCTCGACATTGAAAAACACCAACAAATTCAACAACAACCTCCACATTGAACAACAACAACAACCTCAACATTGAAAAACACCATCAAATTCAACAACAACCTCAATATTGAAAAACAACAACAACCTCAACATTGAAAAACACCAACAAATTCAACAACAACCTCAACATTTAAAAACACCCACAAATTCAACAACAACCTCGACATAGAAAAACACCAACAAATTCAACAACAACCTCCACATTGAACAACAACAACAACCTCAACATTGAAAAAGACCATCAAATTCAACAACAACTTCAATATTGAAAAACAACAACAACCTCAACATTGAAAAACACCAACAAATTCAACAACAACCTCAACATTTAAAAACACCAACAAATTCAACGAACAACCTCAACATTGAAAAACACCAACAAATTCTACAACAACTTCAACATTGAAAAACACCAACAAATTCTACAACAACCTCGACATTGAAAAACACCAACAAATTCAACAAGAACCTCAACATTGAAAAACTACAACAACCTCAACATTGAAAAACAACAACAAATACAACAACCTCAACATTGAAAAACAACAACAACCTCAACATTGAAAAACACCACCAAATTCAACAACAACTTCAACATTGAAAAACACCAACAAATTCAACAACAACCTCAACATTGAAAAACAACAACAACCTCAACATTAAAATACAACAACAACCTCAACATTGAAAAACACCAACAAATTCAACAACAAATTCACCATTGAAAAACACCAACAAATTCAACAACAACCTCGACATTGAAAAACACCAACAAATTCAACAACAACCTCAACTTTGAAAAACAACAACAACCTCAACATGGAAAAACACCAACAAATTCAACAACAACCTCAACATTGAAAAACACCAACAAATTCAACAACAACCTCAACGTTGAAAAACAACAACAACCTCAACATTGAAAAACACCATCAAATTCAACAACAACCTCAATATTGAAAAACAACAACAACCTCAACATTGAAAAACACCAACAAATTCAACAACAACCTCAACATTTAAAAACACCAACAAATTCAACAACAACCTCGACATAGAAAAACACCAACAAATTCAACAACAACCTCCACATTGAAAAACAACAACAACCTCAACATTGAACAATACCAACAAATTCAACAACAACCTCAACATTGAAAAACAACAACAACCTCAACATTGAACAATACCAACAAATTCAACACCAACCTCAACATTGAAAAACATCAACAAATTCAACAACAACCTCAACATTGAAAAACAACAACTTCAACATTGAAAAACACCAACAAATTCAACAACAACCTCAACATTGAAAAACAACAACAACCTCAACATTAAAATACAACAACAACCTCAACATTGAAAAACACCAACAAATTCAACAACAAATTCACCATTGAAAAACACCAACAAATTCAACAACAACCTCGACATTGAAAAACACCAACAAATTCAACAACAACCTCAACTTTGAAAAACAACAACAACCTCAACATGGAAAAACACCAACAAATTCAACAACAACCTCAACATTGAAAAACACCAACAAATTCAACAACAACCTCAACGTTGAAAAACAACAACAACCTCAACATTGAAAAACACCAACAAATTCAACAACAACCTCAACATTGAAAAACACTAACAAATTCAACAACAACCTCAACATTGAAAAACAACAACAACCTCAACATTGAAAAACACCAACCAATTCAACAACAACCTCAACATTGAAAAACAACAACAACCTCAACATTGAAAAACACCAACAAATTCAACAACAACCTCAACATTGAAAAACAACAACAACCTCAACATTGAAAAATACCAACAAATTCAACACCAACCTCAACATTGAAAAACATCAACAAATTCAACAACAACCTCAACATTGAAAAACAACAACTTCAACATTGAAAAACACCAACAAATTCAACAACAACCTCAACATTGAAAAACAACAACAACCTCAACATTAAAATACAACAACAACCTCAACATTGAAAAACACCAACAAATTCAACAACAAATTCACCATTGAAAAACACAAACAAATTCAACAACAACCTCGACATTGAAAAACACCAACAAATTCAACAACAACCTCAACTTTGAAAAACAACAACAACCTCAACATGGAAAAACACCAACAAATTCAACAACAACCTCAACATTGAAAAACACCAACAAATTCAACAACAACCTCAACGTTGAAAAACAACAACAACCTCAACATTGAAAAACACCAACAAATTCAACAACAACCTCAACATTGAAAAACACTAACAAATTCAACAACAACCTCAACATTGAAAAACAACAACAACCTCAACATTGAAAAACACCAACCAATTCAACAACAACCTCAACATTGAAAAACAACAACCTCAACATTGAAAAACACCAACAAATTCAACAACATCCTCAACATTGAAAAACAACAACAACCTCAACATTGAAAAATACCAACAAATTCAACACCAACCTCAACATTGAAAAACATCAACAAATTCAACAACAACCTCAACATTGAAAAACAATAACCTCAACATTGAAAAACACCAACCAATTCAACAACAACCTCAACATTGAAAAACAACAATAACCTCAACACTGAAAAACGCCAACAAATTCAACAACAAATTCAACATTGAAAAACACCAACAAATTCAACAACAACCTCGACATTGAAAAACACCAACAAATTCAACAACAACATCCACATTGAACAACAACAACCTCAACATTGAAAAACACCAACAAATTCAACAACAACCTCAATATTGAAAAACAACAACAACCTCAACATTGAAAAACACCAACAAATTCAACAACAACCTCAACATTTAAAAACACCAACCAATTCAACGAACAACCTCAACATTGAAAAACACCAACAAATTCAACAACAACTTCAACATTGAAAAACACCAACAAACTCAACAACAACCTCGACATTGAAAAACACCAACAAATTCAACAACAACCTCAACATTGAAAAACAACAACAACCTCAACATTAAAATACAACAACAACCTCAACATTGAAAAACACCAACAAATTCAACAACAAACTCAGCATTAAAAAACACCAACAAATTCAACAACAACCTCGACATTGAAAAACACCAACAAATTCAACAACAACCTCAACATTGAAAAACACCAACAAATTCAACAACAACCTCGACATTGAAAAACACCAACAAATTCAACAACAACCTCAACATTGAAAAACTACAACAACCTCAACATTGAAAAACACCAACAAATACAACAACAACCTCAACATTGAAAACACCAACAAATTCAACAACAACCTCAACATTGAAAAACAAAAACAACCTCAACATTGAAAAACAACAACAACCTCGAAATTGAAAAACACCAACAAATTCAACAACAACCTCAACATTGAAAAACAACAACAACCTCAACATTGAAAAACACCAACAAATTCAACAACAACTTCAACATTGAAAAACACCAACAAATTCAACAACAACCTCAACATTGAAAAACACCAACAAATTCAACATAAACCTCAACATTTAAAAACGAAAACAAATTCAACAACAACCTCAACATTGAAAAACACCAACAAATTCAACAATATCCTCAACATTGAAAAACAACAACGTGAACATTGAAAAACACCGACAAATTCAACAACAACCTCAACATTGAAAAACACCAACAAATTCAAAAGCAACCTCAACATTGAAAAACACCATCAAATTCAACAACAACCTCAACTTTGAAAAACAACAAGATCCTCAACATTGAAAAACACCAACAAATTCAACAACAACCTCAACATTGAAAAACACCTACAAATTCAACAACAACCTCAACATTTAAAAACACCAACAAACTCAACAACAACTTCAACATTGAAAAACACCAACAAATTCAACAACAACCTCGACAATGAAAAACACCAACAAATTCAACAACAACCTCAACATTGAAAAACTACAACAACCACAACATTGAAAAACACCAACAAATTCAACAACAACCTCAACATTGAAAAACACCAACAAATTCAACAACAACCTCAACATTGAAAAACAACAGCAACCTCAACATTGAAAAACACCAACAAATTCAACAACAACCTCAACAATTAAAAACACCAACAAATTCAACAACAACCTCAACATTGAAAAACAACAACAAATTCAACATTGAAAAACACCAACAAGTTCAACAACAACCTCAACATTGAAAAACATCAACAAATTCAACATAAACCTCAACATTTAAAAACGCCAACAAATTCAACAACAACCTCAACATTTAAAAACACCAACAAAGTCAACAATAACCTCAACATTGGAAAACAACAACAACCTCAACATTGAAAAACACCAACAAATTCAACAACAACCTCAATATTGAAAAACACCAACAAATTCAACAACAACCTCAGCATTGAAAAACAACAACAACCTGAACATTGAAAAACACCAACAAATTCAACAACAACCACAACATTGAAAAACACCAACAAATTCAACAACAACCTCAACATTGAAAAACGCCAACAAATTCAACAACAACCTCAACATTGAAAAACACCAACAAAGTCAACAATAACCACAACATTGAAAAACAACAACAACCTCAACATTGAAAAACACCAACAAATTCAACAACAACCTCAATATTGAAAAACACCAACAAATTCAACAACAACCTCAGCATTGAAAAACAACAACAACCTGAACATTGAAAAACACCAACAAATTCAACAACAACCTCAACATTGAAAAACAACAACAACCTCAACATTGAAAAACACCAACAAATTCAACAACAACTTCAACATTGAAAAACAACAACAAATTCAACAACAACCTCGAAAATGAAAAACACCAACAAATTCAACAACAACCACAACATTGAAAAATAACAACAACCTCAACATTGAAAAACAACAACAACCTCAACATAAAAAACACCAACAAATTCAACAACAACCTCAACATTGAAAAACAACAACAACCTCAACATAAAAAACACCAACAAATTCAACAACAACTTCAAAATTGAAAAACACCAACAAATTCAGCAACAACCTCGACATTGAAAAACACCATCAAATTCAACAACCTCCACATTGAAAAACAACAAGATCCTCAACATTGAAAAAGACCAACAAATTCAACAACAACCTCAACATTGAAAAACGCCAACAAATTCAACAACAAGCTCCACATTGAACAACAACAACAACCTCAACATTGAAAAATAACCACAACCTCAACATTGAAAAACACCAACAAATTCAACAACAACCTCAACATTCAAAAACACCAACAAACTCAACAACAACTTCAACATTGAAAAACACCAACAAATTCAACAACAACCTCGACATTGAAAAACACCAACAAATTCAACAACAACCTCAACATTGAAAAACTACAAGAACCACAACATTGAAAAACACCAACAAATTCAACAACAACGTCAACATTCAAAAACAACAACAAATTCAACAACAACCTCAACATTGAAAAACAACAGCAACCTCAACATTGAAAAACACCAACAAATTCAACAACAACCTCAACAATTAAAAACACCAACAAATTCAACAACAACCTCAACATTGAAAAACAACAACAACCTCAACATTGAAAAACACCAACAAGTTCAACAACAACCTCAACATTGAAAAACACCAACAAATTCAACAACAACCTCAACATTGAAAAATAACAACAAGCTCAACATTGAAAAACACCAAGAAATTCAACAACAACTTCAACATTGAAAAACACCAACAAATTCAACAACAACCTCGAAATTGAAAAACACCAACAAATTCAACAACAACCTCAACATTGAAAAACAACAACAAACTCAACATTGAAAAACAACAACAACCTCAACTTTGAAAAACAACAACAACCTCAACATAGAAAACACCAACAAATTCAACAACAACTTCAACATTGAAAAACAACAACAACCTCAACATTGAAAAACACCAAGAAATTCAACAACAACTTCAACATTGAAAAACACAAACAAATTCAACAACAACCTCAAAATTGAAAAACACCAACAAATTCAACAACAACCTCAACGTTGAAAAATAGCAACAACCTCAACATTGAAAAACAACAACACCCTCAACATTGAAAAACACCAACAAATTCAACAACATCCTCAACATTGAAAAACAACAACAACCGCAACATAAAAAACACCAACAAATTCAACAACAACTTCAACATTGAAAAACACCAACAAATTCAGCAACAACCTCGACATTGAAAAACAACAACAACCTCAACATTGAAAAACACCAACAAATTCAACAACAACCTCAACATTGAAAAACACCAACAAATTCAACAACAACCTCAACATTTAAAAACGCCAACAAATTCAACAACAACCTCCACATTGAACAACAACAACCTCAACATTGAAAAACACCAACAAATTCAACAACAACCTCAACATTGAAAAACAACAACAACCTCAACATTGAAAAACACAGCAAATTCAACAACAACCTCAACATTGAAAAACATCAACAAATTCAACATAAACCTCAACATTTAAAAACGCCAACAAATTCAACAACAACCTCAACATTGAAAAACACCAACAAAGTCAACAATAACCTCAGCATTGAAAAACAACAACAACCTCAACATTGAAAAACACCAACAAATTCAACAACAACCTCAATATTGAAAAACACCAACAAATTCAACAACAACCTCAGCATTGAAAAACAACAACAACCTCAACATTGAAAAACACCAACAAATTCAACAACAACCTCGAAAATGAAAAACACCAACAAATTCAACAACAACCACAACATTGAAAAATAACAACAACCTCAACATTGAAAAACAGCAACAACCTCGACATTGAAAAACACCATCAAATTCAACAACAACCTCAACATTGAAAAACAACAAGATCCTCAACATTGAAAAACACCAACAAATTCAACAACAACCTCAACAATGAAAAACACCTACAAATTCAACAACAACCTCAACATTTAAAAACGCCAACAAATTCAACAACAACCTCCACATTGAACAACAACAACAACCTCAACATTGAAAAATAACAACAACCTCAACATTGAAAAACACCAACAAATTCAACAACAACCTCAACATTTAAAAACACCAACAAACTCAACAACAACTTCAACATTGAAAAACACCAACAAATTCAACAACAACCTCGACATTGAAAAACACCAACAAATTCAACAACAACCTCAACATTGAAAAACTACAACAACCACAACATTGAAAAACACCAACAAATTCAACAACAACCTCAACATTGAAAAACATCAACAAATTAAACAACAACCTCAAAAATTAAAAACACCAACAAATTCAACAACAACCTCAACATTGAAAAACAACAACAACCTCAACATTGAAAAACACCAACAAGTTCAACAACAACCTCAACATTGCAAAACACCAACAAATTCAACAACAACCTCAACATTGAAAAATAACAACAACCTCAACATTGAAAAACAAGAACAACCTCAACATTGAAAAACACCAACAAATTCAACAACAACCTCAACATTTAAAAACAACATCAACCTCAACATAAAAAACACCAACAAATTCAACAACAACCTCAACAATTAAAAACACCAACAAATCCAACAACAACCTCAACATTGAAAAACAACAACAACCTCAACATTGAAAAACAGCAACAAATTCAACAGCAACCTCAACATTGAAAAACAACAACCACAACATTGAAAAACACCAACAAATTCAACAACAACCTCAACATTGAAAAACACCAACAAATTCAACAACAACCTCAGCATTGAAAAACAACAACAACCTCAACATTGAAAAACACCAACAAATTCAACAACAACCTCAACAATTAAAAACACCAACAAATTCAACAACAACCTCAACATTGAAAAACAACAACAACCTCAACATTGAAAAACAGCAACAAATTCAACAGCAACCTCAACATTGAAAAACAACAACAACCACAACATTGAAAAACACCAACAAATTCAACAACAACCTCAACATTGAAAAACACCAACAAATTCAACAACAACCTCAGCAATGAAAAACAACAACAACCTCAACATTGAAAAACACCAACAAATTCAACAACAACCTCAACATTGAAAAACACCAACAAATTCAACAACAACTTCAACATTGAAAAACACCAACAAATTCAACAACAACCTCGAATTTGAAAAACAACAACAAATTCAACAACAACCTCAACATTGAAAAACAACAACAACCTGAACATTGAAAAACACCAACAAATTCAACAACAATCTCAGCATTGAAAAACTACAACAACCTCAACATTGAAAAACGCCAACAAATTGAACAACAACGTCAACATTGAAAAACAACAACAACCTCAACATTGAAAAACACCAATAAATTCAACAGCAACCTGAACATTTAAAAACGCCAACAAATTCAAAAACAACCTCAACATTGAAAAACACCAACAAATTCAACAACATCCTCAACATTGAAAAACGCCAACAAATTCAACAACAAATTCAACATTGAAAAACACCAACAAATTCAACAACAACCTCGACATTGAAAAACACGAACAAATTGAACAACAACCTCAACATTGAAAAATAACAACAAGCTCAACATTGAAAAACACCAAGAAATTCAACAACAACTTCAACATTGAAAAACACCAACAAATTCAACAACAACCTCGAAATTGAAAAACACCAACAAATTCAACAACAACCTCAACATTGAAAAATAACAACAAACTCAACATTGAAAAACAACAACAACCTCAACTTTGAAAAACAACAACAACCTCAACATAGAAAACACCAACAAATTCAACAACAACCTCAACATTGAAAAACAACAACAACCTGAACATTGAAAAACACCAACAAATTCAACAACAACCTCAGCATTGAAAAACTACAACAACCTCAACATTGAAAAACGCCAACAAATTGAACAACAACGTCAACATTGAAAAACAACAACAACCTCAACATTGAAAAACACCAACAAATTCAACAACAACCTCAACATTGAAAAACACCAATAAATTCAACAGCAACCTGAACATTTAAAAACGCCAACAAATTCAAAAACAACCTCAACATTGAAAAACACCAACAAATTCAACAACATCCTCAACATTGAAAAACGCCAACAAATTCAACAACAAATTCAACATTGAAAAACACCAACAAATTCAACAACAACCTCGACATTGAAAAACACGAACAAATTGAACAACAACCTCAACATTGAAAAATAACAACAAGCTCAACATTGAAAAACACCAAGAAATTCAACAACAACTTCAACATTGAAAAACACCAACAAATTCAACAACAACCTCGAAATTGAAAAACACCAACAAATTCAACAACAACCTCAACATTGAAAAATAACAACAAACTCAACATTGAAAAACAACAACAACCTCAACTTTGAAAAACAACAACAACCTCAACATAGAAAACACCAACAAATTCAACAACAACTTCAACATTGAAAAACAACAACAACCTCAACATTGAAAAACAACAAGAAATTCAACAACAACTTCAACATTGAAAAACACAAACAAATTCAACAACAACCTCAAAATTGAAAAACACCAACAAATTCAACAACAACCTCAACGTTGAAAAATAACAACAACCTCAACATTGAAAAACAACAACACCCTCAACATTGAAAAACACCAACAAATTCAACAACATCCTCAACATTGAAAAACAACAACAACCGCAACATAAAAAACACCAACAAATTCAACAACAACTTCAACATTGAAAAACACCAACAAATTCAGCAACAACCTCGACATTGAAAAACAACAACAACCTCAACATTGAAAAACACCAACAAATTCAACAACAACCTCAACATTGAAAAACACCAACAAATTCAACAACAACCTCAACATTTAAAAACGCCAACAAATTCAACAACAACCTCCACATTGAACAACAACAACCTCAACATTGAAAAACACCAACAAATTCAACAACAACCTCAACATTGAAAAACAACAACAACCTCAACATTGAAAAACACAGCAAATTCAACAACAACCTCAACATTGAAAAACATCAACAAATTCAACATAAACCTCAACATTTAAAAACGCCAACAAATTCAACAACAACCTCAACATTGAAAAACACCAACAAAGTCAACAATAACCTCAACATTGAAAAACAACAACAACCTCAACATTGAAAAACACCAACAAATTCAACAACAACCTCAATATTGAAAAACACCAACAAATTCAACAACAACCTCAGCATTGAAAAACAACAACAACCTGAACATTGAAAAACACCAACAAATTCAACAACAACCTCAACATTGAAAAACACCAACAAATTCAACAACAACCTCGAAAATGAAAAACACCAACAAATTCAACAACAACCACAACATTGAAAAATAACAACAACCTCAACATTGAAAAACAGCAACAACCTCGACATTGAAAAACACCATCAAATTCAACAACAACCTCAACATTGAAAAACAACAAGATCCTCAACATTGAAAAACACCAACAAATTCAACAACAACCTCAACAATGAAAAACACCTACAAATTCAACAACAACCTCAACATTTAAAAACGCCAACAAATTCAACAACAACCTCCACATTGAACAACAACAACAACCTCAACATTGAAAAATAACAACAACCTCAACACTGAAAAACACCAACAAATTCAACAACAACCTCAACATTTAAAAACACCAACAAACTCAACAACAACTTCAACATTGAAAAACACCAACAAATTCAACAACAACCTCGACATTGAAAAACACCAACAAATTCAACAACAACCTCAACATTGAAAAACTACAACAACCACAACATTGAAAAACACCAACAAATTCAACAACAACCTCAACATTGAAAAACACCAACAAATTAAACAACAACCTCAACAATTAAAAACACCAACAAATTCAACAACAACCTCAACATTGAAAAACAACAACAACCTCAACATTGAAAAACACCAACAAGTTCAACAACAACCTCAACATTGAAAAACACCAACAAATTCAACAACAACCTCAACATTGAAAAATAACAACAATCTCAACATTGAAAAACAATAACAACCTCAACATTGAAAAACACCAACAAATTCAACAACAACCTCAACATTGAAAAACAACATCAACCTCAACATAAAAAACACCAACAAATTCAACAACAACCTCAACAATTAAAAACACCAACAAATCCAACAACAACCTCAACATTGAAAAATAACAACAAACTCAACATTGAAAAACAACAACAACCTCAACTTTGAAAAACAACAACAACCTCAACATAGAAAACACCAACAAATTCAACAACAACCTCAACATTGAAAAACAACAACAACCTGAACATTGAAAAACACCAACAAATTCAACAACAACCTCAGCAATGAAAAACAACAACAACCTCAACATTGAAAAACACCAACAAATTCAACAACAACCTCAACATTGAAAAACGCCAACAAATTGAACAACAACGTCAACATTGAAAAACAACAACAACCTCAACATTGAAAAACACCAACAAATTCAACAACAACCTCAACATTGAAAAACACCAATAAATTCAACAGCAACCTGAACATTTAAAAACGCCAACAAATTCAAAAACAACCTCAACAATTAAAAACACCAACAAATCCAACAACAACCTCAACATTGAAAAACAACAACAACCTCAACATTGAAAAACAGCAACAAATTCAACAGCAACCTCAACATTGAAAAACAACAACAAATTCAACAACAACCTCAACAATTAAAAACACCAACAAATTCAACAACAACCTCAACATTGAAAAACAACAACAACCTCAACATTGAAAAACAGCAACAAATTCAACAGCAACCTCAACATTGAAAAACAACAACAACCACAACATTGAAAAACACCAACAAATTCAACAACCTCAACATTGAAAAACACCAACAAATTCAACAACAACCTCAGCAATGAAAAAAACAACAACCTCAACATTGAAAAACACCAACAAATTCAACAACAACCTCAACATTGAAAAACACCAACAAATTCAACAACAACTTCAACATTGAAAAACACCAACAAATTCAACAACAACCTGAACATTGAAAAACACCATCAAATTCAACAACAACCTCAGCATTGAAAAACAACAACAACCTCAACATTGAAAAACGCCAACAAATTGAACAACAACGTCAACATTGAAAAACAACAACAACCTCAACATTGAAAAACACCAACAAATTCAACAACAACCTCAACATTGAAAAACACCAATAAATTCAACAACAACCTGAACATTTAAAAACGCCAACAAATTCAAAAACAACCTCAACATTGAAAAACACCAACAAATTCAACAACATCCTCAACATTGAAAAACGCCAACAAATTCAACAACAAATTCAACATTGAAAAACACCAACAAATTCAACAACAACCTCGACATTGAAAAACACGAACAAATTGAACAACAACCTTCACATTGAACAACAACAACAACCTCAACATTGAAAAACACCATCAAATTCAACAACAACCTCAATATTGAAAAACAACAACAACCTCAACATTGAAAAACACCAACAAATTCAACAACAACCTCAACATTTAAAAACACCAACAAATTCAACGAACAACCTCAACATTGAAAAACACCAACAAATTCAACAACAACTTTATCATTGAAAAACACCAACAAATTCAACAACAACCTCGACATTGAAAAACACCAACAAATTCAACAAGAACCTCAACATTGAAAAACTACAACAACCTCAACATTGAAAAACAACAACAAATACAACAACAACCTCAACATTGAAAAACAACAACAACCTCAACATTGAAAAACACCAACAAATTCAACAACAACCTCAACATTGAAAAACACCAACAAATTCAACAACAACCTCAACATTGAAAAACAACAACAACCTCAACATTAAAATACAACAACAACCTCAACATTGAAAAACACCAACAAATTCAACAACAAATTCACCATTGAAAAACACCAACAAATTCAACAACAACCTCGACATGGAAAAACACCAACAAATTCAACAACAACCTCAACATTGAAAAACACCAACAAATTCAACAACAACCTCAACGTTGAAAAACACCAACAAATTCAACATTGAAAAACACCAACCAATTCAACAACAACCTCAACATTAAAAAACAACAACAACCTCAACATTGAAAAACACCAACCAATTCAACAACAACCTCAACATTGAAAAACAACAACAACCTCAACATTGAAAAACACCAACAAATTCAACAACAACCTCAACATTGAAAAACAACAACCTCAACATTGAAAAATACCAACAAATTCAACACCAACCTCAACATTGAAAAACACCTACAAATTCAACAACAACCTCAACATTTAAAAACGCCAACAAATTCAACAACAACCTCCACATTGCACAACAACAACAACCTCAACATTGAAAAATAACAACAACCTCAACATTGAAAAACACCAACAAATTCAACAACAACCTCAACATTTAAAAACACCAACAAACTCAACAACAACTTCAACATTGAAAAACACTAACAAATTCAACAACAACCTCGACATTGAAAAACACCAACAAATTCAACAACAACCTCAACATTGAAAAACTACAACAACCACAACATTGAAAAACACCAACAAATTCAAAAACAACTTCAACATTGAAAAACACCAACAAATTAAACAACAACCTCAACAATTAAAAACACCAACAAATTAAACAACAACCTCAACAATTAAAAACACCAACAAATTCAACAACAACCTCAACATTGAAAAACAACAACAACCTCAACATTGAAAAACACCAACAAGTTCAACAACAACCTCAACATTGAAAAACACCAACAAATTCAACAACAACATCAACATTGAAAAATAACAACAACCTCAACATTGAAAAACAAGAACAACCTCAACATTGAAAAACACCAACAAATTCAACAACAACCTCAACATTGAAAAACAACATCAACCTCAACATAAAAAACACCAACAAATTCAACAACAACCTCAACAATTAAAAACACCAACAAATCCAACAACAACCTCAACATTGAAAAACAACAACAACCTCAACATTGAAAAACAGCAACAAATTCAACAGCAACCTCAACATTGAAAAACAACAACAACCACAACATTGAAAAACACCAACAAATTCAACAACAACCTCAACATTGAAAAACACCAACAAATTCAAGAACAACCTCAGCATTGAAAAACAACAACAACCTCAACATTGAAAAACACCAACAAATTCAACAACAACCTCAACAATTAAAAACACCAACAAATTCAACAACAACCTCAACATTGAAAAACAACAACAACCTCAACATTGAAAAACAGCAACAAATTCAACAGCAACCTCAACATTGAAAAACAACAACAACCACAACATTGAAAAACACCAACAAATTCAACAACAACCTCAACATTGAAAAACACCAACAAATTCAACAACAACTTCAACATTGAAAAACACCAACAAATTCAACAACAACCTCGAAATTGAAAAACAACAACAAATTCAACAACAACCTCAACATTGAAAAACAACAACAACCTGAACATTTAAAAACACCAACAAATTCAACAACAACCTCAACATTGAAAAACAACAACAACCTGAACATTGAAAAACACCAACAAATTCAACAACAACCTCAGCATTGAAAAACAACAACAACCTCAACATTGAAAAACGCCAACAAATTGAACAACAACGTCAACATTGAAAAACAACAACAACCTCAACATTGAAAAACACCAACAAATTCAACAACAACCTCAACATTGAAAAACACCAATAAATTCAACAGCAACCTGAACATTTAAAAACGCCAACAAATTCAAAAACAACCTCAACATTGAAAAACACCAACAAATTCAACAACATCCTCAACATTGAAAAACGCCAACAAATTCAACAACAAATTCAACATTGAAAAACACCAACAAATTCAACAACAACCTCGACATTGAAAAACACGAACAAATTGAACAACAACCTTCACATTGAACAACAACAACAACCTCAACATTGAAAAACACCATCAAATTCAACAACAACCTCAATATTGAAAAACAACAACAACCTCAACATTGAAAAACACCAACAAATTCAACAACAACCTCAACATTTAAAAACACCAACAAATTCAACGAACAACCTCAACATTGAAAAACACCAACAAATTCAACAACAACTTCAACATTGAAAAACACCAACAAATTCAACAACAACCTCGACATTGAAAAACACCAACAAATTCAACAAGAACCTCAACATTGAAAAACTACAACAACCTCAACATTGAAAAACAACAACAAATACAACAACAACCTCAACATTGAAAAACAACAACAACCTCAACATTGAAAAACACCAACAAATTCAACAACAACCTCAACATTGAAAAACACCAACAAATTCAACAACAACCTCAACATTGAAAAACAACAACAACCTCAACATTAAAATACAACAACAACCTCAACATTGAAAAACACCAACAAATTCAACAACAAATTCACCATTGAAAAACACCAACAAATTCAACAACAACCTCGACAAGGAAAAACACCAACAAATTCAACAACAACCTCAACATTGAAAAACACCAACAAATTCAACAACAACCTCAACGTTGAAAAACACCAACAAATTCAACATTGAAAAACACCAACCAATTCAACAACAACCTCAACATTAAAAAACAACAACAACCTCAACATTGAAAAACACTAACAAATTCAACAACAACCTCAACATTGAAAAACAACAACAACCTCAACATTGAAAAACACCAACCAATTCAACAACAACCTCAACATTGAAAAACAACAACAACCTCAACATTGAAAAACACCAACAAATTCAACAACAACCTCAACATTGAAAAACAACAACCTCAACATTGAAAAATACCAACAAATTCAACACCAACCTCAACATTGAAAAACACCTACAAATTCAACAACAACCTCAACATTTAAAAACGCCAACAAATTCAACAACAACCTCCACATTGCACAACAACAACAACCTCAACATTGAAAAATAACAACAACCTCAACATTGAAAAACACCAACAAATTCAACAACAACCTCAACATTTAAAAACACCAACAAACTCAACAACAACTTCAACATTGAAAAACACCAACAAATTCAACAACAACCTCGACATTGAAAAACACCAACAAATTCAACAACAACCTCAACATTGAAAAACACCAACAAATTAAACAACAACCTCAACAATTAAAAACACCAACAAATTAAACAACAACCTCAACAATTAAAAACACCAACAAATTCAACAACAACCTCAACATTGAAAAACAACAACAACCTCAACATTGAAAAACACCAACAAGTTCAACAACAACCTCAACATTGAAAAACACCAACAAATTCAACAACAACCTCAACATTGAAAAATAACAACAACCTCAACATAAAAAACACCAACAAATTCAACAACAACCTCAACAATTAAAAACACCAACAAATCCAACAACAACCTCAACATTGAAAAACAACAACAACCTCAACATTGAAAAACAGCAACAAATTCAACAGCAACCTCAACATTGAAAAACAACAACAACCACAACATTGAAAAACACCAACAAATTCAACAACAACCTCAACATTGAAAAACACCAACAAATTCAACAACAACCTCAGCATTGAAAAACAACAACAACCTCAACATTGAAAAACACTAACAAATTCAACAACAACCTCAACAATTAAAAACACCAACAAATTCAACAACAACCTCAACATTGAAAAACAACAACAACCTCAACATTGAAAAACAGCAACAAATTCAACAGCAACCTCAACATTGAAAAACAACAACAACCACAACATTGAAAAACACCAACAAATTCAACAACAACCTCAACATTGAAAAACACCAACAAATTCAACAACAACCTCAGCAATGAAAAAAACAACAACCTCAACATTGAAAAACACCAACAAATTCAACAACAACCTCAACATTGAAAAACACCAACAAATTCAACAACAACTTCAACATTGAAAAACACCAACAAATTCAACAACAACCTCAACATTGAAAAACACCAACAAATTCAACAACAACCTCAACATTGAAAAACAACAACAACCTCAACATTAAAATACAACAACAACCTCAACATTGAAAAACACCAACAAATTCAACAACAAATTCACCATTGAAAAACACCAACAAATTCAACAACAACCTCGACATGGAAAAACACCAACAAATTCAACAACAACCTCAACATTGAAAAACACCAACAAATTCAACAACAACCTCAACGTTGAAAAACACCAACAAATTCAACATTGAAAAACACCAACCAATTCAACAACAACCTCAACATTAAAAAACAACAACAACCTCAACATTGAAAAACACTAACAAATTCAACAACAACCTCAACATTGAAAAACAACAACAACCTCAACATTTAAAAACGCCAACAAATTCAACAACAACCTCCACATTGCACAACAACAACAACCTCAACATTGAAAAATAACAACAACCTCAACATTGAAAAACACCAACAAATTCAACAACAACCTCAACATTTAAAAACACCAACAAACTCAACAACAACTGCAACATTGACAAACACCAACAAATTCAACAACAACCTCGACATTGAAAAACACCAACAAATTCAACAACAACCTCAACATTGAAAAACTACAACAACCACAACATTGAAAAACACCAACAAATTCAACAACAACCTCAACATTGAAAAACACCAACAAATTAAACAACAACCTCAACAATTAAAAACACCAACAAATTAAACAACAACCTCAACAATTAAAAACACCAACAAATTCAACAACAACCTCAACATTGAAAAACAACAACAACCTCAACATTGAAAAACACCAACAAGTTCAACAACAACCTCAACATTGAAAAACACCAACAAATTCAACAACAACCTCAACATTGAAAAATAACAACAACCTCAACATAAAAAACACCAACAAATTCAACAACAACCTCAACAATTAAAAACACCAACAAATCCAACAACAACCTCAACATTGAAAAACAACAACAACCTCAACATTGAAAAACAGCAACAAATTCAACAGCAACCTCAACATTGAAAAACAACAACAACCACAACATTGAAAAACACCAACAAATTCAACAACAACCTCAACATTGAAAAACACCAACAAATTCAACAACAACCTCAGCATTGAAAAACAACAACAACCTCAACATTGAAAAACACTAACAAATTCAACAACAACCTCAACAATTAAAAACACCAACAAATTCAACAACAACCTCAACATTGAAAAACAACAACAACCTCAACATTGAAAAACAGCAACAAATTCAACAGCAACCTCAACATTGAAAAACAACAACAACCTCAACATTGAAAAACACCAACAAATTCAACAACAACCTCAACATTGAAAAACACCAACAAATTCAACAACAACTTCAACATTGAAAAACACCAACAAATTCAACAACAACCTCAACATTGAAAAACACCAACAAATTCAACAACAACCTCAACATTGAAAAACAACAACAACCTCAACATTAAAATACAACAACAACCTCAACATTGAAAAACACCAACAAATTCAACAACAAATTCACCATTGAAAAACACCAACAAATTCAACAACAACCTCGACATGGAAAAACACCAACAAATTCAACAACAACCTCAACATTGAAAAACACCAACAAATTCAACAACAACCTCAACGTTGAAAAACACCAACAAATTCAACATTGAAAAACACCAACCAATTCAACAACAACCTCAACATTAAAAAACAACAACAACCTCAACATTGAAAAACACTAACAAATTCAACAACAACCTCAACATTGAAAAACAACAACAACCTCAACATTGAAAAACACCAACCAATTCAACAACAACCTCAACATTGAAAAACAACAACAACCTCAACATTGAAAAACACCAACAAATTCAACAACAACCTCAACATTGAAAAACAACAACCTCAACATTGAAAAATACCAACAAATTCAACACCAACCTCAACATTGAAAAACACCTACAAATTCAACAACAACCTCAACATTTAAAAACGCCAACAAATTCAACAACAACCTCCACATTGCACAACAACAACAACCTCAACATTGAAAAATAACAACAACCTCAACATTGAAAAACACCAACAAATTCAACAACAACCTCAACATTTAAAAACACCAACAAACTCAACAACAACTTCAACATTGAAAAAAACCAACAAATTCAACAACAACCTCGACATTGAAAAACACCAACAAATTCAACAACAACCTCAACATTGAAAAACTACAACAACCACAACATTGAAAAACACCAACAAATTCAACAACAACCTCAACATTGAAAAACACCAACAAATTAAACAACAACCTCAACAATTAAAAACACCAACAAATTAAACAACAACCTCAACAATTAAAAACACCCACAAATTCAACAACAACCTCAACATTGAAAAACAACAACAACCTCAACATTGAAAAACACCAACAAGTTCAACAACAACCTCAACATTGAAAAACACCAACAAATTCAACAACAACCTCAACATTGAAAAATAACAACAACCTCAACATTGAAAAACAAGAACAACCTCAACATTGAAAAACACCAACAAATTCAACAACAACCTCAACATTGAAAAAGAACATCAACCTCAACATAAAAAACACCAACAAATTCAACAACAACCTCAACAATTAAAAACACCAACAAATCCAACAACAACCTCAACATTGAAAAACAACAACAACCTCAACATTGAAAAACAGCAACAAATTCAACAGCAACCTCAACATTGAAAAACAACAACAACCACAACATTGAAAAACACCAACAAATTCAACAACAACCTCAACATTGAAAAACACCAACAAATTCAGGAACAACCTCAGCATTGAAAAACAACAACAACCTCAACATTGAAAAACACCAACAAATTCAACAACAACCTCAACAATTAAAAACACCAACAAATTCAACAACAACCTCAACATTGAAAAACAACAACAACCTCAACATTGAAAAACAGCAACAAATTCAACAGCAACCTCAACATTGAAAAACAACAACAACCACAACATTGAAAAACACCAACAAATTCAACAACAACCTCAACATTGAAAAACACCAACAAATTCAACAACAACCTCAGCAATGAAAAACAACAACCTCAACATTGAAAAACACCAACAAATTCAACAACAACCTCAACATTGAAAAACACCAACAAATTCAACAACAACTTCAACATTGAAAAACACCAACAAATTCAACAACAACCTCGAAATTGAAAAACAACAACAAATTCAACAACAACCTCAACATTGAAAAACAACAACAACCTGAACATTGAAAAACACCAACAAATTCAACAACAACCTCAGCATTGAAAAACAACAACAACCTCAACATTGAAAAACACCAACAAATTCAACAACAACCTCAGCAATGAAAAACAACAACAACCTCAACATTGAAAAACACCAACAAATTCAACAACAACCTCAACATTGAAAAACACCAACAAATTCAACAACAACTTCAACATTGAAAAACACCAACAAATTCAACAACAACCTCGAAATTGAAAAACAACAACAAATTCAACAACAACCTCAACATTGAAAAACAACAACAACCTGAACATTGAAAAACACCAACAAATTCAACAACAACCTCAGCATTGAAAAACAACAACAACCTCAACATTGAAAAACGCCAACAAATTGAACAACAACGTCAACATTGAGAAACAACAACAACCTCAACATTGAAAAACACCAACAAATTCAACAACAACCTCAACATTGAAAAACACCAATAAATTCAACAGCAACCTGAACATTTAAAAACGCCAACAAATTCAAAAACAACCTCAACATTGAAAAACACCAACAAATTCAACAACATCCTCAACATTGAAAAACGCCAACAAATTCAACAACAAATTCAACATTGAAAAACACCAACAAATTCAACAACAACCTCGACATTGAAAAACACGAACAAATTGAACAACAACCTTCACATTGAACAACAACAACAACCTCAACATTGAAAAACACCATCAAATTCAACAACAACCTCAATATTGAAAAACAACAACAACCTCAACATTGAAAAAGACCAACAAATTCAACAACAACCTCAACATTTAAAAACACCAACAAATTCAACGAACAACCTCAACATTGAAAAACACCAACAAATTCAACAACAACTTCAACATTGAAAAACACCAACAAATTCAACAACAACCTCGACATTGAAAAACACCAACAAATTCAACAAGAACCTCAACATTGAAAAACTACAACAACCTCAACATTGAAAAACAACAACAAATACAACAACAACCTCAACATTGAAAAACAACAACAACCTCAACATTGAAAAACACCAACAAATTCAACAACAACCTCAACATTGAAAAACACCAACAAATTCAACAACAACCTCAACATTGAAAAACAACAACAACCTCAACATTAAAATACAACAACAACCTCAACATTGAAAAACACCAACAAATTCAACAACAAATTCACCATTGAAAAACACCAACAAATTCAACAACAACCTCGACATGGAAAAACACCAACAAATTCAACAACAACCTCAACATTGAAAAACACCAACAAATTCAACAACAACCTCAACGTTGAAAAACACCAACAAATTCAACATTGAAAAACACCAACCAATTCAACAACAACCTCAACATTAAAAAACAACAACAACCTCAACATTGAAAAACACTAAGAAATTCAACAACAACCTCAACATTGAAAAACAACAACAACCTCAACATTGAAAAACACCAACCAATTCAACAACAACCTCAACATTGAAAAACAACAACAACCTCAACATTGAAAAACACCAACAAATTCAACAACAACCTCAACATTGAAAAACAACAACCTCAACATTGAAAAATACCAACAAATTCAACACCAACCTCAACATTGAAAAACACCTACAAATTCAACAACAACCTCAACATTTAAAAACGCCAACAAATTCAACAACAACCTCCACATTGCACAACAACAACAACCTCAACATTGAAAAATAACAACAACCTCAACATTGAAAAACACCAACAAATTCAACAACAACCTCAACATTTAAAAACACCAACAAACTCAACAACAACTTCAACATTGAAAAACACCAACAAATTCAACAACAACCTCGACATTGAAAAACACCAACAAATTCAACAACAACCTCAACATTGAAAAACTACAACAACCACAACATTGAAAAACACCAACAAATTCAACAACAACCTCAACATTGAAAAACACCAACAAATTAAACAACAACCTCAACAATTAAAAACACCAACAAATTAAACAACAACCTCAACAATTAAAAACACCAACAAATTCAACAACAACCTCAACATTGAAAAACAACAACAACCTCAACATTGAAAAACACCAACAAGTTCAACAACAACCTCAACATTGAAAAACACCAACAAATTCAACAACAACCTCACAATTGAAAAATAACAACAACCTCAACATTGAAAAACAAGAACAACCTCAACATTGAAAAACACCAACAAATTCAACAACAACCTCAACATTGAAAAACAACATCAACCTCAACATAAAAAACACCAACAAATTCAACAACAACCTCAACAATTAAAAACACCAACAAATCCAACAACAACCTCAACATTGAAAAACAACAACAACCTCAACATTGAAAAACAGCAACAAATTCAACAGCAACCTCAACATTGAAAAACAACAACAACCACAACATTGAAAAACACCAACAAATTCAACAACAACCTCAACATTGAAAAACACCAACAAATTCAACAACAACCTCAGCATTGAAAAACAACAACAACCTCAACATTGAAAAACACCAACAAATTCAACAACAACCTCAACAATTAAAAACACCAACAAATTCAACAACAACCTCAACATTGAAAAACAACAACAACCTCAACATTGAAAAACAGCAACAAATTCAACAGCAACCTCAACATTGAAAAACAACAACAACCACAACATTGAAAAACACCAACAAATTCAACAACAACCTCAACATTGAAAAACACCAACAAATTCAATGAAAAACAACAACAACCTCAACATTGAAAAACACCAACAAATTCAACAACAACCTCAACATTGAAAAACACCAACAAATTCAACAACAACTTCAACATTGAAAAACACCAACAAATTCAACAACAACCTCGAAATTGAAAAACAACAACAAATTCAACAACAACCTCAACATTGAAAAACAACAACAACCTGAACATTGAAAAACACCAACAAATTCAACAACAACCTCAGCATTGAAAAACAACAACAACCTCAACATTGAAAAACGCCAACAAATTGAACAACAACGTCAACATTGAAAAACAACAACAACCTCAACATTGAAAAACACCAACAAATTCAACAACAACCTCAACATTGAAAAACACCAATAAATTCAACAGCAACCTGAACATTTAAAAACGCCAACAAATTCAAAAACAACCTCAACATTGAAAAACACCAACAAATTCAACAACATCCTCAACATTGAAAAACGCCAACAAATTCAACAACAAATTCAACATTGAAAAACACCAACAAATTCAACAACAACCTCGACATTGAAAAACACGAACAAATTGAACAACTACCTTCACATTGAACAACAACAACAACCTCAACATTGAAAAACACCATCAAATTCAACAACAACCTCAATATTGAAAAACAACAACAACCTCAACATTGAAAAACACCAACAAATTCAACAGCAACCTCAACATTTAAAAACACCAACAAATTCAACGAACAACCTCAACATTGAAAAACACCAACAAATTCAACAACAACTTCAACATTGAAAAACACCAACAAATTCAACAACAACCTCGACATTGAAAAACACCAACAAATTCAACAAGAACCTCAACATTGAAGAACTACAACAACCTCAACATTGAAAAACAACAACAAATACAACAACAACCTCAACATTGAAAAACAACAACAACCTCAACATTGAAAAACACCAACAAATTCAACAACAACCTCAACATTGAAAAACACCAACAAATTCAACAACAACCTCAACATTGAAAAACAACAACAACCTCAACATTAAAATACAACAACAACCTCAACATTGAAAAACACCAACAAATTCAACAACAAATTCACCATTGAAAAACACCAACAAATTCAACAACAACCTCGACATGGAAAAACACCAACAAATTCAACAACAACCTCAACATTGAAAAACACCAACAAATTCAACAACAACCTCAACGTTGAAAAACACCAACAAATTCAACATTGAAAAACACCAACCAATTCAACAACAACCTCAACATTAAAAAACAACAACCTCAACATTGAAAAACACTAACAAATTCAACAACAACCTCAACATTGAAAAACAACAACAACCTCAACATTGAAAAACACCAACCAATTCAACAACAACCTCAACATTGAAAAGCAACAACAACCTCAACATTGAAAAACACCAACAAATTCAACAACAACCTCAACATTGAAAAACTACAACCTCAACATTGAAAAATACCAACAAATTCAACACCAACCTCAACATTGAAAAACATCAACAAATTCAACAACAACCTCAACATTGAAAAACAACAACCTCAACATTGAAAAACACCAACCAATTCAACAACAACCTCAACATTGAAAAACAACAACAACCTCAACATTGAAAAACGCCAACAAATTCAAGAAAAACTTCAACATTGAAAAACACCAACAAACTCAACAACAACCTCGAAAATGAAAAACACCAACAAATTCAACAACAACCACAACATTGAAAAATAACAACAACCTCAACATTGAAAAACAGCAACAACCTCGACATTGAAAAACACCATCAAATTCAACAACAACCTCAAGATTGAAAAACAACAAGATCCTCAACATTGAAAAATACCAACAAATTCAACAACAACCTCAACAATGAAAAACACCTACAAATTCAACAACAACCTCAACATTTAAAAACGCCAACAAATTCAACAACAACCTCCACATTGAACAACAACAACAACCTCAACATTGAAAAATAGCAACAACCTCAACATTGAAAAACACCAACAAATTCAACAACAACCTCAACATTGAAAAACACCAACAAATTCAACAACAACCTCAGCAATGAAAAACAACAACAACCTCAACATTGAAAAACACCAACAAATTCAACAACAACCTCAACATTGAAAAACACCAACAAATTCAACAACAACTTCAACATTGAAAAACACCAACAAATTCAACAACAACCTCGAAATTGAAAAACAACAACAAATTCAACAACAACCTCAACATTGAAAAACAACAACAACCTGAACATTGAAAAACACCAACAAATTCAACAACAACCTCAGCATTGAAAAACAACAACAACCTCAACATTGAAAAACGCCAACAAATTGAACAACAACGTCAACATTGAAAAACAACAACAACCTCAACATTGAAAAACACCAACAAATTCAACAACAACCTCAACATTGAAAAACACCAATAAATTCAACAGCAACCTGAACATTTAAAAACGCCAACAAATTCAAAACCAACCTCAACATTGAAAAACACCAACAAATTCAACAACATCCTCAACATTGAAAAACGCCAACAAATTCAACATTGAAAAACACCAACAAATTCAACAACAACCTCGACATTGAAAAACACGAACAAATTGAACAACAACCTTCACATTGAACAACAACAACAACCTCAACATTGAAAAACACCATCAAATTCAACAACAACCTCAATATTGAAAAACAACAACAACCTCAACATTGAAAAACACCAACAAATTCAACAGCAACCTCAACATTTAAAAACACCAACAAATTCAACGAACAACCTCAACATTGAAAAACACCAACAAATTCAACAACAACTTCAACATTGAAAAACACCAACAAATTCAACAACAACCTCGACATTGAAAAACACCAACAAATTCAACAAGAACCTCAACATTGAAAAACTACAACAACCTCAACATTGAAAAACAACAACAAATACAACAACAACCTCAACATTGAAAAACAACAACAACCTCAACATTGAAAAACACCAACAAATTCAACAACAACCTCAACATTGAAAAACACCAACAAATTCAACAACAACCTCAACATTGAAAAACAACAACAACCTCAACATTAAAATACAACAACAACCTCAACATTGAAAAACACCAACAAATTCAACAACAAATTCACCATTGAAAAACACCAACAAATTCAACAACAACCTCGACATGGAAAAACACCAACAAATTCAACAACAACCTCAACATTGAAAAACACCAACAAATTCAACAACAACCTCAACGTTGAAAAACACCAACAAATTCAACATTGAAAAACACCAACCAATTCAACAACAACCTCAACATTAAAAAACAACAACAACCTCAACATTGAAAAACACTAAGAAATTCAACAACAACCTCAACATTGAAAAACAACAACAACCTCAACATTGAAAAACACCAACCGATTCAACAACAACCTCAACATTGAAAAACAACAACAACCTCAACATTGAAAAACACCAACAAATTCAACAACAACCTCAACATTGAAAAACAACAACCTCAACATTGAAAAATACCAACAAATTCAACACCAAGCTCAACATTGAAAAACACCTACAAATTCAACAACAACCTCAACATTTAAAAACGCCAACAAATTCAACAACAACCTCCACATTGCACAACAACAACAACCTCAACATTGAAAAATAACAACAACCTCAACATTGAAAAACACCAACAAATTCAACAACAACCTCAACATTTAAAAACACCAACAAACTCAACAACAACTTCAACATTGAAAAACACCAACAAATTCAACAACAACCTCGACATTGAAAAACACCAACAAATTCAACAACAACCTCAACATTGAAAAACTACAACAACCACAACATTGAAAAACACCAACAAATTCAACAACAACCTCAACATTGAAAAACACCAACAAATTAAACAACAACCTCAACAATTAAAAACACCAACAAATTAAACAACAACCTCAACAATTAAAAACACCAACAAATTCAACAACAACCTCAACATTGAAAAACAACAACAACCTCAACATTGAAAAACACCAACAAGTTCAACAACAACCTCAACATTGAAAAACACCAACAAATTCAACAACAACCTCAACATTGAAAAATAACAACAACCTCAACATTGAAAAACAAGAACAACCTCAACATTGAAAAACACCAACAAATTCAACAACAACCTCAACATTGAAAAACAACATCAACCTCAACATAAAAAACACCAACAAATTCAACAACAACCTCAACAATTAAAAACACCAACAAATCCAACAACAACCTCAACATTGAAAAACAACAACAACCTCAACATTGAAAAACAGCAACAAATTCAACAGCAACCTCAACATTGAAAAACAACAACAACCACAACATTGAAAAACACCAACAAATTCAACAACAACCTCAACATTGAAAAACACCAACAAATTCAACAACAACCTCAGCATTGAAAAACAACAACCTCAACATTGAAAAACACCAACAAATTCAACAACAACCTCAACAATTAAAAACACCAACAAATTCAACAACAACCTCAACATTGAAAAACAACAACAACCTCAACATTGAAAAACAGCAACAAATTCAACAGCAACCTCAACATTGAAAAACAACAACAACCACAACATTGAAAAACACCAAATTCAACAACAACCTCAACATTGAAAAACACCAACAAATTCAATGAAAAACAACAACAACCTCAACATTGAAAAACACCAACAAATTCAACAACAACCTCAACATTGAAAAACACCAACAAATTCAACAACAACTTCAACATTGAAAAACACCAACAAATTCAACAACAACCTCGAAATTGAAAAACAACAACAAATTCAACAACAACCTCAACATTGAAAAACAACAACAACCTGAACATTGAAAAACACCAACAAATTCAACAACAACCTCAGCATTGAAAAACAACAACAACCTCAACATTGAAAAACGCCAACAAATTGAACAACAACGTCAACATTGAAAAACAACAACAACCTCAACATTGAAAAACACCAACAAATTCAACAACAACCTCAACATTGAAAAACACCAATAAATTCAACAGCAACCTGAACATTTAAAAACGCCAACAAATTCAAAAACAACCTCAACATTGAAAAACACCAACAAATTCAACAACATCCTCAACATTGAAAAACGCCAACAAATTCAACAACAAATTCAACATTGAAAAACACCAACAAATTCAACAACAACCTCGACATTGAAAAACACGAACAAATTGAACAACTACCTTCACATTGAACAACAACAACAACCTCAACATTGAAAAACACCATCAAATTCAACAACAACCTCAATATTGAAAAACAACAACAACCTCAACATTGAAAAACACCAACAAATTCAACAGCAACCTCAACATTTAAAAACACCAACAAATTCAACGAACAACCTCAACATTGAAAAACACCAACAAATTCAACAACAACTTCAACATTGAAAAACACCAACAAATTCAACAACAACCTCGACATTGAAAAACACCAACAAATTCAACAAGAACCTCAACATTGAAGAACTACAACAACCTCAACATTGAAAAACAACAACAAATACAACAACAACCTCAACATTGAAAAACAACAACAACCTCAACATTGAAAAACACCAACAAATTCAACAACAACCTCAACATTGAAAAACACCAACAAATTCAACAACAACCTCAACATTGAAAAACAACAACAACCTCAACATTAAAATACAACAACAACCTCAACATTGAAAAACACCAACAAATTCAACAACAAATTCACCATTGAAAAACACCAACAAATTCAACAACAACCTCGACATGGAAAAACACCAACAAATTCAACAACAACCTCAACATTGAAAAACACCAACAAATTCAACAACAACCTCAACGTTGAAAAACACCAACAAATTCAACATTGAAAAACACCAACCAATTCAACAACAACCTCAACATTAAAAAACAACAACCTCAACATTGAAAAACACTAACAAATTCAACAACAACCTCAACATTGAAAAACAACAACAACCTCAACATTGAAAAACACCAACCAATTCAACAACAACCTCAACATTGAAAAGCAACAACAACCTCAACATTGAAAAACACCAACAAATTCAACAACAACCTCAACATTGAAAAACTACAACCTCAACATTGAAAAATACCAACAAATTCAACACCAACCTCAACATTGAAAAACATCAACAAATTCAACAACAACCTCAACATTGAAAAACAACAACCTCAACATTGAAAAACACCAACCAATTCAACAACAACCTCAACATTGAAAAACAACAACAACCTCAACATTGAAAAACGCCAACAAATTCAAGAAAAACTTCAACATTGAAAAACACCAACAAACTCAACAACAACCTCGAAAATGAAAAACACCAACAAATTCAACAACAACCACAACATTGAAAAATAACAACAACCTCAACATTGAAAAACAGCAACAACCTCGACATTGAAAAACACCATCAAATTCAACAACAACCTCAACATTGAAAAACAACAAGATCCTCAACATTGAAAAATACCAACAAATTCAACAACAACCTCAACAATGAAAAACACCTACAAATTCAACAACAACCTCAACATTTAAAAACGCCAACAAATTCAACAACAACCTCCACATTGAACAACAACAACAACCTCAACATTGAAAAATAGCAACAACCTCAACATTGAAAAACACCAACAAATTCAACAACAACCTCAACATTGAAAAACACCAACAAATTCAACAACAACCTCAGCAATGAAAAACAACAACAACCTCAACATTGAAAAACACCAACAAATTCAACAACAACCTCAACATTGAAAAACACCAACAAATTCAACAACAACTTCAACATTGAAAAACACCAACAAATTCAACAACAACCTCGAAATTGAAAAACAACAACAAATTCAACAACAACCTCAACATTGAAAAACAACAACAACCTGAACATTGAAAAACACCAACAAATTCAACAACAACCTCAGCATTGAAAAACAACAACAACCTCAACATTGAAAAACGCCAACAAATTGAACAACAACGTCAACATTGAAAAACAACAACAACCTCAACATTGAAAAACACCAACAAATTCAACAACAACCTCAACATTGAAAAACACCAATAAATTCAACAGCAACCTGAACATTTAAAAACGCCAACAAATTCAAAACCAACCTCAACATTGAAAAACACCAACAAATTCAACAACATCCTCAACATTGAAAAACGCCAACAAATTCAACATTGAAAAACACCAACAAATTCAACAACAACCTCGACATTGAAAAACACGAACAAATTGAACAACAACCTTCACATTGAACAACAACAACAACCTCAACATTGAAAAACACCATCAAATTCAACAACAACCTCAATATTGAAAAACAACAACAACCTCAACATTGAAAAACACCAACAAATTCAACAGCAACCTCAACATTTAAAAACACCAACAAATTCAACGAACAACCTCAACATTGAAAAACACCAACAAATTCAACAACAACTTCAACATTGAAAAACACCAACAAATTCAACAACAACCTCGACATTGAAAAACACCAACAAATTCAACAAGAACCTCAACATTGAAAAACTACAACAACCTCAACATTGAAAAACAACAACAAATACAACAACAACCTCAACACTGAAAAACAACAACAACCTCAACATTGAAAAACACCAACAAATTCAACAACAACCTCAACATTGAAAAACACCAACAAATTCAACAACAACCTCAACATTGAAAAACAACAACAACCTCAACATTAAAATACAACAACAACCTCAACATTGAAAAACACCAACAAATTCAACAACAAATTCACCATTGAAAAACACCAACAAATTCAACAACAACCTCGACATGGAAAAACACCAACAAATTCAACAACAACCTCAACGTTGAAAAACACCAACAAATTCAACATTGAAAAACACCAACCAATTCAACAACAACCTCAACATTAAAAAACAACAACAACCTCAACATTGAAAAACCCTACCAAATTCAACAACAACCTCAACATTGAAAAACAACAACAACCTCAACATTGAAAAACACCAACCAATTCAACAACAACCTCAACATTGAAAAACAACAACAACCTCAACATTGAAAAACACCAACAAATTCAACAACAACCTCAACATTGAAAAACAACAACCTCAACATTGAAAAATACCAACAAATTCAACACCAACCTCAACATTGAAAAACACCTACAAATTCAACAACAACCTCAACATTTAAAAACGCCAACAAATTCAACAACAACCTCCACATTGCACAACAACAACAACCTCAACATTGAAAAATAACAACAACCTCAACATTGAAAAACACCAACAAATTCAACAACAACCTCAACATTTAAAAACACCAACAAACTCAACAACAACTTCAACATTGAAAAACACCAACAAATTCAACAACAACCACAACATTGAAAAACACCAACAAATTCAACAACAACCTCAACATTGAAAAACACCAACAAATTAAACAACAACCTCAACAATTAAAAACACCAACAAATTAAACAACAACCTCAACAATTAAAAACACCAACAAATTCAACAACAACCTCAACATTGAAAAACAACAACAACCTCAACATTGAAAAACACCAACAAGTTCAACAACAACCTCAACATTGAAAAACACCAACAAATTCAACAACAACCTCAACATTGAAAAATAACAACAACCTCAACATTGAAAAACAAGAACAACCTCAACATTGAAAAACACCAACAAATTCAACAGCAACCTCAACATTGAAAAAGAACATCAACCTCAACATAAAAAACACCAACAAATTCAACAACAACCTCAACAATTAAAAACACCAACAAATCCAACAACAACCTCAACATTGAAAAACAAGAACAACCTCAACATTGAAAAACAGCAACAAATTCAACAGCAACCTCAACATTGAAAAACAACAACAACCACAACATTGAAAAACACCAACAAATTCAACAACAACCTCAACATTGAAAAACACCAACAAATTCAACAACAACCTCAGCATTGAAAAACAACAACAACCTCAACATTGAAAAACACCAACAAATTCAACAACAACCTCAACAATTAAAAACACCAACAAATTCAACAACAACCTCAACATTGAAAAACAACAACAACCTCAACATTGAAAAACAGCAACAAATTCAACAGCAACCTCAACATTGAAAAACAACAACAACCACAACATTGAAAAACACCAACAAATTCAACAACAACCTCAACATTGAAAAACACCAACAAATTCAACAACAACCTCAGCAACGAAAAACAACAACAACCTCAACATTGAAAAACACCAACAAATTCAACAACAACCTCAACATTGAAAAACACCAACAAATTCAACAACAACTTCAACATTGAAAAACACCAACAAATTCAACAACAACCTCGAAATTGAAAAACAACAACAAATTCAACAACAACCTCAACATTGAAAAACAACAACAACCTGAACATTGAAAAACACCAACAAATTCAACAACAACCTCAGCATTGAAAAACAACAACAACCTCAACATTGAAAAACGCCAACAAATTGAACAACAACGTCAACATTGAAAAACAACAACAACCTCAACATTGAAAAACACCAACAAATTCAACAACAACCTCAACATTGAAAAACACCAATAAATTCAACAGCAACCTGAACATTTAAAAACGCCAACAAATTCAAAAACAACCTCAACATTGAAAAACACCAACAAATTCAACAACATCCTCAACATTGAAAAACGCCAACAAATTCAACAACAAATTCAACATTGAAAAACACCAACAAATTCAACAACAACCTCGACATTGAAAAACACGAACAAATTGAACAACAACCTTCACATTGAACAACAACAACAACCTCAACATTGAAAAACACCATCAAATTCAACAACAACCTCAATATTGAAAAACAACAACAACCTCAACATTGAAAAACACCAACAAATTCAACAGCAACCTCAACATTTAAAAACACCAACAAATTCAACGAACAACCTCAACATTGAAAAACACCAACAAATTCAACAACAACTTCAACATTGAAAAACACCAACAAATTCAACAACAACCTCGACATTGAAAAACACCAACAAATTCAACAAGAACCTCAACATTGAAAAACTACAACAACCTCAACATTGAAAAACAACAACAAATACAACAACAACCTCAACATTGAAAAACAACAACAACCTCAACATTGAAAAACACGAACAAATTCAACAACAACCTCAACATTGAAAAACACCAACAAATTCAACAACAACCTCAACATTGAAAAACAACAACAACCTCAACATTAAAATACAACAACAACCTCAACATTGAAAAACACCAACAAATTCAACAACAAATTCACCATTGAAAAACACCAACAAATTCAACAACAACCTCGACATGGAAAAACACCAACAAATTCAACAACAACCTCAACATTGAAAAACACCAACAAATTCAACAACAACCTCAACGTTGAAAAACACCAACAAATTCAACATTGAAAAACACCAACCAATTCAACAACAACCTCAACATTAAAAAACAACAACAACCTCAACATTGAAAAACACTAACAAATTCAACAACAACCTCAACATTGAAAAACAACAACAACCTCAACATTGAAAAACACCAACCAATTCAACAACAACCTCAACATTGAAAAGCAACAACAACCTCAACATTGAAAAACACCAACAAATTCAACAACAACCTCAACATTGAAAAACAACAACCTCAACATTGAAAAATACCAACAAATTCAACACCAACCTCAACATTGAAAAACATCAACAAATTCAACAACAACCTCAACATTGAAAAACAACAACCTCAACATTGAAAAACACCAACCAATTCAACAACAACCTCAACATTGAAAAACAACAACAACCTCAACATTGAAAAACGCCAACAAATTCAAGAAAAACTTCAACATTGAAAAACACCAACAAACTCAACAACAACCTCGAAAATGAAAAACACCAACAAATTCAACAACAACCACAACATTGAAAAATAACAACAACCTCAACATTGAAAAACAGCAACAACCTCGACATTGAAAAACACCATCAAATTCAACAACAACCTCAACATTGAAAAACAACAAGATCCTCAACATTGAAAAATACCAACAAATTCAACAACAACCTCAACAATGAAAAACACCTACAAATTCAACAACAACCTCAACATTTAAAAACGCCAACAAATTCAACAACAACCTCCACATTGAACAACAACAACAACCTCAACATTGAAAAATAACAACAACCTCAACATTGAAAAACACCAACAAATTCAACAACAACCTCAACATTTAAAAACACCAACAAACTCAACAACAACTTCAACATTGAAAAACACCAACAAATTCAACAACAACCTCGAAATTGAAAAACAACAACAAATTCAACAACAACCTCAACATTGAAAAACAACAACAACCTGAACATTGAAAAACACCAACAAATTCAACAACAACCTCAGCATTGAAAAACCACAACAACCTCAACATTGAAAAACGCCAACAAATTGAACAACAACGTCAACATTGAAAAACAACAACAACCTCAACATTGAAAAACACCAACAAATTCAACAACAACCTCAACATTGAAGAACACCAATAAATTCAACAGCAACCTGAACATTTAAAAACGCCAACAAATTCAAAAACAACCTCAACATTGAAAAACACCAACAAATTCAACAACATCCTCAACATTGAAAAACGCCAACAAATTCAACAACAAATTCAACATTGAAAAACACCAACAAATTCAACAACAACCTCGACATTGAAAAACACGAACAAATTGAACAACAACCTTCACATTGAACAACAACAACAACCTCAACATTGAAAAACACCATCAAATTCAACAACAACCTCAATATTGAAAAACAACAACAACCTCAACATTGAAAAACACCAACAAATTCAACAACAACCTCAACATTGAAAAACACCAACAAATTCAAAAACAACTTCAACATTGAAAAACACCAACAAATTCAACAACAACCTCGACATTGAAAAACACCAACAAATTCAACAAGAACCTCAACATTGAAAAACTACAACAACCTCAACATTGAAAAACAACAACAAATACAACAACAACCTCAACATTGAAAAACAACAACAACCTCAACATTGAAAAACACCAACAAATTCAACAACAACCTCAACATTGAAAAACACCAACAAATTCAACAACAACCTCAACATTGAAAAACAACAACAACCTCAACATTAAAATACAACAACAACCTCAACATTGAAAAACACCAACAAATTCAACAACAAATTCACCATTGAAAAACACCAACAAATTCAACAACAACCTCGACATGGAAAAACACCAACGAATTCAACAACAACCTCAACATTGAAAAACACCAACAAATTCAACAACAACCTCAACGTTGAAAAACACCAACAAATTCAACATTGAAAAACACCAACCAATTCAACAACAACCTCAACATTAAAAAACAACAACAACCTCAACATTGAAAAACACTAACAAATTCAACAACAACCTCAACATTGAAAAACAACAACAACCTCAACATTGAAAAACACCAACCAATTCAACAACAACCTCAACATTGAAAAACAACAACAACCTCAACATTGAAAAACACCAACAAATTCAACAACAACCTCAACATTGAAAAACAACAACCTCAACATTGAAAAATACCAACAAATTCAACACCAACCTCAACATTGAAAAACATCAACAAATTCAACAACAACCTCAACATTGAAAAACAACAACCTCAACATTGAAAAACACCAACCAATTGAACAACAACCTCAACATTGAAAAACAACAACAACCTCAACATTGAAAAACGCCAACAAATTCAAGAAAAACTTCAACATTGAAAAACACCAACAAACTCAACAACAACCTCGAAAATGAAAAACACCAACAAATTCAACAACAACCACAACATTGAAAAATAACAACAACCTCAACATTGAAAAACAGCAACAACCTCGACATTGAAAAACACCATCAAATTCAACAACAACCTCAACATTGAAAAACAACAAGATCCTCAACATTGAAAAATACCAACAAATTCATCAACAACCTCAACAATGAAAAACACCTACAAATTCAACAACAACCTCAACATTTAAAAACGCCAACAAATTCAACAACAACCTCCACATTGAACAACAACAACCTCAACATTGAAAAATAACAACAACCTCAACATTGAAAAACACCAACAAATTCAACAACAACCTCAACATTGAAAAATAACAACAACCTCAACATTGAAAAACAGCAACAACCTCGACATTGAAAAACACCATCAAATTCAACAACAACCTCAACATTGAAAAACAACAAGATCCTCAACATTGAAAAATACCAACAAATTCAACAACAACCTCAACAATGAAAAACACCTACAAATTCAACAACAACCTCAACATTTAAAAACGCCAACAAATTCAACAACAACCTCCACATTGAACAACAACAACAACCTCAACATTGAAAAATAACAACAACCTCAACATTGAAAAACACCAACAAATTCAACAACAACCTCAACATTTAAAAACACCAACAAACTCAACAACAACTTCAACATTGAAAAACACCAACAAATTCAACAACAACCTCGAAATTGAAAAACAACAACAAATTCAACAACAACCTCAACATTGAAAAACAACAACAACCTGAACATTGAAAAACACCAACAAATTCAACAACAACCTCAGCATTGAAAAACCACAACAACCTCAACATTGAAAAACGCCAACAAATTGAACAACAACGTCAACATTGAAAAACAACAACAACCTCAACATTGAAAAACACCAACAAATTCAACAACAACCTCAACATTGAATAACACCAATAAATTCAACAGCAACCTGAACATTTAAAAACGCCAACAAATTCAAAAACAACCTCAACATTGAAAAACACCAACAAATTCAACAACATCCTCAACATTGAAAAACGCCAACAAATTCAACAACAAATTCAACATTGAAAAACACCAACAAATTCAACAACAACCTCGACATTGAAAAACACGAACAAATTGAACAACAACCTTCACATTGAACAACAACAACAACCTCAACATTGAAAAACACCATCAAATTCAACAACAACCTCAATATTGAAAAACAACAACAACCTCAACATTGAAAAACACCAACAAATTCAACAACAACCTCAACATTGAAAAACACCAACAAATTCAAAAACAACTTCAACATTGAAAAACACCAACAAATTCAACAACAACCTCGACATTGAAAAACACCAACAAATTCAACAAGAACCTCAACATTGAAAAACTACAACAACCTCAACATTGAAAAACAACAACAAATACAACAACAACCTCAACATTGAAAAACAACAACAACCTCAACATTGAAAAACACCAACAAATTCAACAACAACCTCAACATTGAAAAACACCAACAAATTCAACAACAACCTCAACATTGAAAAACAACAACAACCTCAACATTAAAATACAACAACAACCTCAACATTGAAAAACACCAACAAATTCAACAACAAATTCACCATTGAAAAACACCAACAAATTCAACAACAACCTCGACATGGAAAAACACCAACGAATTCAACAACAACCTCAACATTGAAAAACACCAACAAATTCAACAACAACCTCAACGTTGAAAAACACCAACAAATTCAACATTGAAAAACACCAACCAATTCAACAACAACCTCAACATTAAAAAACAACAACAACCTCAACATTGAAAAACACTAACAAATTCAACAACAACCTCAACATTGAAAAACAACAACAACCTCAACATTGAAAAACACCAACCAATTCAACAACAACCTCAACATTGAAAAACAACAACAACCTCAACATTGAAAAACACCAACAAATTCAACAACAACCTCAACATTGAAAAACAACAACCTCAACATTGAAAAATACCAACAAATTCAACACCAACCTCAACATTGAAAAACATCAACAAATTCAACAACAACCTCAACATTGAAAAACAACAACCTCAACATTGAAAAACACCAACCAATTGAACAACAACCTCAACATTGAAAAACAACAACAACCTCAACATTGAAAAACGCCAACAAATTCAAGAAAAACTTCAACATTGAAAAACACCAACAAACTCAACAACAACCTCGAAAATGAAAAACACCAACAAATTCAACAACAACCACAACATTGAAAAATAACAACAACCTCAACATTGAAAAACAGCAACAACCTCGACATTGAAAAACACCATCAAATTCAACAACAACCTCAACATTGAAAAACAACAAGATCCTCAACATTGAAAAATACCAACAAATTCAACAACAACCTCAACAATGAAAAACACCTACAAATTCAACAACAACCTCAACATTGAACAACAACAACAACCTCAACATTGAAAAATAACAACAACCTCAACATTGAAAAACACCAACAAATTCAACAACAACCTCAACATTTAAAAACACCAACAAACTCAACAACAACTTCAACATTGAAAAACACCAACAAATTCAACAACAACCTCGACATTGAAAAACACCAACAAATTCAACAACAACCTCAACATTGAAAAACTACAACAACCACGACATTGAAAAACACCAACAAATTCAACAACAACCTCAACATTGAAAAACACCAACAAATTCAACAACAACCTCAACAATTAAAAACACCAACAAATTCAACAACAACCTCCACATTGAAAAACAACAACAACCTCAACATTGAAAAACACCAACAAGTCAAACAACAACCTCAACATTGAAAAACACCAACAAATTCAACAACAACCTCAACATTGAAAAATAACAACAACCTCAACATTGAAAAACAAGAACAACCTCAACATTGAAAAACACCAACAAATTCAACAACAACCTCAACATTGAAAAACAACAACAACCTCAACATAAAAAACACCAACAAATTCAACAACAACCTCAACAATTAAAAACACCAACAAATCCAATAACAACCTCAACATTGAAAAACAACAACAACAACCTCAACATTGAAAAACAGCAACAAATTCAACAGCAACCTCAACATTGAAAAACAACAACAACCACAACATTGAAAAACACCAACAAATTCAACAACAACCTCAACATTGAAAAACACCAACAAATTCAACAACAACCTCAGCACTGAAAAACAACAACAACCTCAACATTGAAAAACACCAACAAATTCAACAACAACCTCAACAATTAAAAACACCAACAAATTCAACAACAACCTCAACATTGAAAAACAACAACAACCTCAACATTGAAAAACAGCAACAAATTCAACAGCAACCTCAACATTGAAAAACAACAACAACCACAACATTGAAAAACACCAACAAATTCAACAACAACCTCAACATTGAAAAACACCAACAAATTCAACAACAACCTCAGCAATGAAAAACAACAACAACCTCAACATTGAAAAACACCAACAAATTCAACAACAACCTCAACATTGAAAAACACCAACAAATTCAACAACAACTTCAACATTGAAAAACACCAACAAATTCAACAACAACCTCGAAATTGAAAAACAACAACAAATTCAACAACAACCTCAACATTGAAAAACAACAACAACCTGAACATTGAAAAACAACAACAAATTCAACAACAACCTCAGCATTGAAAAACAACAACAACCTCAACATTGAAAAACGCCAAATTGAACAACAACGTCAACATTGAAAAACAACAACAACCTCAACATTGAAAAACACCAACAAATTCAACAACAACCTCAACATTGAAACACACCAATAAATTCAACAACAACCTGAACATTTAAAAACGCCAACAAATTCAAAAACAACCTCAACATTGAAAAACACCAACAAATTCAACAACATCCTCAACATTGAAAAACAACAACAACCTCAACATTGAAAAACGCCAACAAATTCAACAACAAATTCAACATTGAAAAACAGCAACAAATTCAACAACAACCTCGACATTGAAAAACACGAACAAATTGAACAACAACCTCCACATTGAACAACAACAACAACCTCAACATTGAAAAACACCATCAAATTCAACAACAACCTCAATATTGAAGAACAACAACAACCTCAACATTGAAAAACACCAACAAATTCAACAACAACCTCAACATTTAAAAACACCAACAAATTCAACGAACAACCTCAACATTGAAAAACACCAACAAATTCAACAACAACTTCAACATTGAAAAACACCAACAAATTCAACAACAACCTCGACATTGAAAAACACCAACAAATTCAACAAGAACCTCAACATTGAAAAACTACAACAACCTCAACATTGAAAAACAACAACAAATACAACAACAACCTCAACATTGAAAAACAACAACAACCTCAACATTGAAAAACACCAACAAATTCAACAACAACCTCAACATTGAAAAACACCAACAAATTCAACAACAACCTCAACATTGAAAAACAACAACAACCTCAACATTAAAATACAACAACAACCTCAACATTGAAAAACACCAACAAATTCAACAACAAATTCAACATTGAAAAACACCAACAAATTCAACAACAACCTCGACATGGAAAAACACCAACAAATTCAACAACAACCTCAACATTGAAAAACACCAACAAATTCAACAACAACCTCAACGTTGAAAAACACCAACAAATTCAACATTGAAAAACACCAACCAATTCAACAACAACCTCAACATTAAAAAACAACAACAATCTCAACATTGAAAAACACTAACAAATTCAACAACAACCTCAACATTGAAAAACAACAACAACCTCAACATTGAAAAACACCAACCAATTCAACAACAACCTCAACATTGAAAAACAACAACAACTTCAACATTGAAAAACACCAACAAATTCAACAACAACGTCAACATTGAAAAACAACAACCTCAACATTGAAAAATACCAACAAATTCAACACCAACCTCAACATTGAAAAACATCAACAAATTCAACAACAACCTCAACATTGAAAAACAACAACCTCAACATTGAAAAACACCAACCAATTCAACAACAAACTCAACATTGAAAAACAACAACAACCTCAACATTGAAAAACGCCAACAAATTCAAGAAAAACTTCAACATTGAAAAAGACCAACAAACTCAACAACAACCTCAACATTGAAAAACACCAACAAATTCAACAACAACCTCAGCATTGAAAAACAACAACAACCTCAACATTGAAAAACACCAACAAATTCAACAACAACCTCAACATTGAAAAACACCAACAAATCCAATAACAACCTCAACATTGAAAAACAACAACAACAACCTCAACATTGAAAAACAGCAACAAATTCAACAGCAACCTCAACATTGAAAAACAACAACAACCACAACATTGAAAAACACCAACAAATTCAACAACAACCTCAACATTGAAAAACACCAACAAATTCAACAACAACCTCAGCACTGAAAAACAACAACAACCTCAACATTGAAAAACACCAACAAATTCAACAACAACCTCAACAATTAAAAACACCAACAAATTCAACAACAACCTCAACATTGAAAAACAACAACAACCTCAACATTGAAAAACAGCAACAAATTCAACAGCAACCTCAACATTGAAAAACAACAACAACCACAACATTGAAAAACACCAACAAATTCAACAACAACCTCAACATTGAAAAACACCAACAAATTCAACAACAACCTCAGCAATGAAAAACAACAACAACCTCAACATTGAAAAACACCAACAAATTCAACAACAACCTCAACATTGAAAAACACCAACAAATTCAACAACAACTTCAACATTGAAAAACACCAACAAATTCAACAACAACCTCGAAATTGAAAAACAACAACAAATTCAACAACAACCTCAACATTGAAAAACAACAACAACCTGAACATTGAAAAACAACAACAAATTCAACAACAACCTCAGCATTGAAAAACAACAACAACCTCAACATTGAAAAACGCCAAATTGAACAACAACGTCAACATTGAAAAACAACAACAACCTCAACATTGAAAAACACCAACAAATTCAACAACAACCTCAACATTGAAACACACCAATAAATTCAACAACAACCTGAACATTTAAAAACGCCAACAAATTCAAAAACAACCTCAACATTGAAAAACACCAACAAATTCAACAACATCCTCAACATTGAAAAACAACAACAACCTCAACATTGAAAAACGCCAACAAATTCAACAACAAATTCAACATTGAAAAACAGCAACAAATTCAACAACAACCTCGACATTGAAAAACACGAACAAATTGAACAACAACCTCCACATTGAACAACAACAACAACCTCAACATTGAAAAACACCATCAAATTCAACAACAACCTCAATATTGAAGAACAACAACAACCTCAACATTGAAAAACACCAACAAATTCAACAACAACCTCAACATTTAAAAACACCAACAAATTCAACGAACAACCTCAACATTGAAAAACACCAACAAATTCAACAACAACTTCAACATTGAAAAACACCAACAAATTCAACAACAACCTCGACATTGAAAAACACCAACAAATTCAACAAGAACCTCAACATTGAAAAACTACAACAACCTCAACATTGAAAAACAACAACAAATACAACAACAACCTCAACATTGAAAAACAACAACAACCTCAACATTGAAAAACACCAACAAATTCAACAACAACCTCAACATTGAAAAACACCAACAAATTCAACAACAACCTCAACATTGAAAAACAACAACAACCTCAACATTAAAATACAACAACAACCTCAACATTGAAAAACACCAACAAATTCAACAACAAATTCAACATTGAAAAACACCAACAAATTCAACAACAACCTCGACATGGAAAAACACCAACAAATTCAACAACAACCTCAACATTGAAAAACACCAACAAATTCAACAACAACCTCAACGTTGAAAAACACCAACAAATTCAACATTGAAAAACACCAACCAATTCAACAACAACCTCAACATTAAAAAACAACAACAATCTCAACATTGAAAAACACTAACAAATTCAACAACAACCTCAACATTGAAAAACAACAACAACCTCAACATTGAAAAACACCAACCAATTCAACAACAACCTCAACATTGAAAAACAACAACAACTTCAACATTGAAAAACACCAACAAATTCAACAACAACGTCAACATTGAAAAACAACAACCTCAACATTGAAAAATACCAACAAATTCAACACCAACCTCAACATTGAAAAACATCAACAAATTCAACAACAACCTCAACATTGAAAAACAACAACCTCAACATTGAAAAACACCAACCAATTCAACAACAAACTCAACATTGAAAAACAACAACAACCTCAACATTGAAAAACGCCAACAAATTCAAGAAAAACTTCAACATTGAAAAAGACCAACAAACTCAACAACAACCTCAACATTGAAAAACACCAACAAATTCAACAACAACCTCAGCATTGAAAAACAACAACAACCTCAACATTGAAAAACACCAACAAATTCAACAACAACCAAAACATTGAAAAACACCAATAAATTCAACAACAACCTGAACATTTAAAAACGCCAACAAATTCAACAACAACCTCAACATTGAAAAACACCAACAAATTCAACAACATCCTCAACATTGAAAAACAACAACAACCTCAACATTGAAAAACACCAACAAATTCAACTAACAACCTCAACATTGAAAAACACCAACAAATTCAACAACAACTTCAACATTGAAAAACACCAACAAATTCAACAACAACCTCGACATTGAAAAACACCAACAAATTCAACAAGAACCTCAACATTGAAAAACTACAACAACCTCAACATTGAAAAACAACAACAAATACAAAAACAACCTCAACATTCAAAAACAACAACAACCTCAACATTGAAAAACACCAACAAATTCAACAACAAATTCACCATTGAAAAACACCAACAAATTCAACAACAACCTCGACATGGAAAAACACCAACAAATTCAACAACAACCTCAACATTGAAAAACACCAACAAATTCAACAACAACCTCAACGTTGAAAAACACCAACAAATTCAACAACAACCTCAACATTGAAAAACACTAACAAATTCAACAACAACCTCAACATTGAAAAACAACAACAACCTCAACATTGAAAAACACCAACCAATTCAACAACAACCTCAACATTGAAAAACAACAACAACCTCAACATTGAAAAACACCAACAAATTCAACAACAACCTCAACATTGAAAAACACCAACAAATTCAACAACAACCTCAGCATTGAAAAACAACAACAACCTCAACATTGAAAAACACCAACAAATTCAACAACAACCTCAACAATTAAAAACACCAACAAATTCAACAACAACTTCAACATTGAAAAACACCAACAAATTGAACAACAACGTCAACATTGAAAAACAACAACAACCTCAACATTGAAAAACACCAACAAATAAAACAACAACCTCAACATTGAAAAACACCAATAAATTCAACAACAACCTGAACATTTAAAAACGCCAACAAATTCAACAACAACCTCAACATTGAAAAACACCAACAAATTCAACAACATCCTCAACATTGAAAAACAACAACAACCTCAACATTGAAAAACACCAACAAATTCAACGAACAACCTCAACATTGAAAAACACCAACAAATTCAACAACAACTTCAACATTGAAAAACACCAACAAATTCAACAACAACCTCGACATTGAAAAACACCAACAAATTCAACAAGAACCTCAAAATTGAAAAACTACAACAACCTCAACATTGAAAAACAACAACAAATACAACAACAACCTCAACATTGAAAAACAACAACAACCTCAACATTGAAAAACACCAACAAATTCAACAACAAATTCACCATTGAAAAACACCAACAAATTCAACAACAACCTCGACATGGAAAAACACCAACAAATTCAACAACAACCTCAACATTGAAAAACACCAACAAATTCAACAACAACCTCAACGTTGAAAAACACCAACAAATTCAATAACAACCTCAACATTGAAAAACACTAACAAATTCAACAACAACCTCAACATTGAAAAACAACAACAACCTCAACATTGAAAAACACCAACCAATTCAACAACAACCTCAACATTGAAAAACAACAACAACCTCAACATTGAAAAACACCAACAAATTCAACAACAACCTCAACATTGAAAAACAACAACAACCTCAACATTGAAAAATACCAACAAATTCAACACCAACCTCAACATTGAAAAACATCAACAAATTCAACAACAACCTCAACATTGAAAAACAACAACCTCAACATTGAAAAACACCAACAAACTCAACAACAACCTCGACATTGAAAAACAACAGCAACCTCAACATTGAAAAACTACAACAACCTCAACATTAAAATACAACAACAACCTCAACATTGAAAAACACCAACAAATTCAACAACAAATTCACCATTGAAAAACACCAACAAATTCAACAACAACCTCGACATTGAAAAACACCAACAAATTCAACAACAACCTCAACATTGAAAAACACCAACAAATTCAACAACAACCTCAACATTTAAAAATTCCAACAAATTCAACAACAACCTCAACATTGAAAAACACCAACAAATTCAACAACAACCTCAACATTGAAAAATAACAACAACCTCAACATTGAAAAACAAGAACAACCTCAACATTGAAAAACACCAACAAATTCAACAACAACCTCAACATTGAAAAACAACAACAACCTCAACATAAAAAACACCAACAAATTCAACAACAACCTCAACAATTAAAAACACCAACAAATCCAACAACAACCTCAACATTGAAAAACAACAACAACCTCAACATTGAAAAACAGCAACAAATTCAACAGCAACCTCAACATTGAAAAACAACAACAACCACAACATTGAAAAACACCAACAAATTCAACAACAACCTCAACATTGAAAAACACCAACAAATTCAACAACAACCTCAGCATTGAAAAACAACAACAACCTCAACATTGAAAAACACCAACAAATTCAACAACAACCTCAACAATTAAAAACACCAACAAATTCAACAACAACCTCAACATTGAAAAACAACAACAACCTCAACATTGAAAAACAGCAACAAATTCAACAGCAACCTCAACATTGAAAAACAACAACAACCACAACATTGAAAAACACCAACAAATTCAACAACAACCTCAACATTGAAAAACACCAACAAATTCAACAACAACCTCAGCAATGAAAAACAACAACAACCTCAACATTGAAAAACACCAACAAATTCAACAACAACCTCAACATTGAAAAACACCAACAAATTCAACAACAACTTCAACATTGAAAAACACCAACAAATTCAACAACCTCGAAATTGAAAAACAACAACAAATTCAACAACAACCTCAACATTGAAAAACAACAACAACCTGAACATTGAAAAACACCAACAAATTCAACAACAACCTCAGCATTGAAAAGCAACAACAACCTCAACATTGAAAAACGCCAAATTGAACAACAACGTCAACATTGAAAAACAACAACAACCTCAACATTGAAAAACACCAACAAATTCAACAACAACCTCAACATTGAAAAACACCAATAAATTCAACAACAACCTGAACATTTAAAAACGCCAACAAATTCAAAAACAACCTCAACATTGAAAAACACCAACAAATTCAACAACATCCTCAACATTGAAAAACAACAACAACCTCAACATTGAACAACGCCAACAAATTCAACAACAAATTCAACATTGAAAAACACCAACAAATTCAACAACAACCTCGACATTGAAAAACACGAACAAATTGAACAACAACCTCCACATTGAACAACAACAACAACCTCAACATTGAAAAACACCATCAAATTCAACAACAACCTCAATATTGAAAAACAACAACAACCTCAACATTGAAAAACACCAACAAATTCAACAACAACCTCAACATTTAAAAACACCAACAAATTCAACGAACAACCTCAACATTGAAAAACACCAACAAATTCAACAACAACTTCAACATTGAAAAACACCAACAAATTCAACAACAACCTCGACATTGAAAAACACCAACAAATTCAACAAGAACCTCAACATTGAAAAACTACAACAACCTCAACATTGAAAAACAACAACAAATACAACAACAACCTCAACATTGAAAAACAACAACAACCTCAACATTGAAAAACACCAACAAATTCAACAACAACCTCAACATTGAAAAACACCAACAAATTCAACAACAACCTCAACATTGAAAAACAACAACAACCTCAACATTAAAATACAACAACAACCACAACATTGAAAAACACCAACAAATTCAACAACAAATTCACCATTGAAAAACACCAACAAATTCAACAACAACCTCGACATGGAAAAACACCAACAAATTCAACAACAACCTCAACATTGAAAAACACCAACAAATTCAACAAAAACCTCAACGTTGAAAAACACCAACAAATTCAACATTGAAAAACACCAACCAATTCAACAACAACCTCAACATTAAAAAACAACAACAATCTCAACATTGAAAAACACTAACAAATTCAACCAACCTCAACATTGAAAAACAACAACAACCTCAACATTGAAAAACACCAACCAATTCAACAACAACCTCAACATTGAAAAACAACAACAACCTCAACATTGAAAAACACCAACAAATTCAACAACAACGTCAACATTGAAAAACAACAACCTCAACATTGAAAAATACCAACAAATTCAACACCAACATCAACATTGAAAAACATCAACAAATTCAACAACAACCTCAACATTGAAAAACAACAACCTCAACATTGAAAAACACCAACCAATTCAACAACAACCTCAACATTGAAAAACAACAACAACCTCAACATTGAAAAACGCCAACAAATTCAAGAAAAACTTCAACATTGAAAAACACCAACAAACTCAACAACAACCTCATCATTGAAAAACACCAACAAATTCAACAACAAATTCACCATTGAAAAACACCAACAAATTCAACAACAACCTCGACATTGAAAAACACCAACAAATTCAACAACAACCTCAACATTGAAAAACACCAACAAATTCAACAACAACCTCAACATTTAAAAATTCCAACAAATTCAACAACAACCTCAACATTGAAAAACACCAACAAATTCAACAACAACCTCAACATTGAAAAATAACAACAACCTCAACATTGAAAAACAAGAACAACCTCAACATTGAAAAACACCAACAAATTCAACAACAACCTCAACATTGAAAAACAACAACAACCTCAACATAAAAAACACCAACAAATTCAACAACAACCTCAACAATTAAAAACACCAACAAATCCAACAACAACCTCAACATTGAAAAACAACAACAACCTCAACATTGAAAAAAAGCAACAAATTCAACAGCAACCTCAACATTGAAAAACAACAACAACCACAACATTGAAAAACACCAACAAATTCAACAACAACCTCAACATTGAAAAACACCAACAAATTCAACAACAACCTCAGCATTGAAAAACAACAACAACCTCAACATTGAAAAACACCAACAAATTCAACAACAACCTCAACAATTAAAAACACCAACAAATTCAACAACAACCTCAACATTGAAAAACAACAACAACCTCAACATTGAAAAACAGCAACAAATTCAACAGCAACCTCAACATTGAAAAACAACAACAACCACAACATTGAAAAACACCAACAAATTCAACAACAACCTCAACATTGAAAAACACCAACAAATACAACAACAACCTCAACATTGAAAAACACCAACAAATTCAACAACAAATTCACCATTGAAAAACACCAACAAATTCAACAACAACCTCGACATTGAAAAACACCAACAAATTCAACAACAACCTCAACATTGAAAAACACCAACAAATTCAACAACAACCTCAACATTTAAAAATTCCAACAAATTCAACAACAACCTCAACATTGAAAAACACCAACAAATTCAACAACAACCTCAACATTGAAAAATAACAACAACCTCAACATTGAAAAACAAGAACAACCTCAACATTGAAAAATACCAACAAATTCAACAACAACCTCAACATTGAAAAACAACAACAACCTCAACATAAAAAACACCAACAAATTCAACAACAACCTCAACAATTAAAAACACCAACAAATCCAACAACAACCTCAACATTGAAAAACAACAACAACCTCAACATTGAAAAACAGCAACAAATTCAACAGCAACCTCAACATTGAAAAACAACAACAACCACAACATTGAAAAACACCAACAAATTCAACAACAACCTCAACATTGAAAAACACCAACAAATTCAACAACAACCTCAGCATTGAAAAACAACAACAACCTCAACATTGAAAAACACCAACAAATTCAACAACAACCTCAACAATTAAAAACACCAACAAATTCAACAACAACCTCAACATTGAAAAACAACAACAAACTCAACATTGAAAAACAGCAACAAATTCAACAGCAACCTCAACATTGAAAAACAACAACAACCACAACATTGAAAAACACCAACAAATTCAACAACAACCTCAACATTGAAAAACACCAACAAATTCAACAACAACCTCAGCAATGAAAAACAACAACAACCTCAACATTGAAAAAACACCAACAAATTCAACAACAACCTCAACATTGAAAAACACCAACAAATTCAACAACAACTTCAACATTGAAAAACACCAACAAATTCAACAACAACCTCGAAATTGAAAAACAACAACAAATTCAACAACAACCTCAACATTGAAAAACAACAACAACCTGAACATTGAAAAACACAACAAATTCAACAACAACCTCAGCATTGAAAAACAACAACAACCTCAACATTGAAAAACGCCAAATTGAACAACAACGTCAACATTGAAAAACAACAACAACCTCAACATTGAAAAACACCAACAAATTCAACAACAACCTCAACATTGAAAAACACCAATAAATTCAACAACAACCTGAACATTTAAAAACGCCAACAAATTCAAAAACAACCTCAACATTGAAACACACCAACAAATTCAACAACATCCTCAACATTGAAAAACAACAACAAATTCAACAAGAACCTCAACATTTAAAAACTACAACAACCTCAACATTGAAAAACAACAACAAATACAACAACAACCTCAACATTGAAAAACAACAACAACCTCAACATTGAAAAACACCAACAAATTCAACAACAACCTCAACATTGAAAAACACCAACAAATTCAACAACAACCTCAACATTGAAAAACAACAACAACCTCAACATTAAAATACAACAACAACCTCAACATTGAAAAACACCAACAAATTCAACAACAAATTCACCATTGAAAAACACCAACAAATTCAACAACAACCTCGACATGGAAAAACACCAACAAATTCAACAACAACCTCAACATTGAAAAACACTAACAAATTCAACAACAACCTCAACATTGAAAAACAACAACAACCTCAACATTGAAAAACACCAACCAATTCAACAACAACCTCAACATTGAAAAACAACAACAACCTCAACATTGAAAAACACCAACAAATTCAACAACAACGTCAACATTGAAAAACAACAACCTCAACATTGAAAAATACCAACAAATTCAACACCAACCTCAACATTGAAAAACATCAACAAATTCAACAACAACCTCAACATTGAAAAACAACAACCTCAACATTGAAAAACACCAACCAATTCAACAACAACCTCAACATTGAAAAACAACAACAACCTCAACATTGAAAAACGCCAACAAATTCAAGAAAAACTTCAACATTGAAAAACACCAACAAACTCAACAACAACCTCAACATTGAAAAACACCAACAAATTCAACAACAACCTCAGCATTGAAAAACAACAACAACCTCAACATGGAAAAACACCAACAAATTCAACAACAACCTCAACAATTAAAAACACCAACAAATTCAACAACAACCTCAACATTGAAAAACACCAACAAATTCAACAGCAACCTCAACATTGAAAAACAACAACAACCACAACATTGAAAAACACCAACAAATTCAACAACAACCTCAACATTGAAAAACACCAACAAATTCAACAACAACCTCAGCATTGAAAAACAACAACAACCTCAACATTGAAAAACACCAACAAATTCAACAACAACCTCAACAATTAAAAACACCAACAAATTCAACAACAACCTCAACATTGAAAAACAACAACAAACTCAACATTGAAAAACAGCAACAAATTCAACAGCAACCTCAACATTGAAAAACAACAACAACCACAACATTGAAAAACACCAACAAATTCAACAACAACCTCAACATTGAAAAACACCAACAAATTCAACAACAACCTCAGCAATGAAAAACAACAACAACCTCAACATTGAAAAACACCAACAAATTCAACAACAACCTCAACATTGAAAAACACCAACAAATTCAACAACAACTTCAACATTGAAAAACACCAACAAATTCAACAACAACCTCGAAATTGAAAAACAACAACAAATTCAACAACAACCTCAACATTGAAAAACAACAACAACCTGAACATTGAAAAACACCAACAAATTCAACAACAACCTCAGCATTGAAAAACAACAACAACCTCAACATTGAAAAACGCCAAATTGAACAACAACGTCAACATTGAAAAACAACAACAACCTCAACATTGAAAAACACCAACAAATTCAACAACAACCTCAACATTGAAAAACACCAATAAATTCAGCAACAACCTGAACATTTAAAAACGCCAACAAATTCAAAAACAACCTCAACATTGAAACACACCAACAAATTCAACAACATCCTCAACATTGAAAAACAACAACAACCTCAACATTGAAAAACGCCAACAAATTCAACAACAAATTCAACATTGAAAAACACCAACAAATTCAACAACAACCTCGACATTGAAGAACACGAACAAATTGAACAACAACCTCCACATTGAACAACAACAACCTCAACATTGAAAAACACCATCAAATTCAACAACAACCTCAATATTGAAAAACAACAACAACCTCAACATTGAAAAACACCAACAAATTCAACAACAACCTCAACATTTAAAAACACCAACAAATTCAACGAACAACCTCAACATTGAAAAACACCAACAAATTCAACAACAACTTCAACATTGAAAAACACCAACAAATTCAACAACAACCTCGACATTGAAAAACACCAACAAATTCAACAAGAACCTCAACATTTAAAAACTACAACAACCTCAACATTGAAAAACAACAACAAATACAACAACAACCTCAACATTGAAAAACAACAACAACCTCAACATTGAAAAACACCAACAAATTCAACAACAACCTCAACATTGAAAAACACCAACAAATTCAACAACAACCTCAACATTGAAAAACAACAACAACCTCAACATTAAAATACAACAACAACCTCAACATTGAAAAACACCAACAAATTCAACAACAAATTCACCATTGAAAAACACCAACAAATTCAACAACAACCTCGACATGGAAAAACACCAACAAATTCAACAACAACCTCAACATTGAAAAACACTAACAAATTCAACAACAACCTCAACATTGAAAAACAACAACAACCTCAACATTGAAAAACACCAACCAATTCAACAACAACCTCAACATTGAAAAACAACAACAACCTCAACATTGAAAAACACCAACAAATTCAACAACAACGTCAACATTGAAAAACAACAACCTCAACATTGAAAAATACCAACAAATTCAACACCAACCTCAACATTGAAAAACATCAACAAATTCAACAACAACCTCAACATTGAAAAACAACAACCTCAACATTGAAAAACACCAACCAATTCAACAACAACCTCAACATTGAAAAACAACAACAACCTCAACATTGAAAAACGCCAACAAATTCAAGAAAAACTTCAACATTGAAAAACACCAACAAACTCAACAACAACCTCAACATTGAAAAACACCAACAAATTCAACAACAACCTCAGCATTGAAAAACAACAACAACCTCAACATGGAAAAACACCAACAAATTCAACAACAACCTCAACAATTAAAAACACCAACAAATTCAACAACAACCTCAACATTGAAAAACACCAACAAATTGAACAACAACGTCAACATTGAAAAACAACAACAACCTCAACATTGAAAAACACCAACAAATTCAACAACAACCAAAACATTGAAAAACACCAATAAATTCAACAACAACCTGAACATTTAAAAACGCCAACAAATTCAACAACAACCTCAACATTGAAAAACACCAACAAATTCAACAACATCCTCAACATTGAAAAACAACAACAACCTCAACATTGAAAAACACCAACAAATTCAACGAACAACCTCAACATTGAAAAACACCAACAAATTCAACAACAACTTCAACATTGAAAAACACCAACAAATTCAACAACAACCTCGACATTGAAAAACACCAACAAATTCAACAAGAACCTCAACATTGAAAAACTACAACAACCTCAACATTGAAAAACAACAACAAATACAACAACAACCTCAACATTGAAAAACAACAACAACCTCAACATTGAAAAACACCAACAAATTCAACAACAACCTCAACATTGAAAAACACCAACAAATTCAACAACAACCTCGACATGGAAAAAACAACAACAACCTCAACATTAAAATACAACAACAACCTCAACATTGAAAAACACCAACAAATTCAACAACAAATTCACCATTGAAAAACACCAACAAATTCAACAACAACCTCGACATGGAAAAACACCAACAAATTCAACAACAACCTCAACATTGAAAAACACTAACAAATTCAACAACAACCTCAACGTTGAAAAACACCAACAAATTCAACAACAACCTCAACATTGAAAAACACTAACAAATTCAACAACAACCTCAACATTGAAAAACAACAACAACCTCAACATTGAAAAACACCAACCAATTCAACAACAACCTCAACATTGAAAAACACCAACAAATTCAACAACAACCTCAGCATTGAAAAACAACAACAACCTCAACATTGAAAAACACCAACAAATTCAACAACAACCTCAACAATTAAAAACACCAACAAATTCAACAACAACCTCAACATTGAAAAACACCAACAAATTGAACAACAACGTCAACATTGAAAAACAACAACAACCTCAACATTGAAAAACACCAACAAATTCAACAACAACCTCGACATTGAAAAACACCAACAAATTCAACAACAACCTCGACAATTAAAAACACCAACAAATTCAACAACAACCTCAACATTGAAAAACACCAACAAATTGAACAACAACGTCAACATTGAAAAACAACAACAACCTCAACATTGAAAAACACCAACAAATTCAACAACAAATTCACCATTGAAAAACACCAACAAATTCAACAACAACCTCGACATGGAAAAACACCAACAAATTCAACAACAACCTCGACATGGAAAAACACCAACAAATTCAACAACAACCTCAACGTTGAAAAACACCAACAAATTCAACAACAACCTCAACATTGAAAAACACTAACAAATTCAACAACAACCTCAACATTGAAAAACAACAACAACCTCAACATTGAAAAACACCAACAAATTCAACAACAACCTCAACATTGAAAAACACCAACAAATTCAACAACAACCTCAGCATTGAAAAACAACAACAACCTCAACATTGAAAAACACCAACAAATTCAACAACAACCTCAACAATTAAAAACACCAACAAATTCAACAACAACCTCAACATTGAAAAACACCAACAAATTGAACAACAACGTCAACATTGAAAAACAACAACAAACTCAACATTGAAAAACACCAACAAATTCAACAACAACCTCGACATTGAAAAACACCAATAAATTCAACAACAACCTGAACATTTAAAAACGCCAACAAATTCAACAACAACCTCAACATTGAAAAACACCAACAAATTCAACAACATCCTCAACATTGAAAAACAACAACAACCTCAACATTGAAAAACACCAACAAATTCAACGAACAACCTCAACATTGAAAAACACCAACAAATTCAACAACAACTTCAACATTGAAAAACACCAACAAATTCAACAACAACCTCGACATTGAAAAACACCAACAAATTCAACAAGAACCTCAAAATTGAAAAACTACAACAACCTCAACATTGAAAAACAACAACAAATACAACAACAACCTCAACATTGAAAAACAACAACAACCTCAACATTGAAAAACACCAACAAATTCAACAACAAATTCACCATTGAAAAACACCAACAAATTCAACAACAACCTCGACATGGAAAAACACCAACAAATTCAACAACAACCTCAACATTGAAAAACACCAACAAATTCAACAACAACCTCAACGTTGAAAAACACCAACAAATTCAATAACAACCTCAACATTGAAAACACTAACAAATTCAACAACAACCTCAACATTGAAAAACAACAACAACCTCAACATTGAAAAACACCAACCAATTCAACAACAACCTCAACATTGAAAAACAACAACAACCTCAACATTGAAAAACACCAACAAATTCAACAACAACCTCAACATTGAAAAAACAACAACAACCTCAACATTGAAAAATACCAACAAATTCAACACCAACCTCAACATTGAAAAACATCAACAAATTCAACAACAACCTCAACATTGAAAAACAACAACCTCAACATTGAAAAACACCAACAAACTCAACAACAACCTCGACATTGAAAAACAACAGCAACCTCAACATTGAAAAACTACAACAACCTCAACATTAAAATACAACAACAACCTCAACATTGAAAAACACCAACAAATTCAACAACAAATTCACCATTGAAAAACACCAACAAATTCAACAACAACCTCGACATTGAAAAACACCAACAAATTCAACAACAACCTCAACATTGAAAAACACCAACAAATTCAACAACAACCTCAACATTTAAAATTCCAACAAATTCAACAACAACCTCAACATTGAAAAACACCAACAAATTCAACAACAACCTCAACATTGACAAACAACAACCTCAACATTGAAAAACAACAACAAATACAACAACAACATCAACATTCAAAAACAACAACCTCAACATTGAAAAACACCGACAAATTCAACAACAACCTCAACATTGAAAAACAACA